>JACEFZ010007532.1:165000-205382 GCA_014155875.1 Cepaea nemoralis
TGAAATATTGTCTGATCTAGAGATCCTATTCCAGGATGTGGATGATCAATGGGAAATGTTAAAGAATTCAATCAATGTGGCTGCAGAAACAACTATTCCAAAATTAAAGAAGGTGGGTCGTAAGAAATGGATGACTGAGGAAATTTTACACTTAATGGAAACAAGAAGACTCAACAAAAATAATCCTGCCAAATATGAAGAAATTCACAGACAAGTCAGAATATTATGTAGGAAGGCAAAAGAATCATGGCTTGAGGAAAAGTGCTTAGAAATTGAAAAACAACACAACAGTCAAAATACCAAATTAGTACACAAAAGAATTCAGGAGCTTACTAATAAAAGAACAAGTACATCAACAGGCTGTCTAAAAACTAAAGATGGCAAAATCATAATAGAAAAAGATCAGATTCTACATGTCTGGACAGATTATGTGAAAGACCTGTATAATGATAACAGAGAGGAACAGTATGCTATTAGATTTAATAATGAAGGACCAGCAATTTTAAAGATGGAGGTTCAAAATGTTCTTAAGCATATGAAAGCTGGCAAGGCCCCCGGTGCAGATAACATCACAACAGAAATGATTAACGCTTTAGAAGAATTTGGTCTAGAACAAGTCACTAGACTGCTGAACACATTATATGATACTGGAGATATACCTTCTGAATTATGTAATTCTGTATTTATTGCAATCCCAAAGAAATCAGGAACCTTAGAATGTGATCAACATAGAACAATTAGTATAATGAGTCACATCACAAAGATTTTGTTACGAATTATCATGCAAAGAGTGAGGAAGAAAATACAACCTGAAATAGGGGAAGAACAATGTGGTTTTGTAGAAGGAAAGGGTACAGTAAATGCTGTGTATATGCTGCGAACAGTTATTGAACGTGCTTTAGAAGTAAACAAGGATATACATCTTTGCTTTATTGACTACACAAAGGCTTTTGATAGAGTTAGACATGTCAACATTGTGGATATGCTTGCAGATCTACAAATTGATGGGAAAGACATTAGACTTATAAAAAACATATATTGGAAACAACAAGCTGCCATAAGAATTGATAATGAAGTAGGACAATACCAACCTATTAAGAGAGGTGTTAGGCAGGGATGTGTAATGTCTCCAGATCTTTTTTCCCTATACAGTGAAAATATTTTCAGAAATGTAGAAGACCTAAATGGAATCAGCATTGGAGGACGAAACATAAATAACATTAGATATGCAGATGATACAGTATTGATTGCAGACAATGCACAGGATCTGCAACAATTAGTAGACGCTGTGGTTGTACACAGTGAGCAGCTGGGGTTGGAATTAAATTGTAGGAAGACACAGGTTATGGTCGTCACTAGGAAGAACGAAGTACCACAATGTAATATACAAGTAAATGGGAATATTCTTCAACAAGTGAATCGGTTCAATTATCTCGGAACAGTCATAACATCTGATGGCAGATGCCTTGAAGAGATTAGAACAAGAATCGCCATTGCGAAAGTAGCCTTTAGCAAGATGAAAAACATTCTGACCAATAAAATGATGTCAATTGAAACGAGAAAAAGAGCGTTGAGGGGATACATAGAGCCTGTTCTTTTGTATGGATGTGAAACTTGGACAATGTGCAGTCAAGCTGAAAAACATCTGATGGCTGCAGAAATGTGGTTTCTGAGGAAAATGCAAAGAATACCATGGACAGATAGAAAAACCAATGACCAAGTACTACAAGAGACAAATGAAAATCGTAGATTGATTAGAGAAATTAGACGTAGACAGTCAAAATTTTTTGGACATGTTATGAGAAGAAATGGACTGGAGAACTTAGTGACAGCTGGCAAGATCGAAGGGAACAGACCAAGAGGAAGACCGAGAGGAAAATACCTGGATGGCTTGGCCACATGGCATGGACGAGACAGGAACACTGAGCTGATCCACGACTCTGGTGATCGAGTGAAATGGCGAATCATGACCGCCCACGCTTTCCGGCATGGCACATGATTGATTGATTGATGTTTATTTAGTGTAAAATTCCATTAAAATAGGCTCTTTATACATTCATAAGCGGAGCAAATGCGAGTAACAATATAAGGGGCATATCATATCGTAAGAAGCGACCAAGGAGGGTTGGCGTAAGACAGTTATTCCATAAGAAAGATCAGCGACAAAATATAGCCAACCATAATTAAGTCTTCAAGAGATGTTGTATAACTTACGGCGGGAGATGACAGGCTTAGACATCAGAAATAGTGTCTTATAAACAACGTGGCTCCAGCAATAAACTTGCTAAAATAAAACAATAAACAACAATATCACAGTGTAAGTTGTGTAGACAAGAAGTTCGTCAAAGCCAAGAACACGCATATCTTGTATATGAGAACGTGAGGCGAGCAAGAAATAGGTTAGTAAACAAACGATACGGGGATGTGAAGAGACAGATAGAAATGGAGAGGGTGAGAGAACGTTCCAGAAAGGTAAGGTAAAACGAATGGCAAACATGCACACAGAGAGAAAGAGAGAGAGGCGGAGAGAGAGAGGGAGAGAGAGAGAGAGAGAGAGACAGCGAGAGAGAGAGAGAGAGAGGGAGAGAGAGGGAAGGAGGGAGGGAGGGGTGGTTTGAGTTAACAAACATACTTTAATTTCGAAGGGTCACAAATTTGGCACACAGGCCCGCCTTACATTCGGCCCTTTCAACCGCCCATGTATCGTAGGTGTTATCTCTAGTGCAGGTTACATTCGGCCCTTCCAACCGCCCATCTATCGTTGGTCAGTTATCTATAGTGCAGGTTACATTCGGCCCTTCCAACCGCCCATCTATCGTAGGTCAGTTATCTATAGTGCAGGTTACATTCGGCCCTTCCAACCTCCCATCTATCGTAGGTCAGTTATCTATTGTGCAGGTTACATTCGGCCCTTCCAACCGCCCATCTATCGTAGGTCAGTTATCTATTGTGCAGGTTACATTCGGCCCTTCCAACCGCCCATCTATCGTAAGGGTTTTATCTATTGTGCAGGTTAACATTGAAAACATTATTCACATTGAAAAAGACAAGAACATTCTCAATGGTTTGCTGTGGAGGTTAGCATGACCGAATGGATAAGGGCGCCCGTTCTGATACATCCGGTGTGCTGATACTGAGATAGGGAGTTCAACCTCTACACCGGTCAGTGGACTTAAATGTTGCCATCTCGTCCTTGATTTGGGGAGATACAATACAAGTACCTATGAAATCAGAGTGGGTCCATCTGTTGGCGAGTGACACTGCTAATAGGGAAAACTAATCATCACGCAAAATGCAGTCCAGTGCTACTAGAAGTAGGGTGAATGGACTACGCTTGGGTTCAAAGCAAGCACCGCAAATTTAAACAAAAATAAAAGTATTGCTGTGAGCATAAACAATGAATATTGCCGAGGGAGAGGAGAGAGAGAGAGAGAGAGAGAGAGAGAGAGAGAGAGAGAGAGAGAGAGAGAGAGAGAGAGAGAGAGAGAGGCACAGACAGAAATATGAATAAACAGATATAGTGAGAGGGGGAGAAAAGGGACACCAGTGAGGGGAAGAGAACGAGCAAGACAGAGATGAGATGATGAAGAATGAGAAACACACACACACGCACACACACACACACACACACACACACTCACACACACACATACAGTAGGTTAATACAATCATATTAAGAGGAGTGTGTGACAGAGATGTGTGATGTTAATATTAGATATGCAGACAATATTTATTGACTGCAAACTAGGAACAGTCCTGCAACATTTAGGAGATGCGGTTACTGTGCTCAGCGAACATATACGGTTAGAAATAAATTGTAAGAAAACGGAGATAATGTTCGTTTCTAAGCAGAAAGACATACCACAATTTAAAATACGGGCAAACGGTAACATTCTTAAACAAATGAATTGATACAACTATATACGTAACAGTTTACTGTCTGATGTGAGATGCCTTGAAGAGATTTAAACAAGAATCTCTATGACATGGTTACCCTTTTGCGAGATGGAAAACATACTGACAGATTGAAAGATGTCAAGTACAATGACAAAAAGCGTGCTGACTTGCTACATAGAACCTGCACTTTTGTATGGCTGTAAAGCGTGGACAATCAGCAGAGCGGCTGAAAAACATATACTGATAGGGGAGTTCTGGTGTCTGAGGAAATATGTAAAGTATACCATGGAAAGTCAGAAAAACCAATGAGCATGTTCTTTAAGAAACAAATGAAAACAGCAAAACAATTAGATACAATAGACGTCGACAGTCAATAATATTGGACACTCAACAAGAAGAAATAAATTAGAGAACTTAGTTACAACTGGTGAGGTTGAAAAGAAATGAGCAACCGGAAGGCAGAGAGACAAATATCTATATGGCTTGGCCACATGGCACCGTCTTGCCTAAAACACAGAGCTGATTCATGATCCTAGTGATCGTATGAGAGATGGCTTAACATGACCGCTCACGTTTACATTGTTGACCGCATGGAAGCTGATCATGATGGTAATCCTGGGACACCATGCCACTGACCACCACCCCTGTATCATATTGGTGGTGACAGACACATGCAGGACAAGTAAAAACAAAATGCAGGATTGACATATTTTGCAGTTATTGTAACTAACCACCTCTGGTATTCTGTGTGCCACCCACTTTCCACATTGTATTATAAATATTGCAACTCGTTTTGATCATTGTAATGTTTTATGGGCAAAAATGTTGACATCTGTATAATGTGGAATTATAGTATCAAGGGACATAACTAGAAGTAGTGTTTTAAATCAACAAGGGAGACAACAAATATAATTTATTGGAGTACAAATGATGACTGTGTAATGCATATAGTTAATATGAAGAAAGAATAACATGATATAAAATTTAAAATAAGAGTGGCGTTATGATCAACAGCAACTAAAATACATTTGACGAATTAATATTTCTTAGATTTCCACTATGTGATCTCAACTGGTAGATAATATATCAAATAAAGTGTAGTCTACCTAGGGTAAATATATATTGTGCAATATCTGTATTCGTGTATCCATCTTAAGGCAAGAACGTTAACATTTTTAGCTGGCACATATTTATGTGCCTGATAATGATATCAAATATGGTCATAGAGGTTTTATTGTCGCGAGGAAACAAAATATACATATGTTCTTCTTTGATACACTCGCGGATAAAAGAGACGCTGATGTTTGCCTTATCGCTGGGGTTATGTTTAATCCTTCCAAAGACAGGAAACCGTCTGACGTGTTCATCTGCAATGACTTTCAGTTGGCTATCATTTAACATGGTTTACCTTAGTTTTCTTTCGAATATGGGGATTTGATGACACAGCGCATCCGTGTCTCACCTCTTACTTGGTTTGTTCATCACTGTCCACAGTATGATGTATAAGGAGGCTTAGAGAAAAAGCCGCCAGTGATGACATCTGTGTATGTAGAGTGATTATACGATAGAGGAAACTACGAAATTTTGCTGCACGCTGTTTTGGATACAGTGTAGGTCTGCAGCTAGATCGGGAACTATATTACAACTGCGCTATACAAACGACATGTTCTTCGTCGTGGGGTTCTGGAACTCTAAATCACACATTAATGCAACAGGGGCTACCACGCTAATCTACCGATGCTTGTCCACGCCTACCCACGTAAGGTAGCAGCAATAGACCCTCACGGTGATGTTTCTTAATTAAAGTATTTTAACCTCACGTGCACCTCGCACAATAATGGTGTTTCATGGTATTCTGTTCTTTAAAGATCCACTCATATATTATCTGGATCGATGATTCGTTAGCTCGCTTTAAACTCGAGCGTTACCCACACATGTGTTACTAACACTCTGGCTTGGCCATGGGAAAGGTCCCATGGGATGGGATGCGATGGGACAGGCATAAATTGCCATGGAATGGGATGGGACACTGCTAATACTATTGAGTTGCTACTACTAATGAGTTTACGGAAGTTATGTTTTACTTGTTGTCTGGATGATTGGGAAGCGAAGTCAACATGTAAGTCCCTCTCGCCGCCATATGAAATGAACCCACTACCGCGGTCACCAGAGACAGTTTTAGCGGCGACACATTAAATCCTTCGACCACGTCGACTTCTTGTGTTATTTTAGTCTTATTTGGCAATGAGCTTGTCTTTACAGATATGTTGAAGACTGCTTGGTTGTTTTCTACAATCTACTCTACTTCATGGATGTCTGCAGATCTTACAATTAACGAGAAGATGTAGGCTTGTATAAAACATATATTGATGTCTTGACATACAACTGGTGGCACGAACATTTCTATGATCAAACATATCTGACTACAGCGTCACGAGACAGCCACTGTGTCAACTCCACCGCCCCATTAAAGAAGGACAGCCGATGTGATTGTTGTCCACGTCACTAACTCTTGGTGTACGTCAGTCAGGTCAAGTAAGGCAGCCTTGTACACGTCATCAGGCACGTTGTATGTATGGTTCTAGACCCATATTTGCATTGATGGATAGGCTCTCCTGTGTTGATATAGATATCAATTTCTCGCTGGTCCACTTCACTTACCACTCGATCAGTCGATCAGCTCTCCAGTGTTGATATAGATATCAGTTTCCCGCTGGTCCACTTCACTTACCACTCGATCAGTCGATCAGCTCTCCAGTGTTGATATAGATATCAGTTTCCCGCTGGTCGACTTCACATTTCTTGATACTCATTTTACGCGGCGTTGTCTGGTAGCCTATTTCCAGAGTCTTCATAAAATGTGTGTAGCTGGCAAGTAACCGTTCACATTTTGCGTCGAAATATGTGTGTATCTGTTTTATTTTATTTTATTTTTTGTTAAAAGTTGCATATCCTTTACACTACTAATTTTACTGCCGTTGTTAATGTCTTGGCAAGTTTTACGTTCAGTATTTTGCCATTGCTTTCTGAACGACCGGCTCCCATACCAACACGTTGAAACCTGCGAGACAAATCGTTTACAAATCGGAGATGTGTCTGTTATTACTTGACAGAAAACTAACAAAATTTCAGAGTATCTGCCTGCACGGCGAGGAACCACCAGTCTGCACACCAATAAGCCAGACATGGGACAACGGATACTCACGCAAACCTCAGGTCTGGTATGACATCACACTGAAGTTGGACATCACGATGTATTCATCCGACATACATCACTTGATGTCCCTTGATACAATGATTTCACACTATATATATTTTTAATTTGTTAACTATGAAACATTACAATGATCTGTAATATTTATAATGCAATGACAATGGTGGGTAGCACACATAATACCTGAGGTGACTAGTGTAAATCACTGCACATTATTTCAAGTCAGCACTGTGTGCTTGTATATTCTGCATCTGCCTTCTTCCACCAATATGCTGCAGGGGTGGTGGTCAGTGTCATGGGGTCCCAAGATCGTCATCATGATCAAATGTCATCCCTATAAACGTGGGCTTCATGTTTCGCCTTCCCATACGATCACCAACGTCATGGAACAGCTGTCTTCCGAGATATACGATAATTCCACCGATTCACTTTCTTAGGAATATTTCCATTTACTTGTATAATACATTGTCGCATTTACTGTGCTTCCTAGTTGCTACCATAATCTATGTTTTCTTCTTTCAATTTTAGTATAACCCTAATTGTTCACTGTGTGCAACAACCGCATCTAATAAATGTTGCAAATCCTGCTCATTGTCTGCAATCAATACTGAATCATCCGCATTTCTAACGTAATTGATGTGAACGATGATCCCGGTTTTGCGTAATCTGGTATTCCTGAAGTATACATTTCCGTGGCTATTGCTTCTGTGGATAACGGACACTGGCTACTGTCCACACACTCTGCCTACAAACATTTGTTATGTGCCATCCATGTGTAGCCCACCTCACACTCTCATTTTAATTAGTACAGCTTTGTCTCATTGCGTAAACGATATACCAGTTATTTAAAATATAATAGTGGCAAACATGTGATCAAGAGAGAGAGAGAGAGAGAGAGAGAGAGAGAGAGAGAGAGAGAGAGAGAGAGAGGAGAGAGAGGGAGAGAGAGAGAGAGAGAGAGAGAGAGAGAGAGAGAGAGAGAGAGAGAGAGAGAGAGATTACAGTTGGGCATCTCCAACACCGGCCATGTTCACGCCTGTGTGCACTCACTCCTGGCTGATTAAATATGCAGTGAATGCAATGGCAAACTACTGAGCGTAATCTTGCCAAGAAATCAACGACAGCGGTAAAATGTTGGCGTTGACAGCGATGTCCTGTAAAGAATATACGGAAAAAAAACACTGTTGAGTATGTTCACATTGAACGTTACTTATTTCTTATTACGTATATACCCATTAGATCTTGCTTGTCTTCCTTACTTTGACATGACTGTTTCATTTATATCTCTTGCTTTACTGACTTCGGTATTTTCAAATACCCCCCCCCCCCCAAAAAAAAAAAACAACTCCAAAAGTAGTTTAGTATATATGAGGCGCATTTGTTTGTCATTCCAGTGCCACTTCTCTCTCTCTCTCTCTCTCTCACTCTCTCTCTCTGTCTCTCTCTCTCTCTATATATATATATATATATAGTCGTGCCATTAGTAATATTATGTTAAAGCACATCTGCATGTGCCAGCCAAATATATGCAAAGAGATAAAGGCTGCCTGATTAGACGTTAAACGCAGCATAGAAAGGCTATATACTCATCTCAGAAAACGAATATTGATGATATATATTATCTATCAAACGAACTTATTTTATGTTAAATCAAATAAAAATAAGAACCCATACTTACTTTATTCGTTTCTAGTTCACGACTTATGTGTGCAGTTCAAAGACTTTCATGCTTCGCTTTAAAATGTGTCATTTAATCAAAAGGCTTTCAAATGTATATACATCAACATCATCTGTTCTTGTCTCCCTTGCTGCCAAAGCGTCGATTCTACTTGTATCCCTTGGTTAAATATATCCACTTATGGCGTGTTTATTTTCTCACAACATATATTCATTGTTCACCGCACATCACAGAGTTTTCATTCTATAATGCAATGCATTAAGAGATACATCTCTCTCTGTCATTCTGTCTCTCTCCCCCCATCTCACTCTCACGCCCGCGCACGAGCAAAGGTTAATGCATGATTCATTCAGTGATATTTTTAAACATGCTGAAATAAAACTAAGTGTGAATCAGAATACATGGAGTGTTACTTGGAGAAATCAAGAAGAGGTTTGGAATGATTTGTACCATAAGACAGTCATATCAAAATAAGTCCATTTGACGACAGAGGACCTAGTCAGACTGGCTCAACCCAAAATACCTTTATACAGGGGTATATACCATGGTGGACAGAAGAACTGTTTACCGTCAGTCGTTTAACTAGACCTGGCAGGTGAAGTATGTGTTAAAAGACGATTAGGGGGAGGAACTACAAGCGTCATTCTACAAAGAAGATATCCAACCAGTCGGAGATAAACACATGTGTCATATAGCAAATGACAGTAGCATAAGATTTATTTGATGAGTTAGCGCATCAAGAGCAAGTTACAGAGTGTCACAAACGTTGCACGTAGTGACACGTACATTGAACGCAATGAAGACGTCATTATAATACGTCACCTAACACTGTAACGGTTAGGTGGCCAGTGTGTGATCCAGCAAAGACAGCGTTAGGATGTGCTTCACCACCATTCACAGAATACCGGCCGTTATACTGCTGCCAGTCCAGCAGTCGGTGTCCACATGAAGTCGCTCTAGTTTGTGTCCGGCAATTGACTACAGGTACTCCTGGTTCTACTGACGCCACGATCGCTGGCATCTCTGGTATTCGCACGTTGATGCGGACGGGTCTAATTATGACTGGGCCAAAGACATTGGCTGCTGGAGCTTGGTCACGATAGGCTCCAGTGGAAGGTAGGCGTTTGTCATGCATTCATTCTTATTGCAGGTGGCCAGCTTGGTGCCCAACTATCTATGCAGTCTAGGGAGATGATGTGCGATGGATAAGCAAGAGCGAAAGTGCGGTGCGAAAGACTGAAGCCTGGATGTGCTCACTCGTTCATGTTTGCTGTTGAAGTTGCCTGCGATAAATTATATCTCAGTTCACTCGAATGACTTTGTTGTTAGATCTATGTTGGAGTCAGCATAGTGAGGCTGTCCTATATGTGATTGTGCAATACATGTCGGTGTTTGACATCCATCTTCACTGAATCAGTTCATACCCCTGAGCCATACAGTTCTAGCGGTTAAACGGCGGGTCAATATCATGAGAGGAAGCAGAGATCAGCGTTTAACCCATGACAACATGTATCGAAACAATCTTACAAAAGTGACAAAGAAGAGGCTTGGGTAAAGAGTATTTAGTCAAGATGTTCGGTTACAATTCCTCATTCAACGGGGTCGGGGGTTAGAGCCCTGCGTGGAGGGAATATATAATATTACAAGCTTACTCGTGCTAGGTATTGTTTTATGATTCACAACCCGACTCTATTGTGAGAGGTACATCACCAACTGACAGAGCAAGATACGTGGCACTAACATCAATGTATGCAACTGAGGAGAGGGAAGCACACGCGAGGAATACACGTAGCTGCTGATCCTGTGGCGAAACACAGCAGTCCAATATCTACACCAACGGAGACAGTTCCCGACTGCACCAAACAGACACCTGAGATCACAGCTGAAGCCAGCAGCCGCGGAGAAACCACTCAAAGCACCAAGGAGAAGCTCACTAAAGATGCCATCACATGAGGAGAACACAAGCGAGAATCTCTCGAGATATAACACTTGTTGGTTGTTTATTGTATAACATTATATCGAATTCAGCTTACATTATTCTTTTCTCCTCAATCCCGTCAGTTATCAGCAAGCTGCCTAGTTTATTTCTCTTGATGACGGGTCCAACTAATGTTGACTGATTGTGCCCAATTGCCCCATTCAGTTTACAGTTTCCATTTGCTTCTTTCAGGACTTGCTCATTGCATATTTTTATCTGTCCATAGTGTTCTTGGCATTTTCCGCAGAAATCCATTATATGTTTCTCAGCTTGTCTGCGCATTGTCCACATTTCACAACCATACACAAGTTTAAGTTATGTGTAGCACTTCAACACTCTTTTTTTCCCTCGTTGTTATTGACATTTTTGTATTGGTCAGTATGTTTTCAAACTTGCAAACTAGCTATTCTTGTTATAATCCTTTAAATGTACCGCCCATCAGACGTTATGATTGTTCCAGGACAGTTATGTGAATGTTACACATCTCAGAATAGCGTGGTCCAAGAAGTGGGAAAATACTGAGATTAAACCAAATATGAAATTTACAGAAGACTGTTTCATAAACATCCATTCTTGGGAACTGAACTATGTTCGCTATGTTAAAGGCCACAGTGAATTGGAAAGCACAGCGATGGATGAGATGGCTTCTGGAAAGAAAATCATGGGTCCGCCACTGAGAAGATGGACACAGGCCAATGTAAATACCTTAACCGTGAGATTGAATGAGGCAAGCGCAATGAAAGGTGATCGAGCTAGTTTTCTAATGGCCGAGATAAGAGCGATATCTTTCACAGCACCTGACACATGATAATGGTATCTTTGCCGCCATGCCATATCACGCACGTAAACCATCACCTGTTCACATATCACACACATAAACCATCACTTGTTCACATGTCACACACGTAAACCATCACTTGTTCACATATCACATACATAAACCATCACTTATTCACATATTACACACGTAAACCATCACCTATTCACATATCACACACATAAACCATCACTTATTCACATCTCAATAATTTCAACCATCACGTTTTCAGATATCACACACATAAACCGTCACTTATTCACATATAACACATAAACCATCACCTATTCACATATCACACACATAAACCATCACTTATTCACATCTCAATAATTTCAACCATCACGTTTTCAGATATCACACACATAAACCATCACTTATTCACATATCAATAACTTCAACCATCACGTTTTCAAATATCACAAACATAAACCATCACGTGTTCACATATCACACATATAAACCATCACTTGTTCATAAATCACACACACAAACAATCACGTGTTCACATATCACAAACATAAACCATCATTGTTCACATTTCACACACATAAACCATCGACGTCAGGGTGAGGTCAAGACATTAATCAAAAGAAACATTCAAAATCGACGCTTCTGCAAAAAGGGAGAGAATACATAAGAGTAGACGGTACTACCTGCTTTCTGTTAGCGCCGAACGTTGGGCGGCGCTTATCAAACCCGACACCCCACATTGTGCCAACGGCTTCGGGCGGAAAAGCGCAATTGGGGGGGGGGGGGGGGGGGTTTACAAACCTTACCCTGTGTGAGGAAATGCAACCTAAATACACAATGTCATGGCAGGGAAGACCAGGCCCAAAGCCTTGGTTGGCGGCTGGTCTAGGATCGAAGCTCCGACAGGCGGAGAGTTAGAGCATTGCTTTGCTGATCCGGCAGCTTCTGCAGCTTGTCTTGTTCCAGATGTATAGGTGTTACCTTTCCTCTAGGAGTGAACTAGGCAGGCAGAGAGAGGGATCATGTTGCATGGGCAGCACATGATCTCTATATTTTAGCCCAGGCTTTGTGCTATGGAGAGGCAATAACTCCATCCCTGGTATTAACCGATCTCGGAATCAAAGCGAGAGGCAACTGTTACGGGTTATAAGTCGCTGTCAATTGGCGTAGTCATGGGGCGCCACGCGTTGCCTCTGACGGTGGAAGACACCTACAGATGTCACTGATCAGCTACCTCCCGCCTCAAGCTGGGCAGCCTCCGTCCAATTGGGTACTGATTCGCCACAGCCTGCCTGCTTCAATGGGTGCTTTGGGGCTAGGACACAATCTGTATCGCAGGCTGTAAAACCAGTGCACCAGGTACTAATAAAATTAAAAAAAATAGAAACCTCAAGCTACGGCTTGCGACCTGGAACGTGAGAACTTTGTGTCCAGGATTTTCCACTGACTTGACCAATATTGAAGATGTGAGAAAAACGGCTGTGATTGATGCCCAACTCAATCGTCTTAACATTGATATTGCTGGCCTGCAGGAGACTCGCCTCGCTGACGAAGCGTCACTCAGGGAAAACAATTACACATTTTTTTGAAAGGGTAGAGGGCAGGCAGACAAAAAGGCAACACGGTGTGGGCTTTGCAGTGAAGAATTCGCTACTGAGAATGCTCGAAATTCCAGCAGGAGGAAATGAAAGACTATTATCCCTGTGCTTGACAACCTCTTGTATTTTTGCCACCATCATTACTGCATATGCACCGACACTCGATTCCTCTGATGATGTAAGGATTCGTTCTACGAGGCGTTAGAGACTCCGTGATCAAGGCAGTTCCAAAATCTGACTACATTTATATGCTCGGTCATTTCAATGCTCGTGTGGGCAAGGACTCGAGTTCATGGCCAGTGTGCCTTGGATAATACAACATCGGTAGCATGAATGAAAATGGGCAAAGGGTGCTGGAGCATTGCACCAGAAATGACCTATGTATTGAAAACTGTCGTTTGTTAAAACAAAAGAGCTGCATAAGGTCACATGGAAACATCCAAGATCCGGCCATAGGCACCAGCTGGACTTCATCATCACACGGAGACAACATCTGAACCATATATCATTGACTCGAAGTTACCACAGTGCTGACTGTGATACGGATCATTCTTTGGTTGATCCGAGGGTTAGACCAAAGAGAATCTACACAGCTAAACACAAATCTAGCCCCAGGATTAATATTATTAACACTCATGGTCCTGAAAAGTACTTTCAGTTTCAACAGCAACTTGAAGACACTTTCACTGATACACCAGAATATTTTACAGTATATGAAAAGTGGGATCATCTTAAAGTAACTCTTTATAAAATTGCCGTAAGGGTTCACGGCACTGTAGATCATCAGTGACAGGACTGGTTTGCTGCAAACAGCCATACTCTGCAGCCCTTTATTGATAAGAAGAAGGTAGCTCTCTTTAGGAATGATGTGCAAAAGGCTGCCAGGCAGTGTGTAAATGATTATTGGATCAAGTTATGTGAGCCCATTCAAATCGCAAGTGATAAGGGAAACATCAGAAGTATGTATGAAGGAATAAAGTAATCCTGTGGTCCAATGATCAAAAAAACGTGCACCATTAAAAACGTTGACTGGAGAAATCATAACTGATCAGTTTCAGCAGATGGACAGATGGGTAGAGCACTATGTGGAGCTTTACTCAAGTGAGACCAAACTAGCCGATGATGCCCTCAACGCCATAGAGGCTCTACCAACTCTTGACAACCTGGACACACTTCCCACCATAACAGAAGTTACGTGTGCTATAAATAAACTTGCATCTGGCAAGGGTCCAGGTAAGGATGGGATTCCAATAGAGGTTATCAGGAGTGGTCAAGACACACTCACTCTACAGATCCACCAGCTAATAGAGCTATGATGGCGAGAAGGACAAGTCCTACAGGATTTCAAAGATTCAAGCATCATAACACTGTACAAGAACAAGGGCGATTGGAGCGACTGCAAAAACAATAAGGGTATCTCACTTCTGTGAATTGTTGGAAAAGTATTTGCCAGAATCTTTCTGCGCAGACTTCAAGTCCTGGGAGATCAAGTCTACTCCGTATCACAGTGTGGCTTTCGACAGAACCGGTCTACCATTGACATGATATTCTCATTGCGACAAATGCAAGAAAAATGCCGTGAACAGAATCAACCACTGTTTATTGCCTTCATCGACCTCACAAAGGCATTTGATTTGGTCAGTCGTGAGGGTCTGTTCAAGGCACTAAAGAAGCTTGGCTGCCAACAACTCTTCTGCCCATTGTGGAATCATTCCATACAGGAATGAAGGGTATAATCAAGTTTGATGGTGCAACTTCTGAAGAGTTTGACATCAAGAGTGGAGTTAAGCAAGGTTGTGTATTAGCTCCCACCCTCTTTGGATATACTTTTCACTTCTACTTAAATATGCCTTTCGTGATCAGGATGGTGGTATATACATTCACTCACGCTCAGATGGCGGCCTCTACAATGCTCAGAGATTGAAGGCCAAGACCAAAATTAGGAGGGTACTGATCAGAGAGTTGCTTTTTGCAGATGATGCTGCAGTTACGACCCACTCTAAGGAAGAATTACAATGTCTACTATCTGCATTCTCCAATGCTTGTTTAGAATTTGGTTTAACGATTAGCAAAAATAAGACACAGATTATGTCACAAGGTGCACATGGGTTACCATCAATCTTTATTGACGATGCCGAACTAGAGATGGTAGACCATTTTACATATCTAGGATCAGTGGTAAATAACAAATTATCTCTAGATCAGGAAATCAACATCCGGATTGGAAGGTAGCAACAACAATGAACAGGTTAAGAAAAAGAGTCTGGGACAACAGGAAGCTTACTGCCAAAACAAAAGTCTTTGTCTATCAAGCCTGTGTCCTTAGTACTCTTCTTTATGGCAGTGAAACCTGGACAACTTACTCACACCATGAGAAACGGTTAAACAACATTCAAATGCGGTGTCAACGAAGGATTCTTGGTATTAAGTGGCAAGACAAAATCACAAATACCGAAGTATTGGAAAGATCAGGTTGTGTGACGGTTTGTTCCATGCTCAGTCTTCGTAGACTTAGATGGATAGGACATCTTAGGAGGATGGATGATGGTAGAATACTAAATGACATCTTGTTTGGTGAGTTACAGATGGGTAAGAGATCTCAGCGTCGGCCTCTACTATGATACAAAGATGTGTGTAAGCGGAACATGATTGATACAGGCATTGATAACGCACATTGGGAGCAAGTCGCTGCTGAACGTGTTGCAACCATCAGAAATGGAATAAAGGCAAAGGAGAAAATTATTGCAGATAAGTCACACACCTAGCATGTGAGACGTAAGATGGTGCATGATGGTGGAAATAACCACGTGTTCACATGCACCCACTGTGAACGAACATTTACAGCGCGAATTGGGCTTACCAGTCACATTCGCTACCGCCATAGGTAAAAGTTATTATGCCTTTTTGAAGCACAAACTATCGTCTGTCAAGACGGCAAGGTGGCAATGTAATGTAATAAACACTAACATAGAAACGTCAAAGAGGAAAACAATGCTGTATATATTCAACGATATAGACATAATGGTACGTTCATTTAAATAGATAAATTGTTTGTGAATAATATGACTGGTTTACTTGATATATAATAAACCGAAGCAAAACCGTAGTCCATAGAAAATAGGCTAGCCTATTAATTTCTTGCTTGGTAATAATTTCATCGTAAAGTCTGGTAAATATATTTGCAAGTGATAAAAACAAAAAAACAAAAAAAGAATGGAAGGAGTATGGAGAAACCCTATATGCAATCTACAAGGAGGCAAATAGAAACATATACAAAAAACAACATAAGTGCAATGAGAAGCAAAGGAAAACCATTTGCCCCAACTGAAATAATTAACAGCGAAAATGGAGAACCAATAAGTGAACCAAACCAAATCCTAATACGATGGAAGCAGTACTTCGAACAACTTCTCAACATTCCATCAGATGTCACAGGAGTTCAAGAGACCGACAGATGCCACCGAAGAACTAGAACCTGACATACTGAAAGAAGAAATTATAGAAGCCGCCAGATTAGCCCCATTGAACAATTGACCGAGACAAGACGAAATACCAAATGAACTAATTAAAATAGCAAAAGAAGTAGGAACATCATGGCTACATAGACTATTCAACCATGTTTGGGTAGAACAACAGACACTACGATACTGGGGAAACGGCATAATTATCCCAGTTAGGAAAAACAAAAACAGCACAAGAGACTGCACACAATACATAGCCATTTCCCTTTTGAGTCATACTGGGAAATTAGTTTGCCAAATTATGGAGAAAAGATTATGAACTACTATATAACCCCAGCTAAGCGAAACAACTTGAATTTAGGAAAAGACAAAGGATGCCCAGATGCCAATGTTGCTCTTAGACTTTATAGAATCACCAATCGAATTTAATGAAATACTCTACTTAGCCATTGTCGACCAAGAATATACATTTGATAGAGTAGTTAGTTAGTTAGTTAGTCGACAGATCATCCTCATTGCACATCGAACCACTCAGTCCATAAGTGCTCGGATCCCGTCCTCAGCAAAACCCGCAGCGTGTAACGGCTAACGAAACCAGTTCTGTGTTGGTGTATCAATCTTCTTTGGCTTCCTTCGTAGTGTTCTTGTTTGGCCACCCCTCTTTTAATTTGCTGTTCTCGCAGTCAGGCCATGGTTGTAGATTCACAGTCATCACTTGGTTCACGCAAAAGTCTTACTTCTCGTAGAGCATTCAGAATGTCAGCCTGGTCCATGGCGCGTTCGCCTTCCACCGTAGCCTCACCTGCGAGCTTGTCAGCCCACTCATTTCATTGTACTCCCGCATGCCCTGGCACGAAGATGAAACTAATCTTTGCCAGCCGAGACTGCTCCAGAGGCAGCAACTATTCTCTTCGGATCGACCCCTCTTCTATACTCTTGATCATGTTCATTGAGTCGCTAATGGAAACATGCCCTAGTGAATGTCTGTGTCTCGAGCCATGTTATTGCTTTACTTACTGCCATGACTTCCACAGTCAGGCTACTTGTGGTTTCAGTGAAAGCACCAGAGTCCTCCTTCACAATTCTCCCTCCGGCCCGAGCCGTAAAGGCCAATGAGTTTCTCACATGTCGGACGACCGACCCATCTGTATAGATGACAGCATCACCGTCTAGCGAATTCTCGAAAATCAACGCTTGTACATCAACCTCCACTGCAGCCGGATTTTCTTGTCTGCATTTTCTATCTAGTTGGATGCAAACTAAAAATGATGTGCAGAAATATGTTGGCACATGTACCCACTCCTCGCCAGGTTCTAAGTCCTCAAGTGAACACACCTGTTGAAGAATGTCTTCGGCTTGACCCATCCACGGCCGTCCTCTTTTTAACTTTCTGCCCTTTACCTTCATAATTTCACTATGCAGTGGATGTTGTGTGTTTGCGTTAACTCTGAGGTAAGCGCGTGCTCTGCAAACTTGTATTCTCTCTTCAATTGTGAGAATAATATTGATAGAGTAGATAGAAACAAGCAGTGGGAAATACACACTACGGAGTAAGTACACATCTAACAAACCAATGTAGAAGCTTATACAACATCAGTGAATGCATAGTGAGAGCAACTGGAGAACACTCTGAACCCTTCAGTATAAGATCTTGACTACGACAAGGTTGTGTCCTGTTTCCTCTCTTGTTCATAACCTATATAGAAAACTTATGTAACGAAACCAGCCAAGCAGAAACCACATGGGCATCGCATGACCATAATGCAGAAGAAGAACCATCTGCACATTACACCATTAGAGAACTCCCGTTTGCGGACGACTAAGCACTAATAGCAAAATCAGAAGCTGAATTACAAGACCACATGAATAGTCTACACGAAATGTGTAGGGAACATAACATGAACATTAGCACAAGTAAAACAGAGGCAATGACTATAACTAAAGACGAAAAAAAAACAATAACAATTCACCTAAGCAAATACCCACTGAAACAAGTGAAGAGTTTGAAATGCCTAGGAAGTATAATATCATCACATGTCAGATCAGATGACGAGATAGAAAATAGATGCAATAAGACAAATCAACTTATTGGGCAAATGGCACCAATAATAAAGAACAAACATGTATGAACAATCACTAAGAAAGCACTTTACAACACAATCTTCCTATACCCTCTATGCTACCAATGCCAAACCTGGACAATGACAGCAAAAGAGAAACGAAAAATCATAACAGAAATGAGATTGCTGAGAAGAATATTCAACGTATCAAGAAGAGATAAAATCAGAAAGGAAGAAATAATGACTGAATTGTTGATTAAAGCATCGACAAATTTTATTAGAAGGCGGCAAGTCAAATGGTCTGGCCATGCAACTAGGTTACCAACTAACAATATACCGCAACAAGCAATGATGTACAAACCAGATGGACGCAGAGGCAGAGAACCACAACGTAAACGATGGATGGAGGGAATAGCAGAGTCCATGGGAAAATCAATACATGCAGCCAATAAGCGGGCCCTCTCTCGCTAATTATACTTCACCTCAAAACTGCAAGTTACACGGGGAACACGATGAGATGAGATGAGATGATACAGTTGTTCCATTTAATAGGTGCTTGTATTATCATTTATATGGTTCTTAAACAATAGCCTACATTGCTCTAGTCAAATAATGATCCTGTTTGAAAGATACTATCTCACGGCAATAGTATATATTATTACTGCAAATAAGTTTATGCTGCTTTCGTTGATGTATGGTTTCTAAACATAGTTGTTGTCGCGTGCTTCTGTATGATCTTTATAATTAAATATAAAGGGGTCTGAAAGCGCTAAAATAAGTTCACACAACAATAAGAAGGTTCTATGTCGAGGTCCCAAATATCTTACCGGTTGACAATTCCAATTAGCTGACCGGCTACCATTAATCTGCAGCAACATCAGCCCCCCTCCCCCCCCCCCCATTATTGTGCCAGCAGATATGTTGTGTCGCAGCAATCCTTACCTGCTGTTGACATAGGCAAAACCTTATGCACGTTTGATTTTAACTTTATTGCCATCGTATTTCTGTAAGCATGGTACAAAAACAACTCCTCAACAATGAACCTATTCTGATTAACAGAAAAAAAAAACAGAAGTTGTTACTAAGAGCATGTGTACACCCTAATGATATATATCAAAATGAATGGAGCCCATGTAGAAAAGAATGTTTCATAAACGGAATCATATCATGGAAACTAGAAGGATAAGCCTATATTCACCATGTTAAACGCCACAGTGGATTGGAAAGAACGGAGATGGATTACATGGCTCCTGGACAGAAAAGTAGGGATCCACCGCTGCGAAGATGGACAGAGGGCATCGCAAATACCTTAGTCATAAGGCAAGAGTAATGATGGGGGATCGAGATACTTGTCGCCTGGCCGAGATTAGAGCGCTGTCCATCATAATACGTGACACATGATGATGGTATATTTGTCGCCATATCATATCACATATACAATCGTCACTTGCTCACATATCACTGCAATATTTATTCGTGATGTGTTTATAATCGTCTCAGATTAGACAAGATCTCATCTTCACAGCATAGGAAGTATGTAATAGTGTCCAGCTTTCTCTGTCTCTCACCAGAAATATATATGATCCATAGAAAGTCTACTCTTGTATGGCTGTGAAACGTGGACAACGAAGCCGACAAGCTGAAGAACATGTAATGGTAGTGTAATATGGCTTATGAGGACAATGCATAGAATACCTTGGAATTACGGGACAATCATTTGCTGAAATCTACACGAAACAAATAAAAGGGTAAACTAATTAGAGAAATTAGACGTCGACAATAAAGAGTTTCTGGCACGTTATGAGAAGAAGTGAACTAGAGAACTTAGCGACAAGTGTCAAGTTTAAAGGGAAACTTACACGGGGAAGGCAGAAGGGTAAATACCTATACAGATTGACCATATGACACAGTCGAGAGAAATACACACAGCTCATCCACGATTTGGGTGATTGAATGGGATGGCGAAACACGAAGCCTACATTTGTCGTCATGACATCTGATCATGATGGTTATTCTGAGACACCATGTCACTTACCACCACCCCTGCAGCATATATTGGTGGAGAAAGGCTGATGAAGGAACAAACAAACACACAGTACATACTTGACATAATGTGCAGTAAGTTTCATTTGACGCCGCTGCTATTCTGTCTGCTACACGCCTTCGTCATTGCTTTATACATATTGCAGCTCGTTTGGTTCATTGTAATGTTCATGTGCAAATAATCAGAAATATGTATAATATGAAATCATTGAATCAGGGACATAAATAGAAATGACGTTTCATCCAATAAGGGAGACAAGAACACTAATTTATTGAAATAAAAATGAACGCAGTGTAATGCAAATATTTAGGTTAAAGACAGTAAGTACAGCATGATTAATAAAGATATATACGGTTCTTGTGATCAATAGCTGCTAACATAAATTTAAGTAATTGCTATACCTTAAATTTGATGTATGTTACCTCACGTGGCAGATAAAATGTCCACTGAAGTAAAGCCTACGAACAGGATAATGCATCAAATGAAATTTCTTCTTAACTAGTAAGTTTATCATCGGATTGAGTGCATTTTTGGCTGGCACATATGCATGTGCCTGATTTATTATATCAAATAGTGTGGTGTCGATATGTTAATGGCACGTAGACACACATTATATGGTTGTCCGTCTGTGTTGATTACGACAGTCTCTGATATTTGCTTTAACGCTGCAGATATGTTCGAATCCCAGCAAAGACACTCCGCCATTTGAGGTGTTCAGCTGAACTGACTCTCAGTTGCCAAACGTTTAACATGTTTTACCTGAATCACATTCTTTTCTGACCCCTTACTTGGTCTTGTCTACACTGTCCACTGTATGCCTATGATGACAACCATGTATGTATATATATGAGACTGCATACGATGGATGTAATTACTATGCTATGATGCATACAGTTTTGGATATGGTGTGGGTCTGCAGCGAGGTTGTGAACTAGTTTACTATACACTATACAAGCACTATTCCAACGGCAGGTTCTTCTCTGTTTGGTTATTGAAACTCTGAATCACACATTATTGCACCAGGGGCTACCATGATAATATAAAATTGTACACCTGGATCAACTATGCTAATGCTATTCTTCCAAGCCACCACTGTCGCAGTTCATTTAAATGATAAATCAATCAATCAATCATATGCCATGCCGGAAAACGTGGGCGGTCATGACTCGCCATTTCACTCGATCACCAGAGTCGTGGATCAGCTCAGTGTTCCTTTCTCGTCCATGCCATGCGGCTAAGCCATCAAGGTATTTTCCTCTCGGTCTTCCTCTTGGTCTGTTCCCTTCGATCTTGCCAGTTGTCACTAAATTCTCCAATCCATTTCTTCTCATGTCCAAGAAATTCTGACTGTCTACGTCTAATTTCTCTAATCAATTTACAATTGTCATTTGTCTCCTGTAGTACTTCGTCATTGGTTTTTCTGTCTGTCCATGGTATTATTTGCACTTTCCTCAGAAACCACATTTTTGCAGCCATCAGAAGTTTTTCAGCTTGACTGCTCATGATACGAAGGGACAAAAGTTGAATAGGATCAGGTCTTGAATGGCATAGTCCAAGTTATATCCCAACAATTTTTAGGTCTAGAAGCATCGTTATCATGCCGACATGTCTTATTTCAAAACAATGTTTTCCCGTAGTGAATTTAACTAACGAAGGCACAAACAATAGATTGCACGATTTATTGCCTGGCATATTTCGCTGTATCTCGGCAGGTACATATTGCAGAAATCACACAACGTAAAGTAAATTAACTAGATAAATCCTTCAAGTTGAAATATACACATATTCGCACAGCAATGTCAATTGTCTACCACGGTAATTTTAAGCTGACTAACGGCCGCCATTAACTGTACAGTTACCATCCTCAAAACTATGAAGATATATTTTTGTCTATTCTGTGTAGCGTGCTGCAGAGAACACATTACACACTACGTATATACTAGACAATAATATATATACTAGACAATTATATATATATATATATATATATATATATATATATATATATATATATATATATATATATATATATATATATATATATATGTCCTATACCAGGTCTTAGTCAGATATTACTGAGCTAACGTATGAAAGTAGACGGTTCTACCTGCTTTCTGTTAGCGCCGAACGTTGGGAGGCGCTTACCAAACCCGACACCCCACATTGTGTCAACGGCTTCGGGAGGAAGAGCGCAATTGGGAAGGTACAAGCCTTACCCCCTGGTGCGAAGAAATGCAACCTAAAGACAAAGTGCAGACCAGGCCCTAAGCCTTGGTTGGCAGCTGGTTTAGGATCGAAGCTCCGACAGACGGACAGTTACAGCATTGCTTTGCTGATCCGGCATCTTCTGCAGCTTGTCTTGTTCCAGATGTATAGGTGTTACCTTTCCTCTGGAGTGAACTAGGCAAGCCGAAAGAGAGGGATCATGCTGCATGTACAACACATGATCTCTATATTATAGCCCAGGCTTTGTGCTATGGAGAGGCAATAACTCCATCCCTGTCTTAACCGGTCTCGGAATCAAAGCGAGAGGCAACTGTTAAGGGTTATAAGTCCCAGACAATTGGCGTAGACATGGGGCGCCACGCGTTGCCGCCGGCCTCAAGCTGGGCATCCCCCGGCCAATTGAGTGCTGTTCCTCCACAGCTTGCCTGCTTCAAATAGTGCTTTGGGCTGGGGAAAAATCTGAATCGCAGGCTGTAAAACCAATGCACAATGTACTAATATAAAGAAAAATAGAAACCTCAAGCTACGGCTTGCAACCTGAAACGTGAGAATAATGTGTCCATGATTTTCCACTAACTTAAGCAATAATGACGATGTGAGATAAACGGCTTTGATTGATGCCGAACTCAATCGTCTTAAAATTGATATTGCTGGCCTGCAGGAGATTCGCCTAGCTGAGGAAGGGTCACTCAGGGAAAACAATTACACCTTTTTTGGAAGGGTAGAGGGCAGGCAGAAAAAGGCAAAACGGTGTGGACTTTTCAGTGAAGTATTCGCTACTGGGAATGATTGAAATTCCAGCAGGATGTAATGAAAGACTATTATCCCTGCGCTTGGCAACCTCTTGTGGTTTTGCCACCATTATTACTGCATATGCACCGACACTCGATACCTCTGATGATGTGAAGGATTCGTTCTATGAGGAGTTAGACTCCGTGATCAAGGCAGTTCCAAAATCCGACTACATTTATATGCTCGGCGATTTCAATTCTCGTGTGGGTATGGACTCGAGTTCATGGCCAGCGAGCCTTAGAAACTACAACATCGGTCGCATGAATGAAAATGGGCAAAGGCTGCTAGAGCATTGCACCAGGAATGACCTACGTATTACAAACTCCCTTTTCTTAAACAAAAGAGCTGCATAAGGTCACATGGAAACATCAAAGATCTGGCCATTGGCACCATCTGGACTTTATCATCAAACGGAGACAACATCTGAACCATACATCATGCACTCGAAGTTACTACAGTTTTGAATGTGATACGGATCATTCTTTGGCTGTTGCAAGAGTTGGACTGAGACCAAAGAAAATCTACATACCTAAACACAAATCTAGCCCCAGGATTAATATTATTAACACTCATGATCCTGGAAAGCGCTTTGAGTTTCAAGAGCAACTTGAAAACGTTTTCACTGAAACACCAGAAATTTGTACAGTAAGTGAAAAGTGTAGAGAATAGACACAGAGAAACACCCTGGTCCTCCAGGTTGGGGTTTGAAGCGTGGGGTTAACATCCCCACCTTTGTACAAACTATTTTGTTACGACAGAGATACATAAGTCTCGAATTCGGACTGACTTAATTGGACAACGACCTCGAAACGTTAAAGGACTCTTGAGATTTGGAACATGGAATGTACGGACACTATATCGAGCTGGAGCTGCTGAAGAACTAACCCGGGAGCTGGTTGAATATCTAATGGATATAACATCAATTCAAGAATTAAGGTGGCCAGGAGAGAGTATTTTAGAGCAAAAAAGAATTATTGTCATATATGGAGGAAATACCCAACCTACACATGAATTAGGAACAGGTTTTGTCATCAAAAAAGAGTTATGGGGGGACTTTCTAAACTTTAAAGATGTTTAGGACAGAATTAGTAAATTACGAATAAAAGGTAAATGGAAAAAAAATAACAATGAATGATGTACATGCACCTACTGAAGAGAAAGAAGTTGACGTTAAAGAAGACTTTTATAATAATTTGGAAGATGTTATAGAAGAAACCTCCAAACAGGACATCCTGATTGTGCTGTGAGACTTCAATGCAAAAATAGGTAGAGAGCAAACTCATAAAAAAAGTGGCCGGTATGGAAAGCCTACATACAACTTCAAATGATAATGGATGGAGAGTCATCAACCTAGCGGAAGCCAAAGGACTGCAGATTAGCAGTACCAGACTACAAAGAAAGGGTATACACAAACAAACTTGGAAATCATGTGACAAGAGAACCTATAATCAAGTAGATCACATTTTAATTAAAAACAGAAATGCATCAAACATACAAGTTAGAAGTTATAGAGGAACTGAGTGCCACATCGACCACTTCCTCGTTGGAGCAAAATTTAAAATAAAACTTAAGAGAGATTTATATACTAAATTACAAAGATTACACCCAACATATAACAGAGAAAAACTACAAGAAATTACAGTCAAAGATAAATTTACAGATGAAATCAAATGTAAACTTGAAACTCTGCAAACCCCTTTGGAGGAAAGCGTTGACCAAACTTGGATGAACATCCAGAATACAATTAAATCTACCGCAGAAGAATGTCTCGGTGTGTTAACCACGCATAGAAAGAACAGAAGGTTAATCAAAAATGTGAAGAAGCAGTCATTAGGAAAAAGAATGCCAGACATTTATGGTTAAATGAAATCAGCAACATCCAAAAGGAAGAGCAATATAGAAATGGATGTAAAGAGGCTACAAAAATAGTCCGACAGCAGAAGCGAGAATATATGAGTAATATAATCAAAGATATGGAAACTAATCACCAGAAAAACGAATCCAGAAATTTTTTTTTAAAGAACTGAAGTCAATGACAAGAGGGCACCAGCACAACACATTTGGTTTAAAAGACAAAAATGGGAATATGATTAATACCAATGAGGAAATTTGCAACACATGGAAAGAATATTTTGTTGAATTACTAAATTGTGAAGCACCAGGTAACACTTTCCCACAGGAAGAAGTTCTAACCGGAAACACCGCAGTATCTTCCCAAAAATGACAAAATCCATTACAGATTCAGTGAACGACGCTAATGGCTGTCTTAGGACATCCTCGTCCGGCAGGGACAGCCATGAGCCACAGGTGACATTGGAGCTGAAAAACCGAAAACGGCGGCTTGACTTTGCTAGGATCACACACAACTGCAGCAAACATCATAAACTGTCGTGATCAACTTGTGTACCAATAATTAACATCAATGTCACTTGTTTCTCCGTGCCATTAAATGTCTATAAGACCATATTTAATAACATTATCAGGCACAGATACAGACACAAGTGTATCAAAGACGCCACTCTGCTACGTGCTTGTGAAACTGTTTACCAGCGACACGCTAAGAAATTAAACAACTTCCACAGTCTGCTTTAGAAAGATATTGAAGATTAAATGGCAAGACAAGATCCTAGACCAGAAGTTCTCAACCGGTGGGAACTCCCCCCCCCCCCCCCCTTCCAACCCCAGGGGTAATTTTAGGATTTCCTGGGTGGAGTTAATATTATTTAAAGATCGTATTATTACAAGAACCAGTTACTTGATATTGTTTTTCCCTCTAAATTTTACGGTTCTGTGCTTCTCGCCCTAATAAAATTCGTTTTACAACGTAAGTAGACCTGAAATTCACTTTTTATGTAGGTGTCTAGACTTGGTCTTGTATGTGTTATTAAATTTAGCTTCCATTTGTATGTATACTGTATAAGGGTGGGGGGGGATTTATATGGAGGAAATTCGAAAATGGGGGATTAGGGATGACGTTCTGAACTATGATAAAGGGGGGCATGAGCCAAAAAAGGTTGAGAAACACTGTCCTAGACACTGAAGTTCTAGAAAGAGCGTCCATGCCCAGCATCCACACTCAACTAATGAAAAATCAGATTTGCTGTGCTGGTCACTTAACTCGTATGCCAGATCACAGGCTCCCTAACCAAATTTTTCTCACGGCGAGCTGCGTTGTGGTAAACGCTCCCAAGGCGGCCCGAGGAAACGCTTTAAAGACTGAACATCTCACTGAAAGCTTTTGGAATTCATCTTGACACCTGGAATACTGCTGCTAAAGACCGTAATTCGTGGCGTGCATCAATACATAAAGGTGCAGTCACTTGTAAAGCAACCAGGACTGCAAGAGCTGTGAAGAAAAGGATGGACAGAAAAACCACTGCAGAAGATCCTCCTCCTGGAACGTCAAGCATTCTTTGCTAACATTGTCAAAGAACATTTCGAGCAAACTATGCCTAATCAGCCATCTTAGAACTCACAGCTTCTTACTTACTCCGTTCTCCTTATCTCTGTATTTCTTAGAAACCATTTCTGCCTCTATTTCCCCTATTCTTTGTGGACCATATTTGTGTGGAACTGTATCTCTTTCACTGTTAGTACTGCCTATCTGTGACGTTCTCTCCCTTTCTATGTCAATATATTTTTTTTTACTACAACACTACAACGTCCTCGGTCGCTATCTGCGACTATGCTTCTCACTGTTTAACTCGCTCTTCCTCTCTCTCTCTCTCTCTCTCTCTCTCTCTCTCTCTCTCTCTCTCTCTCTCTCTCTCTCTCTCTCTCTCTCTAGTAGCATCGTACGTGCCACAAATTATGAAATGCCCTAAAGTAGGAGCCAACAGTGGGGATGACCATCTGTGTATAGCCAGCTGCGACTGTGCAGGAAACGACAGAGGCGGGACGAATGGGGGACAAGAAGCTGGCTTTCCCAATGTCATGTAATAGTGCTGTGAAAGGTAAGTACATCGCTATGTATCAGGTGTATGACAGTTGCCTTCCATTGGCTGGAGGTGGGGTATGTAGTATTGATACACATTGCCACGATAATATGGCGCAGTTTCACTCATCTGTTAAAATTATTTCAGAAAGCTGCTTCGGGACAAAAGAGAAAAGTCAGTATTAAAAACATCTCTGACCACAACTTCATCTCGAGATAAGGAGACCGGCAGGGCAGAGTGGATAAGATCACTCGTTCTTAAAACAACCCCTGTGTTGATGACGAGGTAGCGGGTTAAACGCCTATACCGTTCAGTAGGGTTAACAAGTTGACTTCTCGTCCTTGGCTCGGGGACGTAACTTACAAATACTTCAGAAGTTGGAGTGGCTTAGCCCGATAACGAGGGAGAGACGTAACAAGGAAAGCTAATGCACATGCAACAAGCAGTCCAGTGCACTAGAAATAGTGATACGTGTATGGTCTACGCTTGAGTTCAAAGTCAGCGAATGCAAAAAGACAAAATAAAAAGCCTCAAGAGACAACAACTGACAAATTGCCATTCACATAAACGGACATTGATGTGATCTGTGTCCCCGAACATTACAGCATAGCGGCAAATTGCCATTCTCATAAACGGACATTGATGTGATCTGTGTTCCCGAAAATTACATCATAGCGGCAAATTGCCATTCTCATAAACGGATATTGATGTGATCTGTGTTCCCGAACATTACAGCATAGCGGGAAATTCCCATTCTCATAAACGGACGTTGATGTGATCTGTGTTCCCGACCATTACATCATAGCGGCAAATTCCCATTCTCATAAACGGACAGTGATGTGATCTGTGTCCCCGAACATTACACCATAGCGGGAAATTCCCATTCTCATAAACGGACATTGATGTGATCTGTGTTCCCGAACATTACAGCATAGCGGCAAATTGCCATTCTCATAAACGGACATTGATGTGATCTGTGTTCCCGACCATTACATCATAGCGGCAAAATGCCATTCTCATAAACGGACATTGATGTGATCTGTGTTCCCGAACATTACAGCATAGCGGGAAATTCCCATTCTCATAAACGGACGTTGATGTGATCTGTGTTCCCGAACATTACAGCATAGCGGAAAAGTGCTATTCTCATAAACGGACATTGATGTGATCTGTGTTCCCGAACATTACAGCATAGCGTACGCGCTCATAGCTTGTTCTCTTCTACACCAGCATGAGATATGCAGTAGCTATGTCAAGCTTGCTTATTTCACCAGATCGACATATCACACAATACAGCTTAATATCAGCTCACACATTACCAGAAGAGATTTATCGACATTATGGATTGGGATATTAGCATATCTAAACACATCTTGCATAAAGACATTAACAAATGCATTCATATTTCAAGATGTGATTGGTTATTAAAGTCTATAAAACAATTAAAATTGAAATATGTTGGTCACTTAAAATGTCACAAAAGTATGGAGAGAACAATCATGGAGTGGAATATGCCTGAGACGAGAGGAAGAGGAAGGCTAAAGCGAAGATGGATGCAATATGTGGCGGATGATCTCCAGATGAGTGTATCGGACGCTGAGCATCTTGCTTATGATCGAGAGGTTTTCCGGAAGGTTGTTATGGGAGCGAGGTTCTGCAAAGGACATGCGATTGAATGAATGAATGAATGAATGAATGAATGAATGAATGAATGAATGAATGAATATATTTGAAAAATAGAAACACATATACGCGATGACATGTGATCAAGGGAAACAACCACACTCGTTATGTATTCGTAAGGGCGATAAATTTTCTTTGGTCGTGCCATAAAGTTTGGGGGATCTTTGGTTAAGTGAAATATCGTGTATCTCAGTGTAAATAAGTGTTTACAAGGGATGGAAGGTTCATGACATATCAAACTACATAATGCACACAGTGATTTTGTTTTAAATATTTGACAACAATGTGATATAACATGAATGATAATATATCACAATAGCATCCATGTACTTAGCGGGCTCTATATCAAGTATTTAATCCGTTTAATTGAGCACTCATTTCTTCAATATTTTTGTCTGGTGCATTTACATGCATCTTGTAATAAAACTAATATGATTCTTGGCGTTTCTACCATTGGCACCAGAGACACCCCAGTAGTGTGTATGCGTTACATCCTTGGTCTGCCGACTGTTGCTGGTAGGCCCAAGGTGATGCAGGCGAAGGCATACCTCAGAGTAGCTGCTGACACAGATCACTCGTTGCATGAGGCGCTGGACGCAGTTAAGGGCCAGCGACTGATAAGAGGGAAGTCATGGATGGCTCAGGCGGAGGATACGATCAGACAGGTGTGCCCCTTGGAAAACATTAGGTGAGGAGAGGAGTGGGTTAAAGCACCAGCCGAGCAGTCAGACTTGTGCAGAGTTATAATCACATTGAGCCGGGAGTACAGGGAGTGGCCAGCAGGGGCCACGGAAGTGGAAATCCAGCAACTAATTCAGGATAATGCTCGCCCGGGTTATGTGATTATCTACACAGGTGGTTCGGTGTTGAGAGGTAGTAGAAGTGCTTGGGGTTTCTTGGCAAAGGCTCATGGTCGACGTTTGGTGCAGGAGAGCCTGGCATATGATACCACATCATTTAGCTTTAGAATGGAGGTGGAGATAGTCACTGCAGCTTTCCGCTGGATGGAGAATACGATACACACACATCGTGATTAACTGACTCAGAAAGTATGCTGAGTAGGGTGAGGACTGGTAAGCTTCGTAGCAGAGTCGCTTGCTTCGCTTCGGAAGTCACGGGTGGCAAGCATCGTCTGGATATTTTCTCCGGGGCATGCTGGTGTGTTGGAGAATGAACAGGCAGACAGATTGGCTGGCTCTGCAAAACTTGGTGGGGTATTGATGCATGATAAGGCAGACGTGGTTGCGGCCTTGTGGGAGCACGTATACACCTCGGAGGAGCAAATGTATCACCATGGTCTGGCAAGAATGCGACAGCGTGGAGGGACGAGGGGATCTGGTCGATGCTCGACGCTTAGAGGAAAGGCGAGACGCATATATAATCAGATTGCTACTGGTACTATTGGGTTTGGAACTCTTTGCTGGCTGCTGAGGAGAGGACGGAACGCTTATGGGAAAGCCCCCGAATGCTGTGATGTCGGTTCCTAAATCAATCAATCAATCAATCCCTGTGTAGTCTCCAGAACAGTCACGGTGGTTTGGCTTTTGCTTAGTCTGTCACATACCCCTGCTCTCACTTCTCATTATTTCAAATGCTGTGCTTTTGCTTTTACAAAGTCAATATTGTTGTCCATGACTCGTGTTAATTTCTATCAAGCCAGTAGTGTGTGCACTTTAAGGAACTTTGACTTTTTGACAGCACACCGACTCTCAAACCAGACCCTTTGTACCTCTTCGTTCCACCGTGGAAGTTGTTCCTAGCATGTCCTCCTGCTGTGTTGATTTCTGCGCTTATGACACTTTTTAAACTCACCACATGAAGGTCAGCACGGGCGAATGGATAAGAGCGCTCGTTCTAGAAATTCCCGTGTACTGATGCCGAGGTAGCAGTTTCAACCGCTACAAAGGTCAGTTGCATTAACGTGTTAACTTTATGTCCTTGTGTTGGTTACGTAAATTACAAGTACCTCAGCAAGCTGGGTGGGTTCGCCTTGATGGCGAGGGACACTAGTAATAGGGAATGTTAACCCATACGCAAAGATCAATCCAGTGCATCAGAACAAATAGCTTGTATATGGAATAAATTTGCCAGTCTCATTTACGTACACCCGCAAGTACGGACGCAGGCACTTCTCACGTAAGCACATAATAAATACCCGCATACACACATAGACGCATACACACATACTCGATTATGCGTACACGTGAACACGCATACACGCCTACAATCGCTAGTGCGCAAAGTGGTAAGAAGTCATGTAATCATATAAACATACAGATATCCAGATATAAACAAGAACAGAGAGTGAGAAAGAAGTAAAGACCGATTTTGTTTTGGGTGGTAATACCTTTCCTGTTCGTTTTCTCTTCTATTAAGTTGTTGCTTGACGGTAACAATGAACAAGGTGTGGAATTCGCCTGGCTCTGCAGCCAGCAGGGTTATGAACGGCTAGCCTCTCCCAGGAGGGGTGAAGAGGGAACATTAGTAGCCTGCTGATGACCCGCAGACTACACAAGTCAACCCCCACCTCCACGTGGTGCAGACCGGGCAACCATGACCTCGCGGTCATGGGCTAACGGGGATATGGCTCGCCATAGGGGATGGACTACCTGTGGTCAGATTAGTGTCCTAAACTTCTGACTGGCCTAGCAAGCCGGCAGGGGATCTTCATACTGCTCATAGAAAAACTAAGAAGTATAAACAGACTGAATATGAAGCCCATAATCGGGTACTCTCACGATGTTTATACTTCTTCTCGACACCGCAAGGTACAAGAGGGACATGATGAGATGAGATGAGATGAACAACCACTGCATGTTCAAATAAACAAATCAAAGGAGGAGCTGAATGAATCAATGAATGAATCAATGAACGACTGAATGAATGAATGAATGAATCAATCAATCAATCAATCAATCAATGCAGGACTGAATGAATCAATGAAGGAATGACTCACTCAATGAAGGACTAATTAAATCAAAGAAGGAATAAATAAATCAATGAAGGATTGCATCAATCAAAGAGGGACTGAATGAATCAACAAAGGAATGAATTAAACAATGAAGGATTGAATGCATTATCGAAGGAATAAATCAACCAATGAAGGGATGCATGAATCAATGAACCATTGAAGGAATCAGTGAAATAATGAATGAATCAATGTAGGTCTGAATAAATCAATGAAAGAATGAATTATTAAATGAAAGAATGAACTATTCAATCCAGAAATAAATAAATCAATGACGGATTGAATGAATAACTAAATCAATGAATTTCTAATTGAATCAATGCAGAAATGAATAAATCAATGAAGGTTTGAATCAATCAATGAAGGACTGAATGGATCAATGAAGGACTGAATCTATCATTAGGGACTGAATGAATCAATAACGGAATGAATCAACCAATGAAGGACTGAATAAATCAATGAAATATTGAATCATCCAATGAAGGAATAAATAAATAAATGAGGGACTGAATGAATCAATGCAGGAATGAATGAATCATTAAAGGATTGAATCAATCAATAAAGGGAAATATTAATCAATAAAGGACTGAATTAATCAAATTAAGAACTGAATGAATCAACAAAGGAATGAATAAATCAATTAAGGAATGAATCAAGCAATGAAGAACTGAATGAATCATTAAAGGTATGAATCAATCAATGAAGGCCTGAATGAATCGATGAAAGAATGAATCAATCAATGAAGTACTGATTGAAGGACTGAATGAAAAAATGAAGGAATGGACCAAGCAATGAAGGACTGAGTCAACAATGAAGGGTATACTCAATCAATGAAGGACTGAATCAGTCAATGGAGGACTGAATGAATTAATGAAGGATTGAATGAAATAATAAAGGACTGAATAGATCAATTGGAGAATACGTGAATCAATGATGGACTGCCTCCATAAATAAAGGAATTAATGCATCAATGAAAGGCTGAATCAGTCAAAGAATGACTGAATTAATAAATGAAGTGCATAATGAATAATTGAAGAAATAAATCAATCAATGAAAGACTGAATCGATCAATGCATAAAGGAATCAATAATTGAAGGATCAAATGAATCAATAAATGCATGAATAAATGCATTAAGGACTGAAACAATCAATGAAGGACTGCATGAATCAATGAAGAAATGAATCTATCAATGGATGACTGAATAAATCAACGAAGGACTAAATGAATCAATGAATGAAGGAATGAATGAATAAATGAAGGAATGAATGAATCAATGAATGACTGAATGCATCAATGAAGGAATGAGTAAATACGTGAAGGAATGAATGTTTTAATGAAGGAATGAATGACCTATTGAAGGACTGAACGAATCAATGACGGAATGAACCAGTCAATGAAGGACTGAATGAATCAATGAAGGGGTGGATGAATCAATGAAGGAGGGATGAATGAATCAATTAAGGGACAATCAATCAATGAAACAATTAATGAATATAAAGAGGGTTTTAAATTTGAGGCTGAAGTTTATTTAATTTAATAAGTAAAGATAATCAGAAAAGCTGTGTGTGGTAACATAAAGGGAAACAAAGAACATAAACTCATCAACGCTCTACTGACTACATCTCACACATACTACTATTCATATCTACAAGGTCTAGCCAATAGAGATTGCAATCGCCGTTGTATCTTCACCATCTCTGCCAGCGAGATTGCATGCATGACCAGAATACCTCGTTCTTTGTCACTAGTGGCATGCATAGCTGACAGTGCCATTGCTGAAAGCCCTACAGCGGCAGTATGTGTGGAGGTGACCATCTATTTTCCAGGTTAATCCAGTGCTGCCTGGCTCGTGACAGTCACCGTAGTAGTCCGGACAACCTGCCAGAATAAATCAGGTAGTAACATGTTAATTTGTTTAACTCAACCCGAGCGAGAAGCAGTAGATGAGTGACTACAGTGCGTTTTCAAATGTCTGCCACTGTATAAAAATCCATAACTCAGTAACCAACTAAGTGAAAATGATGAGATGTAACATATAACCTTATCATTATATACACCAAACAAAAACATGTTTGGAGATTGTGCAGCAGATCTCAATGTATGTTTATATATTGTGTATAATTTACGGATCGTAGATGAAGTGCTTATTATGAAATATATTCCATCTTTACATGGAAACGGCAGTGTTCAATAAAGAATATTCTCGGGGGTGCACGAGATTGTCATTATAAGAGGCCCATCACTATGTGGAACTGAAGCGTTCAGAGGTTGCTAACTGAATTTACGTGCATTACTGTAAAATAAGTTTACTAGCGTGTGAATTCAACACATTTTCGCAGTGACAGTACACATTCTTAAACAGTGAATGTGCACATTCATTTACAGTGAAAGTACACCTTCATATACAGTGAAAGAACCCATTCATATACAGTGAAAGTACGCATTCATATACAGTGAAAGTACACATACATATACAGTGAAAGTATAAGTCCACATACAATGAAAGTACACATTAATAAACACTGAAAGTACACGTTCATAGACATTGAAATGCAAGTTCATAAAAAGTGACCTTTCACATTCATATACAGAGAATGTACACATTCATATACATTGAAAGCAAAAGTTCATACACAATGCAAGTAAACATTCATATACAGTTAAAAGTACACATTCATACACAATGAAAGTACACGTTTATAAACAGTGAAAGTACACATTCATATACTTATGAAGCAAATTTTGACAACAAAAGAACAATAGCATTAAAACGCATGAAAAATAATCAATAACAAATGACTCACTGAGGCAGTGTTTAACATGGGCATTATAAATACCTAAGGAGAGTGTAACGTGCCATACGTGTACGAATGTTTTTTGGCTAGTTGTCATTTGAGATAAGTTATCATTATTGTCTTTTTGTGTTATTGTTAATGGGGACATGTAGTCTGTACTAAGGTAGTGTTCAAACAGGTTGCGAATGTATGTATAATGATTGGTGGTTTCTTTGATTTCTTGTGAAGATTGTTCCACAATTGAGCGGCAGTGTTTGCTAAGCTTGTTTTATATAAGTCTATCCTAGGTTTAGGGACATGAAGTATATTTAGTCGTTCGCTATGTCTAGCGTTATATTTAAAATATGGCCAAAGGTAGCTTGGAACATTTTGAAATAGGATTTTGTTAATTAGTTTGGCCTTATTAAAAAGTAGGCGCTTGTGGAGTGGCAGTAACCTGTGACGTTTATGTGGGTTAGAATTGTCGGTAAGCTGTTCACCATTAATTAAACGCACTGCCCTTTTCTGGAGTGAATAAAGGCGTTTTGTTTTTGATTTGGAACATCCATCCCAGACTGTGGAGCAGTAATCAATATGGGTTTGTATATGGGAGGTATAGAATATCTTTCTTGTGTTTTCGTCAAGGAAATTTAAAATTTTGCCAAGTTGGTATACTTTTTTGGCTATTTGTTTAACTAGAGCATGAACATGTGAGTTAAAGGTTAGATTTCGATCTATGATAACAACCAGTGCCTTGTGCTCGGTTACACTTTCTACAGGCGTGCTGCAAAGTTGCAGCTGAAGAGTTTTCTGCGAGTTTAGAGTGTGAAGTCTTTGCCTGGTTCCTATTAACATAGACTGTGTTTTAATAATGTTAATTTGCATGCGGTTTGCATGACTACAGTTAACAACACTATTTATTTCCTGTTGCAAGGATAATTCTAGCACATTACGATCAATAGCGTATGTATATACTGTGCAGTCATCAGCAAATAGATCGCAGGACGACGACAGATTTAAAGGACGATCATTTATATAAATGGCAAATAACAGAGGGCCAAGAATAGACCCCTGAGGTACTCCAATATTAATGGTAATGGCTTGAGATAAAGCTTTATTGTGTGATACTACTTGCTTTCTGTCTAATAAAAATGATTTTATTAAAGTTACTATATTAAAGCTTACTTTCATTGTTTCTAGTTTTTTAAATAGAATAGTATGATCTATCATATCGAATGCTTTTCTAAAGTCTATTAACACCGCTCCACATAGAGTATTGTTGTTAATATTTTGATGCCAGTTTTCTATCATGTTTGTTAGTGCCGTATGGCAAGAATATTTTGACAACACAGAATCCAACACCACAGAATAGACATGGACAGACCATGGCTCAAGTGTTTCAGTGCTCTACATACCACACACCATATAATGAGATCAGTATTACCCCTCTGGGGTGTCTCGCCCGCGTAGAGGCAGAGGGGTTTTTGTGTGCCAATGATCCCCAAGAGATATGCCGAAGGTAGCCAAGCTACTGGTAAAGACTGCCACGTCGGACAGACACAAACCTGCTTTCTTGTAGATAGAAGAGGGACATGCAAAGGCTAGGGAAAGCAAACCATAAAAAAATGCTTGTCGAAGTCGGGTGTGCTAAGCCACAGGCTTGATAAAACAGAGCACATCTATTCGCCAAATGAAATCATGTTAGATCATTATTGTTTAGCTAGCACGCTTGGCTTGTATGAAGCATCTTTAATAAACTAATATACCACACATCCGCCTTGATGACCGCCATTAATTGTGCTGTCTGGTAAATTAATGTCGCGTGTTGGTTCTGTCTTTCATATTGTTGTATGATCTTTACATGCTGTCATCATCATGTGCCAGGCCGAGCGCCGCAGGCCAGCATATTCCACCACCAACATTCGTGCTCTGTGTTATGGAAGTCGACCACTGACTGTCTTCTGTTAAATCATCCATCATTTTCTCCCTCTTCGAACACAATCATTCTTCCCGGCTGTTACAGCATTCTCCAGACCCTTAACGTGAACAAAATATGACGACTGTCATGTCCTGAAACTGTATGCGGAAATGGTATATAGAACTGTTACTACTGTATGTCAGTGAATCCTGGAGTTTGAACGAAGAGATTAGAAAGAGCTTGAATGCAAAGGAGGCGTAATTTCAAATAGGAATGTAGCGAACAAAAATGTATATGGCTTGGAGGGTAAACAATTGTATTTATATGTTTGAGTGCGTGCATGTGTGTGTGTGTGCGTGTTTGTGAGTGTGTGTGAGTGTGTGTGTGTGTGTGTGTGTGTGCACGATTATGTGCAGTCGACGCTAGATAACGGCCGCATTTACGTTTGTTGGAGATGAAGTTGTTGGATCCCTGAAACATTATCTCCACACCTGGACGATATAAAAGCCGTGGAGATCATATTGTTTCCATTCCAACTGAGGTAGTCTGCATGTGTAGAGTGCACGGGCTCACATATTTTTTTTTTTTTTTTTTGAGCGTGCATTTCAGATCATGAGTGATATTTGAAGATGCATCAGATCCGATTGTAACGAGACTTGGTGCACTGTGTTTTGTTCTCCGTTGTCAAGACCTGATCTCAGCCACATGATCTTACTGATATCAGAGGTATATGTCCCTTAAACTAATCACACTTCTACTACCCACGTGCCCTAATGTTCTGGGTTAAAGAGGCGGCAGCCTCTACGTATCGTTAAGCATAGAAGGACATGGATGCTATACTACAGGCAATAGTTATGAGTGTTTCTATCTGTGTAGGTGTGTTGTCTGTGGGTGTGACGTCGAGCATAGATTACCACTGTTATGACGTGTTTTTGTATGGGTTCTCTACTGCACCGGAAACGGGTGTCACCGAAACATTTTATTCGGTGTGGAGGACATCCGGTAGGAACACAGCTTCGCCATTGTTTGCAATGTTACGTTCAGTAGTTTTCCATTGCTTTCTGAACGATCGGTACTTACACATTTATTTGAAAACCATCACAAGGCGATCTGCTGCCAAATTGCCCGCAGGTGTTATTATAGACAAACCAATTGTCGGAACACGCAAACTACCTCCGGGACAAGTTGTACTTGGGGAGAAGAGAATTCACTTTTAACGAATGCCTTCAGAATGCACGGATGTGAACTACAGACTTATTCATGTACATTTCTACAGATTTCAACTGGTTCACAGGAACCAGTGAGTTTCCTTAAGAGAGAAGTGTCCCACAAGAACAGGTAATTATCAGAGCGCGTAGTAGATTAGTAGTAGTCAGCGTTTGCAGCCTACCCTGTGCCAGACGTATTGGTTACTCATTCCTCTGGAAAACACAGGGCAAGGCCCAGAGAGGGGACATGTCGTTTGGGCACCACATGTTTCTCTTAAGCTCTGCCCAGGCATTGTGATGGAATATTTGGCCACATTCCAACTCACATACTTTGGTCTGTCAAGACTGCAAGGTGCCACTCACAGTAGATTAGTAGAACTCCACACACACAGCAAGAACATGTGGTACAGCCGCATGACTGGGTTAGTTCTGATGAGGAATCCTTTGTCTCATTTGAGATACGCGTGAGTTTTATTACATAGAGTAAGAGGTAAAGAACAATTGCGTTTTTGATTGTGACATCTTGCGGTTCGTTTACTCTAATGAGTGACTAGGTGACGGATACCACTGAACCACCCTGAGTGTACGAATGAATGAAACAATGAAGGACTGAATGAATGAATGAAACAATGAAGGACTGAATAAATCAATGAAAGAATGAATGAAGCAATGAAGGCATTACTGAATTAATGAAAGAATGCATTAATTAATGAACGATTGAATGAATCAATAAAGGAATGGATAAAGCAATGATCGAATAAAATAACATAAAGACTATTTAGATTTGATGCTGATCTAAGAAGTTTATTTATTCAAACAGAAAGAATAATCACGAAACTATTGTGGTGTCACATAAAGGGAGACAATTGTAGAACATAAACTCATCAACACTCTACTATCTACGCTTCACACATGCTGCTATCATATCTACAAGGTCCACTAAATAGAGGTTGTATTCTCCTGTTTGTCTTCACCATCCTTGCCATCGAGATCACATGCATGACCAGAAAACCTCGTTCTTTGCCACTAGTCGCATGTGTAGCTGACAGTCCCATTGCTTAAAGCCCTGCAGCGGCAGTATGTGTGGAGGTGACCATCTATTTTCCAAGTTAATCCAGTGCTGCCTGAATCGTGACAGGCACCGTAGTAGTCCGGACAACCTGCCAGAATAAATCAGGTAGTAACATGTTAATTTGTTTAACTCAACCCGAGAAAGAAGTAGTAGATGAGTGGCTACAGGGCGTTTTCAAATGTCTGCCACTGTATAAAAATCCATAACTCAGTAACAACTGAGTGAAAATGATGAGAATTTTTGTTCTGGAGATTGTGCAGCAGATCTCAATGTTTGTTTATATAACGTGTATAATTTACGGATAGTAGATGAAGTGCTTATTATGAAATGTATTCTATCTTTACATGTAAACGACAGTGTTCAATAAAGAATATTCTCGGTGGTTTACGAGATTGCCATTATGAGAGGCACGTCACAATGTGGAACGGAAGCGTTCAGAGGTCGCTAACTTAATTGACGCACATTACTGTAAAATAAATTATTAGCGTGAATTCAACACATTTTTGCCAAAACAGCAAAGAAATTTCGCCGCTTCCAATAATTTCAGTTGTTTAAGGACCCATCAAAGAGATATTCGTAGGGTGAGAGAAAATATAAGACGGCATAACACATTTCATAACGATGCAACAGATACTATGAAAACAGGGAACGTGAATGAGGGAAAACATTTGTGAACGCACTATACAAGGTGTTGTTAACGCTACCTTTTCAGTAGCCACGTGTTCGAAACCAGTACGAAGCAAACATGTCATATTCATTGCCTGCTCGTCTGTAGTAAATTCAGAGTAAAATCAGGACCAGGAAAGTTATTGGGGGGAAATCAGACCGTCGGGATAGTTACCACATTATCCACAGTTTTTGAGTTTCGAGTTTTATAAAAATACTGATCTGCACCACGTATCCAAGAGGTATCATGGCGTTGCTAGGCGACTTGTTTGTATACACTTAAAGTACACGTTCATTTACAGAGAAAGGGTACATTCATATACAGGTAACGTATACATTCATAAACAGTGACAGCACACATTCATATGCTGTGACAGTACACATTCATACATAGTGGAAGTGCACATTCATATACAGTG
>JACEFZ010007533.1:0-7500 GCA_014155875.1 Cepaea nemoralis
TTCTTCAAACGACCATTCTCTATCCGCCGGGTCATTCTTCAAACGACTATTATCTATCCGTCGAGTCATTCTTCAAACGACCATTATCTATCCGTCGAGTCATTCTTCAAACGACCATTATCTATCCGTCGAGTCATTTTTCAAACGACCATTATCTATCCGTCGAGTCATTCTTCAAACGACCATTATCTATCTGTCGAGTCATTCTTCAAACGACCATTATCTATCCGCCGGGTCATTCTTCAAACGACCATTATCTATCCGTCGAGTCATTCTTCAAACGACCATTATCTATCCGTCGAGTCATTCTTCAAACGACCATAGTCTATCCGCCGGGTCATTCTTCAAACGACCATAGTCTATTTGTCGAGTCATTCTTCAAACGACCATTATCTATCTGTCGAGTCATTCTTCAAACGACCATTATCTATCCGTCGAGTCGTTCTTCAAACGACCATTATCTATCTATCGAGTCATTCTTCAAACGACCATTATCTATCTATCGAGGTCATTCTTCACACGACCATTATCTATTTGTCGAGTCATTCTTCAAACAACCATTATCTATCTGTCGAGTCATTCTTCAAACGACCATAGTCTATCTGTCGAGTCATTCTTCAAACGACCATAGTCTATCCGTCGGGTCATTCTTCACACGACTATGTTACATGATTATGATAAAAACCGAAGTGGAAACAACAGAAACAGTTAATAACATTCAAATATTGGAACTAATATCGAAATTAAACTTGAAAAGTTATATGAGCGTAAATATCTAGAATTTTTCGTTCACACAAATTGATTGTACAGTAGAAAGTAGAAGATGACACATGATCCGGCGAACCATGATTGTCAGAGCCTAAGTGTGCAGCAACATCGTTACGGCACCCGGCGGACAAGAGTTGTCGGCTGGCGAGATTCTTACCTGACACGCGACCAGCGCTGACGACAGACGCACGCAAAGCCACGTGACCCCACGAGAGGCAGTGGACAGTGTGTGTGTTAATCTCAGACCAAGCTGGGACTGGACATCTGAACGGACGTGTGTGTCGAGAGCAAGGCGTTTGTGTGAATCTCCGTGGTTGTGAGCTGAACGACTGATATCGTGAGCGTCAGACCTATGAGCTGTATTGTGGTTGTGAGTTATATGTTGTACATTGCTGTAACTATTGTTATGTATTTAATGTGGTAATAAATCCATTGAACTTGTGTTGCTATGTCTTACGTCGAATTACGTTGTACTTGTACTGTCTCACATGTGTTAGCCAACGAGCCTAATAGAAGATCCTGACATGTGTGGACGTGGGTTGCTCGTCTTTATTTAAGAACCTAATATATTTAGACGTGTGTTGTTCGTCTTTGTGATTTAAAACTATAATTCTTGTACTTGTAAAATTGGTCAAGGTTATAGTGATGTAAATGTGATCGGAAAAGTCTCAGTGTGATCCATTACTACATTGTCTAAATATGTTTAATATCATTAATAAATGTACAGTACATATTGTTTGATCCTGTAAACGTGTTAAACATTTGTGATTTGTGAAAATTGTCAACGTTTGACCTTGTCAACATTGTGATTTTGCCACCATTTTGACCTTGTCGCCATCTTGTAAACTTGATGTCTTTGTCCTTACTGAATGTCATCTTGATGTAAGTGATGTGTCATCAATGTTATTGAGTGTTCAAATACAGATAGATTGTCTTTGTTTATTGAGTTTGTGGAACGCAAAGAGTTTTGGAAAGAGTGTAACTTCTGTTGAAAGAAACACTGTTGACGACAAATTTACGACATACAATTATACTCAACGCCATCCAAACCAAATCAACACTTAGTGACTTACAGGCACACACCAACAAACACACGCTAACTTATTTCTCTCCAAAAACAAAGCAGGTTTTTGCGTACCATCCATAACCCTGCCGTAGAGGTCATTTGTGGTTCCGAAGTACGACCTTACCGTTTTCTAGCCCGATTGCCCAACCATTCGTCACCATATCCAAGGGCACTTGAGTATATTTTTCTTCACTTTAACTTTACGTATGCATTAGTGGGCACGCATCGTATAGTCAAATCAATTGTAAGTTGTTTTTCTACTAACCATTTATAATATATTTTGTGTGGTTGATTGTCATTGACGTATTCTCTCCATCATGTCGTCATTATTTGATTTCATCGATATGGGTTTAAAATTAAAGTTAGAAGGTGATGAATTAACAAAATGGAGTGAGAAGAAATACGCTGAATACTGTGAACGCGAAGATAGAGCAGCAGAAAGAGCTCTAAAACAAGCAGAAATGGCTGCCAAGCAAGCTGAGGCAGAAACAGCCTTGAAACAGGCAGAGATTGAAAAAGCTGCCAAACAAGTAGAGGCAGAAACAGCATTAAAGCAAGCTGAGATAGACAGTGAACTTAAGAAAGCAGAAACAGCATTAAAGCAAGCTGAGATAGACAGTGAACTTAAGAAAGCAGAAATAGCAGCTCAGAGTAAGAGGGAAGAACTTGAATTACAGTTGAAAATAAAACAACTCGACACTGAGACTGCAATAAATAAAGAGTCGAAGAAATCTGAAAGACTGGAAAAAGAAAACCAGTATAAAAAGTACCAAGGTATCGTTCGTAACTATACCTCGGGTGACTGCATAGCAGCTTTTACCCAAAATTTTGAGACATTAATGGAACATTACCAAGTTCCACTTTCAGAATGGAATATTTTATATATGAGGAGTCTATCTGGGGAACCTCTGAAAGTCATTGAAACCATCCCCAAAGACCTCAGAAAAGAGTACCATTACATTAAATCTAAAATAATGGCACATTTCATGTTAGATGAAGCAGGGTACAGAGAACAATTCAGTAAACTGAGTCCAAAACCAACTCAAACGTTCTCTGACTACCTCTGTTTAGTCCGAGACATTTTCAGCAAATGGACGTCATCAGCCAAAATTAACAAAAATTATGATAAATTAGAAGATCTCATTATTCGAGATAAAGTTATTTCTTCTATCCCACCATCTTTTTCTAAGTTTTTGCAGGAGAATGAATGCACAAGTGTGGAAGAAATGGAAAAACGTGGGTCGGCCTATTATACAGCAAATAAACAGTGTTTTGCCACTGAAGCTACTGACAGTAACTGGGTAGCAGCAGCCAACTATGAGAACAACTATAGTAGGCAAAAACCACACAGGCCTACCTCTGATAGAGTTAGACAATGCACTCACTGTAAATTGTCTCACCATTTGAATGAGATGTGCGATAAAAACCCAGGGTACCTAACATACTTGCAAAATATGGTAAACAGACAAGACATAGAACGTAAATCGTTCAAAAATGCACGTAAATGTTTTCTCTGCAAGGCTTACGGTCACTATCGTATGGATTGTAGAGGCAGGCATATGACCAACAAAGCCAATGCCGCCTTGTTCGATAGCTCAACGTCAGAAGACGAAAATCCAGAAAAACATCCTGTACATGCAGCACAGGCTTGTGATGTATTTAGTGCCAACAAATGCACTGTCTGTAATACCTTCAATGAAAATGGTACCTTAACATGCGGGCATGCCGTCCCTATTGCCAATGAGGAAGCTAACTTGGCAATAGACTCAAAATGCAGTTCAGCAAAGAACGTAAGAAAAGTGAACATCACAGACATGAAGACAACACCAGACTTTGTACCATATTGTAATAATGTTGTTAACATCACTCAACCTCATTCTTTATATAAAGAGGTCAATGCTCAACAAGAAAGTGAGGAATTGAACAAAACCTCAAAACTGTCGTTAGGGAAACTAACATTCCATAAAGGTTACATCAATGACACAGTATGCACATGTGTACGCGACACAGGGTCCTGTCTTATCAGTCTTCGAAAGACCTTAGCTAATCCTAAAGACTACCTAGATGAGTACATCTATTGCAAAACTGTTTCAGGGACAGTAGAGAAATATCCCATGGCATGGGCCAATATAAAATCACCTTTCCTATCAGGCAGAGTAACTTGTGCTTTATTAGACAATCCATGTTGTGATTTATTAATTGGAAATGTATTGAATGTGACAGATTACATAGAGTCCAAACCTCACACAAGGAAAAAAGGTAACACCACAACAAATACTGCCTTAACTACCCCACTCATCATACAACAACATGATGAACAGACCAAGATACCACACCATACCAACGTGATTACCATCTCAGAACAAGAAGAAACTGAAACTGGTGTGTATCAACGCAAAGGAAAAGGTGCAGAAAACAAACAATTCACAACAGCGAAGAGCGATCACAAATTATCATGGTATACACTATACCTCCTAGACTCTCTGGTAACTACCCACATAATCAAGTGCACACAGTGGATAGTTATACTTACACTACTGATTGTAAATACAAAACATATGTCTTCACAAACAGTTATATTTCCACATCATCATGACACAACACAGATGATATTACTCATGACAAACCAGCAGACTTTGTTACTTATGTCATTACTGCTGAACCAAATTTTGTTACTGCCACTCATAAGCTCTATGTTAAATCAACGCATACGAATACCTATGCTGAACAATGTAAAACATCAGTCGGTGGAATTACTGACAAAAATCAGCAACAAATTACCCTACATATTTTGGAAAATATACACAAATTGCAAAAGATCATACAAACATGCACGATTACATTTCATAACTATACATGGTGTATTATTATTGTGTGAACTATTGAATGTATACACACATGTACGAGTGCAGGTTTGGAGATAGCACTCAAAATGATCTCAACATGAAATTTGAAAATCCTTTTGGAAGATTTTAACCGTAACCCACTTTATATCTTTAGATCCAGTAACTCCAGACTGGCCTTGTCTGCTATACGACTCCTCCTATCTGACATTCCTAATATCATTCACTATACTGACGACATCTGTGTCCATACAGAGACAACGACGGAACTATAACATTGACACCTGGACAAGACGTACTACTACTACTACCTAGTATCAGACAGCACTGCCTAACAGTGAAACCTTCAAAGGTGAGCATGGCTTACCAAGAAATATCATTTTTGGGGTACAGAATATCCAATGGCTTTGTCATGACAGACAACAAAATTGTCTCCAAAATTCTAAAACTGTCACTTCCAACAAATAAGAAACAAGTCCGCAGTTTGTTGGGACTTATTAATTATTATAGAAACTTTATTCCTGAACTGACTGAGGTTTTTTCTAACTTACTAACCAAGAATAAACCCGAAAAAGTTGTAAACGATGAATGCCTACGAAATGCATTTGATAAAGTTTTGGCACACTTTTCTGATAAGAATACACCTAATCTCATCCTTAAATTGCCCAACATTCGTTTACCTTTCAGATTGAGAACAGATGCTAGCTCCATTGCGATCGGTGCAGTCCTATTGCAGGAATACAACGGCATCCTGCATCCCGTTTGTTTTCTATCAAGAAAACTAAGACCCCGAGAGCGGGCCTGGTCCATTCCGCAATTAGAGGCATTGTCCTTAGTAGAAAGTGTAACAAAGCTGTCCAGATATCTTCTAGGACGTCACTTTATCATCGAAACTGACAACAGTCCATTAAGGTATATCAATTCCACAGTACCATCAAATAACATGATTGCTCGCTGGTCCTTGAAGCTTCAGAATTTCAGTTTTGAAGTTCGCCATATTCCCGGCAGAATGAATACAATCGCCGACCTTTTGTCCCGTTGTCCGACAGACCCAGTAAGCAATGTCTGAGTGCACTGTGTAATATTACACTCAGCCCAACACAGCCACCAATGAGTGAATTTTTTTCCATTCACCTACTGTGTAAGGTCAATAATCAAAATTGTGATACGGTTTGGAGACCGACATGTATAATATACTTATTTTAATCAAGTCATGTAATGAGTGTAGTATAATTGTGTAGTGTGTGTTAGAATGAGAACGATATTAATTGTATATAGACACCAACAACAGCGTCACAAACGCTTAACCAATTATCAAAAGCGAACTTTACCATTGTGACATTTGTGGGTGATTTTTTTTCACCGTGATATTTTAACATGTGCAAATGTGGACCGAACATTGACTCCTACATCACCTCTACAGCGAATGTGATCCAAATCGTTCGACGTGTGAACACATCGGAAATAAGAACATTCCATCATAATCCGTTGTCATACTATAACATCAGACACGAACTGTGAGAACATTCTACTATCCGTTCCGAAATAAAACCGGATCATTTGTGTTCAGAAAATGTAACATCAACCAAATTTTTCGTTTCGTGTGCATTTCCGGTATAATTTAAAAAGTATAACATAATTAGCAGACTATGTACAAATTTCCAAAAATTTATGACACTTATAAAATCCTTTCGAATCTATAAAATATAATATACCAATAGGGTACTTATTTATTTCGATTAGTGTAATCTTAGAATTATATCTTGATTAATGTATTCATATTACCGACTTTTTCTCGTTAATATGAAGAAACGTCAAGCAATGACGCTAAGAAATTAAATAATTATTGTAATGTATGGAATTTCTTAAATGTCAAAATTACTTCCCTTGCATTTGTGAATTACATCAAGGGCCATAATTTGAAACATATTCATTAATGTGTATTGTATAGATAGACATTTTGTTGCTCAAAGGTTTGGCACAGCAGGTAGGCGTCCACCAACCATGTCATAGAGCTGCCACCATTGCAAACCAACATAAGAGCTCCTGACCAAATGAGGGCAGAGTTTAAATGTTTAATACGACTAATACAAAGCCGTATTTCAGTCTGGCTAGATGGTTGTTGCAAAACAATCATATTATTACTTTTTTTTCAAATAGCTGGGAGGTAGATGCGTGAAGCTGGTGCTACTGATCTGACTGGGTATTATTGCAATGAAGGTAACCAGGCATCAGGGGGATGAAACCTGAATTGTGTTAAAAATTGTACTTCATTTGTCATGTCAATACAACTTACATTTTTTGTGTATATATTTCTATGCCTTATATGTATTTTCATGCATAACACTGGGAAAGAGAAGTCTCTGACATGAAAGTAACACTACCCCAGTATATACATACATCATGAATGAAAGATGGCATCTTTCATTGAAGTACCCGGGGAGAATGTCAGAGCCTAAGTGTGCAGCAACATCGTTACGGCACCCGGCGGACAAGAGTTGTCGGCTGGCGAGATTCTTACCTGACACGCGACCAGCGCTGACGACAGACGCACGCAAAGCCACGTGACCCCACGAGAGGCAGTGGACAGTGTGTGTGTTAATCTCAGACCAAGCTGGGACTGGACATCTGAACGGACGTGTGTGTCGAGAGCAAGGCGTTTGTGTGAATCTCCGTGGTTGTGAGCTGAACGACTGATATCGTGAGCGTCAGACCTATGAGCTGTATTGTGGTTGTGAGTTATATGTTGTACATTGCTGTAACTATTGTTATGTATTTAATGTGGTAATAAATCCATTGAACTTGTGTTGCTATGTCTTACGT
>JACEFZ010007533.1:10000-25000 GCA_014155875.1 Cepaea nemoralis
GAATATCTCGGACAGAAAGACCAACGGCGAGGTACTGACCACTCGAACAGCAGATGCTGGACAACTCTTGCGATGATTGAAATAACAAGAGAACACTGTTATACGGGTATAGATCTGCTTTCATTGAAGTGAAGGAAAGAAATAGAGACCACAGGACACATTTCTATTTCTTCTTCCCTCGTTTTTTTTTCTGCCTTTTCATGTTCCCCCTCCTCCTCCCCCTCCCCCTCCTCCTCCCCCACATTCTTCTTCTTCTTCTTCTTCTTCTTCTTCTTCTTCTTCTTCTTCTTCTCCACCTCAGTTGTTCGTTCAGGTCTCCTCCTCCTCCTCAGTTGTTCGTTCGTTCCTCCTCCTCCTCCTCATTATTATTATTATTATTATTATTATTATTATTATTATTATTATTATTATTATTATTATTGCCAAGGAGTTAGCAGCTTTCTCCGTAACCCCGAATACTCTCGTGGCTGACGTGAGCGCACGAGAATTGGAAGCAGTTCGAGTCGTGCCAGTGACTTATGAGAGTATGGAGCCGGTCGCTCAGAAAGTCGTGGCGTGCTGATGAGCGTAATCTAGCCTAGGAATCAACATACAGCTGAAAGATGCTGGTGTTGACCGCAATATCCTGAAACAGGATGGAAACGCGGAAAGAAAAAAAATATTATTATTATTATTATTATTATTATTATTATTATTATTATTATTATTATTGGGTGCAAGAAGCCAGGCAAACATACAGGTTAGATAGAGAGGCAATGCGAGCAGGCAGACAGAGAAATGAAGGTAAAGAAGTAGATGAACAAATAGATTATTAGGTGGACAGACAAGCATATAAATAGATTAAACAGACGGATGGGTGGATAGAGAGATGGACGGAGAAAAAAGATGGGTGGGTTGGTGTTTGAGTGGATGGATTCATGGATAGGTAGGTAGGTAGATAGATCTGTAGCAGGTAGACCGACAGACAGATAGAAAAATAGGTAGACAGACAGATACATGAGATCACTCCACGCTAATGCGACTTACGTAAAACGTATATTTGAAATGCGCTGTTTTCCGACGGTGTTAGCAAACAATCGCCGTATATCCCTAGAGAGCGAGCGGGACAGTGTCTTATACTGGGAGCTGCTTCTGTTGCTGAGATGCCGGCTCATCTTGATGTCCGGGAGGTGCAGACGGACTGTGTAACGAACTGAAAGCGCAGAATATGAGACCACAGATCAACTACTGTTATTGTCGGATCATTCATCAAGAGAAACATCTTTTGCAAAAAGAACTGGTTACTCACATCAGACAGAAGACGGTCCATATTCTTTGAGCATGTCATGAGAAGGGGAATGCTGGGGTATGCCGTCGCACCGGACAACTTGGAGAGGAGGAGAAGCAGGTTGAGACTAAGAGGGAAGATGCTGGACAATTTATGTGTCAGAATGATAAGAAATACACCAGAAAGATGGCCGTGGACAGACATGGTCATCAACCAACGCCAAAAGGCATGGACTATAAGAAGATTGGCAGTACACGAGACAGAAGGCTGTGGACAGACATGATCACCACCTGCACCCATGGCTTCACGTAACCCTGATCGGGGGGCTAAACGGATACTCCATCTTGCCCAAGGGTGTCCCGTAGGCTAGCGGAGGGAAGGAGGCACCTTACCTCTCCTTTGATAGGGGATACCCCTACCCCGCCACCCTACTGCACTACCAACCTGGCAATGCTTTCCTTCACGGTTTCGAGCACATAACCAACAAGACGATAAGCAGGCCTGTTAGCCAGTTGGCCACCGTGACTCCCAGTGCTACAATGTTAATAGATTAAGTGACATGGGATGATTAATCGTCTTAAGCGACCTCGTATTTGCCTTGGGTTATATACAGTAGTTTTTCCCATGCAACCCCATTTTAATTTGATATACATTACAACATGTCTGCTACGATATTATCTGTAACTTACCCACGCTTCCCATTTTCCTGCTTCCTTTTTTGTTTGGTCCCAACCTACGTTTTGTTTGGCGCAGAATTTGTTAAATGGAGATATAATATCATCATCATCATACTCTTCGTCATACCTTTCCGTCGTTTTGTTCCTCCAGTTGTGGGTTTGTTTCTGAAGAAGTCTGCGTTGGATTGGATGGTCAGCGAGTTGTACCCGAAATCTGAGACGGCGTCCGTCATCTGTGTGGACGAACAATACCATAGAGATGTAACATGTGTTTGATGTAACATGTGTTTGATGTAACATGTGCTTGATGTAACATGTTTTTTCACACATGTACATATACAAACACGCACATGCGTTCTCTCTCTCTCTCTCTCTCTCTCTCTCTCTCTCTCTCTCTCTCTCTCTCTCTCTCTCTCTCTCTCTCTCCTTCTCTCACGCGCACGCTCATGCACGAGCATGCTCAAAAACACACACTCACATTCCCACAAACACATTCGCACACACATACTCACACACATGCTGACACATACACACACATGCTCACACACATATTCACACACATGCTGACACATACTCACACACATGCTCTCACACAAACGCTCACACATACATGTTAACGCACGTTAGCCTTCTCAAACACACGCTAACAGACACACATACACACGCGCCCGCTCATATATACTCACCTTCGGAAACACACGGTGACAAAACTCACGCTCACAAAAAAAAACAACACACACACACATGCTCACACATATCAGTTCAGTTATCAGTTATCAGTTGGGGTATCTTCGTTGCACTCCGGACATGTCCATAGGTGCTCAGATCCTCCCCCCAGCATATGCATCAGCGTCCGGTGGCTAATAGTGCCAGTTCTGTGTTGGTTGACGAGGCGCTTTGTTTTCCCGATGTACCTCTCGCGTCTGGCTGTGCCGATTCTTACTCCCAGGTCTTTCATCCTGGAAAGCGATGTGGAATCACTGGCGTCAAAATCCTCTGTTCTCGCCATATCTTTAAGGGCGTTAATGACATCGGCACGATCCATGGGCTGGCCATCTACAGGGGGTGCAGAGCCAGCCAATTTATCAGCTCGTTCATTTCCCTCGACTCCCGCATGTCCCGGGACGAAGATGAAGGTGACTTTGCGGACAACAGACTTCCGCAGCGACTCGGTCCACTGTCTACGTACAGATCCAGCTTCGACCATAGAGAGGCAATGCGAGCAGGCAGACAGAGAAATGAAGGTAAAGAAGTAGATGAACAAATAGATTATTAGGTGGACAGACAAGCATATAAATAGATTAAACAGACGGATGGGTGGATAGAGAGATGGACGGAGAAAAAAGATGGGTGGGTTGGTGTTTGAGTGGATGGATTCATGGGTAGGTAGGTAGGTAGATAGATCTGTAGCAGGTAGACCGACAGACAGATAGAAAAATAGGTAGACAGACAGATACATGAGAACACTCCACGCTAATGCGACTTACGTAAAACGTATATTTGAAATGCGCTGTTTTCCGACGGTGTTAGCAACAATCGCCGTATATCCCTAGAGAGCGAGCGGGACAGTGTCTTATACTGGGAGCTGCTTCTGTTGCTGAGATGCCGGCTCATCTTGATGTCCGGGAGGTGCAGACGGACTGTGTAACGACTGAAAGCGCAGAATATGAGGCCACAGATCAATTACTGTTATTGTTATTGTCATTCATCAACAGAACATCTTTCGCAAAAAGAACTGGTTACTCATATCAGACAGAAGACGGTCCATATTCTTTGAGCATGTCATGAGAAGGGGAATTCTGGAGTATGCCGTCGCACCGGACAACTTGGAGAGGAGGAGAAGCAGGTTGAGACTAAGAGAGAAGATGCTGGACAATTTATGTATCAGAATGATAGGAAATACACCAGAAAGATGGCCGTGGACAAACATGGTCACCACCAACGCCAAAAGGTATGGACTATAAGAAGATTGGCAGTACACGAGACAGAAGCTGTGGACAGACATGATCACCGAACGCCACACGGGCATGGACTATAAGAAGATTGGCAGTACACGAGACAGAAGGCTGTGGACAGACATGATCACCTACGCCACACGGGCATGGACTATAAGTAAGATTGGCAGTACACGAGACAGAAGGCTGTGGACAGACATGATCACCGAACGCCACACGGCATGGACTATAAGAAGATTGGCAGTACACGAGACAGAAGGCTGGGGACAGACATGATCACCTACGCCACACGGGCATGGACTATAAGAAGATTGGCAGTACACGAGACAGAAGGCTGTGGACAGACATGATCACCGAACGCCACACGGCATGGACTATAAGTAGATTGGCAGTACACGAGACAGAAGGCTGTGGACAGACATGATCACCAACGCCACACGGCATGGACTATAAGAAGATTGGCAGTACACGAGACAGAAGGCTGTGGACAGACATGATCACCAACGCCACACGGGCATGGACTATAAGAAGATTGGCAGTACACGAGACAGAAGGCTGTGGACAGACATGATCACCAATCGCCACACGGCATGGACTATAAGAAGATTGGCAGTACACGAGACAGAAGGCTGGGGACAGATATGATCACTGTCGCCACACGGCATGGACTATAAGTAGATTGGCAGTACACGAGACAGAAGGCTGGGGACAGATATGATCACTGTCGCCACACGGCATAGACTATAAGTAGATTGGCAGTACACGAGACAGAAGGCTGGGGACAGATATGATCACTGTCGCCACACGGGATAGGACTATAAGTAGATTGGCAGTACACGAGACAGAAGGCTGGGGACAGATATGATCACTGTCGCCACACGGCATGGACTATAAGTAGATTGGCAGTACACGAGACAGAAGGCTGGGGACAGATATGATCACTGTCGCCACACGGCATGGACTATAAGTAGATTGGCAGTACACGAGACAGAAGGCTGGGGACAGATATGATCACTGTCGCCACACGGCATTGGACTATAAGTAGATTGGCAGTACACGAGACAGAAGGCTGGGGACAGACATGATCACCAACACCACACGGTATGACAATAAGAAGAATAAGATATTCCGCGGAACATCACATACAAGACTTTCGCCATATTTGACAAGAGTGCCACCATCCTCATAGACCGGCCTGTAAAACCATTTGTTTATTTAATGTTCGGGAATTTCTATGGATATGAATTGCAAACAACTAGGTATATTTAGCTCATCGAAAAGAAAGGACATACTAGACCACAGACACAATGCACGTACACTTACAGAGAACGCCATCTAACACAGGGTGAAATCAAAGTGTGACTTATCCAAAAACATAAACAATCAATAAATATATAATACTGAAATATTAAATAATAACAATAAGTATTACAGGACAACAAAGCACGATCGACGTTTCGGTTCTACGAACCTTTGTCAAGCACAGGACAACACAAACAGTGAAAAAGCTAACTAAAACACAAAATAAATTAAAACACAGCTTCTTGTTGACATGAGAGAAACGAATATGGTGGTTTTCAATCGGATTAGAAAGGTGCTCTTGGGTTACAAAAGTTTGTGTTGCTTTTTTCCTTTGTTCCAATCTCTCATGGAACTAGCCGTCGTCTGTGGCGAAGGCTAGCGAACGCGATTCGAAATCCTTTATTTGAAATCCCTGCAGGCAGTTTGGAAGCAGACATCTTTGTGTTGCTTATTAACACTGGTATGAGCGTCGGTTGTTGAAAAGCAATGGCAAACTGCTGAACATAAACTTGCCAACTAAATCACAAACAACCAAAATATGCTGGTGTTGACTGCAACGTCCTGTAAAGGACACGCAACTAACTAACATAGGGAGCTGATTTATGGGTCTCCGAAATTGTCATCACTGTAGGTTTTTGCTGAGTTCTCAGCCTGGTTTCACTGAGTCGAGTACGGCCTCATGATCATGTATCATGCCGATAAGCGTGGGAGGTCATGTTTCGCCATCTCACGCGGTCACACCAGTGTCATGGATTTGACGAAATATGATTTTCTAGGCATCTGTAAAGAAGGCAGTTTGCCATTTCTTTACTTATTAGTAGTGACCATACTGGTCAATGACCGTAGTCATTGTCTCCAAAATAGAGCATCTGCCTACCGTCGTGAATTGGAGACCATAACCTACAACTATCTGTCGACTGCTCTTCAACTTCATCCACCATCTGCAAACATAGCTTCACGTAATCCTGATCGGGGGAGGGAGGGGGGGGGGGGGGGGGGCGGGGGTAAACGGGTACTCCCTTGGCCAAGGGTGTCCCGTAGGCTAGCGAAGGAAGGAGGCACCTTACTTTTCCTTTGATAGGGGATACCCTACCCGGCCAGCCTACAGCTTTACCAACCTGGCAATGGTTTCCTCCCACGTTTCGAGCACATAACCAACAAGACGATAAACAGGCGTGTTTGCCAGTTGGCCACCGTGACTCCCAGTGCTACAATATTAATAGATTAAGTGACATGGGATGATTAATCGTCTTAAGCTACTTCGTTTTTGCCTTGGGTTATATACAGTAGTTTTCCCCATGCAACCCCATTTTAATTTGATATACATTCAACATGTCCTGCTACCATATTAACTGTAACTTATCACGCTTCCCATTTTCCTGCTTTCCTTTTTTGTTTGGTCCCAACCTACTTTTTGTTTGGCGCGGCCGAATTTGTTAAATGAAGATATAATATACTCATCATCATCATCATACTCTTCGGCATACCTTTCCGTCGTTTTGTTCCTCCAGTTTGTGGTTTGTTTCTGAAGAAGTCTGCGTTGGATTGGATGGTCAGCGAGTGTACCCGAAATCTGAGACGGCGTCCGTCATCTTTGTGGACGAACAATACCATAGAGATGTAACATGTGTTTGATGTAGCATGTTTTTTTGTTAACATGTGTTTTCACACATGTACATATACAAACACGCACATGCTTTCACACACAAAACTCTCTCTCTCTCTCTCTCTCTCTCTCTCTCTCTCTCTCTCTCTCTCTCTCTCTCTCTCTCTCTCTCTCTCTCTCTCTCTCCTCTGTGTCTCTCACACGCGCGTGTGCTAATACACATTCTTCACACAGATACTCACACACATACTCACACACATGCTCACACATACTCACACACATGCTCACCATACTAACAAATGCTCTCACACACACACACGATCCCACATACATGTTAACACACATTAGCCTTCGCAAAACACGCTCACAGACACACATACACACGCGCGCGCTCACACATACTCACCTCGGAAAGACACGCTCACAAAACTCACCACCATGCTCACACACACTAAGACATGCACGCTCACACCACACTCATCCACACACACATTCCCCACACATGCTCACACACATAATTACACACGCTCTCACACATGCTCACACAACAGGAAAGGCATCACTCGCCCCTGATAACAGGGTAGTGTTCACAGACATTCAGTCTTCTGAGATCATCATCATCACGTATCATTAGGAACGGCCGCCGCAGGCCCGCTGCGCTTTAAGACGAGAAGAGGCTCCAGTCCCTATCATATACCCGATACACTTGAAAGCGTGTATGGGGGTGTTTTACTTATAATCACATCGGATACTGGATAGTAGTCTACTGATATACCTATACCCCAGATATCAAACATGCCCAAACTTGGCTTGATCCCAGCCAGCCTGTGTCCCGTTGGTTACAGTGCTTGGGAGTCGAATGAGAGTTTGCAGCACAGTCCGCCATGGATATAGTAATTGGGAACGAGGTCTGAAGGATATCTCTTCACCAACCTTACTCTGATAGAAGCAAACCCTTTTCAGGACTCAGGGTGGATGGGAGTACACCGGGTTTGGGAATTAAAAACTTAGTATTCTAGAGGTCTCGGCAAAGAACCCATCAGCAGCCAACCAGACAATCAGCAAGACGACTAGTCAACCCAGCAATCTACCAGCCACCCAATCAGCCTATAGCCAGTTAATCAACCCAACTAGCCAGCCAACCGAACATCTAACCACGCACCCAGTCAATCAATCAGTCGACCAACAACTAATCAACCAAAAATCAACAAAACAAGCCAGTCACGCAGCCCTCACCCAGCAGCAATCAGTCAATCAACCAACCAACAACCAAACATCCAACTCACCTCGGCCAGCAGTATAATCACCAAGAACATGATGATGACAGTTATCCTCATGACAGTTCTCCGCGTGTCTCCAACATACCTCGCTGACCTACATTGACAGACGAGACAGATATCCCATTTTCAGAAATCTCAGCGCTTCCCCGCCTGACGTCACAACATGGCTGCCGAATCCTGACGCTTCGTCAAACTGGGGAACACAGCAAGGACATCATAATCTGCAATGTAGATTCACACAAATGTCCGCATGGGAAGCAAGGAATAGTACTACTGTAACACACCATGCATGCCGGAAGAGTCGACTCAGGAGGGTTAGCGTGAGACGGGCTACCTCAGAGAGTAGAAATATTTAGCTGAAAATTGCAACCAATCACTTAGAAGTCTACAAAGAACTTGGTCTATCCTCCATTGGTAGATAAAAGGAGGAAGAAGAAGGAGGAGGAGAAGCAGGAGAAGGAGGAGCAAAATAAGAAGTAGAAGTTTAACACAAATAGACACACAATAAAAAATTCGATACAACGCAACACAACCAACACGACACACCAACACAACACAATAACACGACACAAACACAACACAACAAACACAACACAACAATCACAACAATTACGACACAACATTCACACACAACACAAACAAACACAATACAAACAACAATCACAACAACCACGACACAAACAAACACGACACAACAATTACAACACAACACAATACAACACAAATAACTGGTGACCGAGGTAGGGAGTTCGTTCCACGCACCGGACAGCAGGACTAAAATGTTGACTTCTCGCCCTTGTCTTGAGGACGTAAATAACAAGTACTTCTGAAGTCGGAGTGCGTTCAACTGATGGCGAAGGACACTGGTAATAGGGAAAGCTAATCCACACAACATCAGTCCAGTACACTGGAAGTGGTAGCACATGTGTAAAGTAGGTTCAAGTTCAAAGGGGAAACGAACAACAACAACACAACAACAACAACAACAACAACAACAACAACAACAACAACAACAACAGCAGCAGCAGCAGCAGCAGCAACAACAACAACAGCAGCAGCAACAACAACACACAACAACAAAACACAACAAGAACAACAACAATAAAACACCACACCACCGATAGATGGTACAGATAGACAAACATTGGGCTATACAACAAAGAACGCCCAATACAATACAACAAACAACAACAACAACAACAACAACAACAATAACAAAACAAACAAATACAGCCCAATAAAACCAAATAGAACACACTACGTGTCTCCAGTAGGACTGAAGAAACATATTGAGATGTGGTTTTATTAGGTGTGGTTTGGTTTGATGTGGTTTTGATTGGGTCATTGTTTGTTTGTTTTTATTTGGTTCGGTTTAATTTGATTACGATAGGACTGATTTGATTGCTTTGATTAGGTCGGGATTGGTCTGATTTGGTTTGGATTGTTCTGATTTGGGGCTGCTATTGTTTGACTTGTCTGGTTTGGTTGATTTGGTTTGGATTGGTCTGGTTGGTTTGATTTCGTTTGGATTGGTCTGATTTAGTTTGGTTTGGTTTATCTGCTAGATGTACAAAGCAGACGTTGAACCATCGCACTGCCGCTCTCATAACGTCCGCAGCGTATCCACCTATCAACCACGTAAACGAGTCCGCTACTATTTTAAAACAATGTGCATGTCCTTCGCAGGACGTTGTGATCGACACCATGTTGAATTGCCAGGCAATTTTACGTTCAATAGTTTGTCATAGCTTTCTAAACGAAAAGTCAAATTTTACATCCAACTGATCTGTGTAGAGATGAACTCCCCAACATCGGCGCACCAGAAATTTAAGCGCTAGAGAACTCTGACCATTTCTGCCACATCGACTGCAGCACAAATGGCTGTCCATAGCCGCACTGTAAGAACCCCTGCTCCACATAACCGTGTATTAGGAAACAGGGCGGGGGAGGTGTGTTCCTAGCACTGTTGGGGTAACGCCTGTGGCGCATATTTCCGGGTGTGGACACAACAAAGTGCGCACGTGCTTCCAGTTATTGTTGTGTTTGTTTCTCTGAGATGCGAGACTGAGCAAAACAAGGCCAGATGTAGGCATGTTCACCATGTGACTGAAGTTTTAATTGGGAGGTGGGCGGGGCGGGGCGGGGCGCGGCAGTTGGTGTGACAGATGTGGGAAGACAGATAGTGGGTGTAAGCTAAACGCAACAACGTAAGTTAGATAAAGAACAAAGCTACACAAACACCATGCTGATAGAGAAACAAGTACAGATAGACAAACATCTTACACCAGACAGACAACGTACAGATAGACAACACTTACATATAGACAGACAACGTATAGATAGACAAACATCTTACACACACAGACAGACAACGTATAGATAGCAAACATCTTACACTTAAACAGACAACGTATAGATAGAAAAAACATCTTACACATAGACAGACAACGTATAGATAGACAAACATCTTACATATAGACAGACAACGTACAGATAGACAAACATCTTACACATAGACAGACAACGTACAGATAGACAAACATCTTACACACACAGACAGACAACGTATAGATAGACAACAATCTTACATATAGACAGACAACGTATAGATAGACAAACATCTTACACATAGACAGACAACGTACAGATAGACAGACATCTTACACATAGACAGACAACGTACAGATAGACAAACATCTTACACATAGACAGACAACGTACAGATAGACAGACATCTTACACATAGACAGACAACGTATAGATAGAAAAACATCTTACATATAGACAGACAACGTATAGATAGACAAACATCTTACACACAGACAGACAACGTTATAGATAGACAAAACATCTTACATATAGACAGACAACGTATAGATAGACACACATCTTACACACACAGATACAGTCAACGATAGATAGACAAACATCTTACATATAGACAGACAACGTACAGATAGACAAACTCTTACACACACAGACAGACACGTATAGATAGACAAACATCTTACTATAAAACAGACACGTATTAAATAGACAAAACATCTTCACATAGACAGACAACGTATAGATAGACAAACATCTTACATATAGACAGACAACGTATAGATAGACAAACATCTTACACAACACAGCAGACAACGTATAGATAGACAACATCTTACATATAAGACAACGTATAGATAGACAAAACATCTTACATATAGACAGACAACGTATAGATAGACAAAACATCTTACACATAGACAGACAACGTATAGATAGCCAAACATCTTACATATAGACAGACAACGTATATATAGACAAACATCTTACATATAACAGACAACGTATAGATAGACAAACATCTTACACACACAGACCGACAACGTTAGATAGACAAACATCTTACATATAGACAGACACGTATAGATAGACAAGCATCTTACACACACAGACAGACAACGTATAGATACACAAACATCTTACATATAGGCAGACAACGTATAGATAGACAAACATCTTACAGATAGACAGACAACGTATAGATAGACAAACATCTTACATATAGACAGACAACGTATAGATAGACAAACATCTTACATATAGACAGACAACGTATAGATAGACAAACCTCTTACACACACAGACAGACAACGTATAGATAGACAAACATCTACATATAGACAGACAACGTATAGATAGACAAACATCTTACATTAGACAGACAACGTATAGATAGACAAACATCTTACACACAGACAGACAACGTATAGATAGACAAACATCTTACACACACAGACAGACAACGTATATATAGACAAACATCTTACACATAGACAGACAACGTATAGATAGACAAACATCCTTACATATAGACAGACAACGTATAGATAGACAAACATCTTACACACACAGACAGACAACGTATAGATAGACAAACATCTACATATAGACAGACAACGTATAGATAGACAAACATCTTACATATAGACAGACAACGTATAGATAGACAAACATCTTACACACCAGACAGACAACGTATAGATAGACAAACATCTACATATAGACAGACAAAACGTATAGAGAGACAAACATCTTACACACACAGACAGACAACGTACAGATAGACAAACATCTTACATATAGACAGACAACGTATAGATAGACAAACATCTTACACACACAGACAGACAACGTATAGATAGACAAACATCTTACACATAGACAGACAACGTATAGATAGACAAACAATCTTACACACACAGACAGACAACGTATAGATAGACAAACATCTTACACACACAGACAGACAACGTATAGAAGACAAAACATCTTACACACACAGACAGACAACATACAGATAGACAAACATCTTACACATAGACAGACAACGTATAGATAGACAAACATCCTACACACACAGACAGACAACGTATAGATAGACAAACATCTTACACTTAAACAGACAACGTATAGATAGACAATCATCTTACACACACAAACAGACAACGTATAGATAGACAATCATCTTACTTACACGTAAACAGACAAAGTACAGATAATAACCATCTTGCACATAGAACAGACGAAGTACAGATATATAACAACTTACAAATAGACAAAGTACGATAGACAAACAACTTACACAAATCCAAAGTACAGAAGACAAAACAGCTTCAGACAGACAGACAAAGTACAAATATAATAAGCAACTTACACATAGACAAAGTACAGATAGTTAGTTTAGTTTAGTTTAGTCGATGGATCAACATCACTGCACACGGGTGCAACCATAAGTGCTCCGTTCTCCTCCTAACTCAAACCTAGTCTGGAGAAACTCAGCTCAGTGCACGAACTCCATAGCACCGGCGAGGATCCTGAAATACTTTGGGTAGATTTTAACATCGAAAATTTTTATTACTAGAAGTCCATGTGAAAAAATCCCGGTCCTCCCGGGGCTTGAACCCGGGACCTCCAGCTCTCGAGACGGACACCGTACCTTGAGACCACGCAGCCCCCCCTAGACAAAGTACAGATAGACAAATAAATTACATTAGACAAAATACAGATAGACATACGCGCGCTACTGTACATCCGGGGTGCTGATGCCGAGGTAAAGGGGTTCAACCCCTACACCGGACAGTTGGACTAAAATGTTGACCTACCTCCTTGACTTGGGGACGTACATTACAAGTACCTCTGAAGTCGGAGGGGTTCGCATGATGATAAAAATCACTGTTAACAGGGAAAGCTAACCCACCGCAAAATTCAGCCCAGCACTAGTAGACGTTAGGGAGTCTCAGTGGGCGAAGTGGTCAAGGCCATCTGATTCGGGCTCCGAAGGTTGGGGGTTCGTTCTGGACCACGCCTTCGGTTCACGAGTGCATTTTTTCGGAACCCGGGGGTCGTCGATGGGCTCGGATTCGTGCTTTGTGCACGCTTTCGGCACCCCACGCTGCGGAAAGAGACTGAGTCAGAGGGGATAAAACTCGGTGCAATTAAGTCGACCAAGTCGACTTTTAAGCAACTTTTTAAAAACTAGTGTTAGGACTACGCTGAGTTCAAAGCAGCGAGCGCAAAATAAAAATAATAATAATAAAAAAACAAATAAACAAATAAAAAATAAATAAATAAATAAATAAACAAACAAAAAAACAAACAAATAAATAAATAAACAAACAAAAAAAATAAACAAATAAACAAACAAATAAAAAAACAAATAAACAAACAAATAAATAAACAAACAAATAAATAAACAAATAAATAAATAAACAAACAAAAAACAATAAATAAACAAACAAATAAAAACAAAAAAAAAACAAACAAATAAACAAATAATTAAACAAATAAACAAATAAATAAACAAATAACAAATAAAAAAACAAAAAATAAATAAATAAATAAAAAATGATGTCAACTGCAACTAGAAAAAGAGTGTTGTAGTGGTACATAGAACCTGTACTTTTGTATGGATGTGAAACGTGGACGATGAGCAGACAAGCTGAAAAATATGAAATGGCAGTGGAAATGTGGTTTCTGAGGGAAATGCAAAGTTTTACTATGGACAGACAGAGAAAAAATGAGCAAGTCCTACAAGAGGGAAGTGAAAAAGCAAACTGCTTAGAGAACATATACGTAGATAGTCAAGATGTGTTTGGTCACGTTTGAGAAGAAATAAACTAGAGAACTTGGTGACAAGTGGCAAGATTAAGTAGAAAAGAAAAATGGGAAGGCAGAGAATAAATACCTGGAGGGGCTTGGCAACGTGAAATCTTCTGGACAAATACACAAAGCTATCCCGACTCTGGTGATCGTGTGAGGTGGCAAAACAAGACCCTCACGCTTACCGCATGGCACATGATGATGATAAAATTAACCAAACCTGCATACCAAAGTCGGACACACAGATTTCTCAGAGAAGAGCACCATAATCAGATATAACAGACGCTCCCCCAAACATGAACGAAAGAAACAGAGGACGGCTACTAGAAGACAGACAAAAAATGGAGGACGTATCGCTAAACAAGCAAAGGATGAAATAATATGGAATCTTGGTAACAAGCAAAGGATGAAAGAATATGAAAACTTGGTATCAAGCAAAGGATGAAAGAATGTGAAATCTTGGTAACAAGCAAAGGATGAAAGAATTTAAAACTCAGTAACAAGCAAAGGAGAAAAAAATGAAATCTTAGTTTACAAGCACAGGATGAAAGAATGTGAAATCTCAGTTACAAACAAAGTATGCAAGAATGTTTAATCTCAGCAACAAACAAATGATGCAAGAATGTGAAATCTCAGTAACAAGCAAAGGGTGCAAGCATGTGAAATCACGGTAACAAGCAGAAGATGAAAGAATGTTTATATAAAAAATATGGCTACGTTAGCAGACAGACGACAGACAGACAGACAGACAGACAGACAGACAGACAGA
>JACEFZ010007533.1:27500-30796 GCA_014155875.1 Cepaea nemoralis
TGGCTGAGAGGTGTGTCCACCTTGGGTACAGCGGTCAAGATCAATGAGTAATGATGTGCACGTACACCGCAGGAGTGTAATAATAGTATGACTAGGGATGCCAACGGATAGGCAATTTGTGTGAGCAGTGGAGACCCACGCCTTGTTCTTACCTACATTTTATGTGTACATAGGGTTGCCAGACGTCCGGCAAAGAGAGGACATGTCCTCCTTTTTAGCCTAATATTTTCCGTCCAGCAGGCAAAGCTTTAAATGTCCGGCTTTTCTTACATTTTATGTTTTTTTTTTTAAAATAAATATTTATGAGTAATCAATAAAGATTATAAGGTAATAATTGTACAATCGCTTTACCTCATTGATACTCGCAGGGAACGGGCCTAGCCGGGTCATGACTCGCAGATATCATTCTTCTGTCGTACGTTCGGTACCGGATTAATCCCTGCATAGGGCTGGGACTTTTCCCAAAAACCACTGCTATCTAATGATATCACGCGTCTCCCGTTCTCTTGGGTAGTGAGATCGGATACCTCGCCTTTTGGGATAAGGGCGAAAAACTGGAGATCCAGTCTACACGTTTGTTAAAAATCACACGGTCGTTGGAAATTGCAAAGAGTAGGCCGGTAGCTATCCGTTGCACTGGAAAAATTGTTAGGTAAAATAAAACATACCCGCGGTTGATAGAGTCCGTTACCTTGGATGGACTATGTATAGGGGATGTAACCTGGTCGTGAGAGGACAGCGCTCCGCAGCACAGATAGGGCGAGGGGAGAGCAGCCAAATTCTGCATTCAAATTAGTCTAGAAGAAGTGCTGGCTTCCCCTGTGTACGTGCAGAAGAGCAGCTCCTTTAGCTGCGAAGGGGACACGAAGAAGGCAATAGGGTGACATACCGTCTAGAGGGCTACACGGAACCGACTTGAAGGCGACGAGAGATGCAAACAGCAGAGAAAAGAGCTGGTTTTCTCGCGGTCGAATGGTGCCGTGATAATGTATGCAGGTCAAGATGCACAGGGTTTACAGTGTTGGCGTCCCTGAGGGCGGGATGGCTTGAGAACAGGCACACATAGCGGTGCACGTGTGAGATAAGTGACATTAGACGCCTGGAATGCAGGTCAGCATGGCCAAATTGGTAAGAAAGCGTGTTATTAAACATCCGGTGTGCTGATGCCGAAGTAAGCGGTTCACCCCCTACACCAGGACAGTTGGACTAAAATGTTGACCTGTCGTCCTTGACTTGGAGGACGTAAATTACAAGTACCTTGAAGTCCGAGTGGGTTCGCCTGATGACGAGGGACACTGTTAATAGGGAAAGCTAACCCACACGCAAAATTCAGTCCACCACTACTATAAATAGTGTGTATGGACTACGCTTGAGTTCAAAGCGAGCAAGCGCAAAAAATAAAAACCGCCTGGAATAAAAACATCTGGAAGCTGAATGTGCGAACGTACAACAGGAGAATGACACCTGAGAGGGTCAATGAGGTAAAGAGGTCCAAACATTCAGGAGGTAACTGTACCGGGAGGCGGAGAAAAGTAAGAGTCAAGCAGCCGCGGCTCCGCACTGGCGTACACATGACATGTAAGTCAGAAAATGACGTGGGACTACACTCCTCACCCAACTTACGTATTTGTTGGCATCTCTGCAACCATACTATTATTATTTTCTCCAAGGCCAGCGCTGCCTTTGGCAGACTGTACAAGAATGTATGGGACAGAATTGGAATAAGCCTGCAAACAAAGCTAAAAGTCTACAAAGCAGTTGTATTACCCACATTGCTATATGCTTGTGACACCTGGACTGTTTATCAGCGACACGCTAGGAAATTAAACCACTTCCACACAGTCTGCCTTAGGAAGCTACTGAAGATTAAATGGCAAGACAAAATCTCAGACACTGAAGTCCTAGAAGAGCGTCAATGCCCAGTATCCACACTATACTAATGAAGAATCAGATTCGCTGGGCTGGTCACTTGACTCGCATGCCAGATCACAGGCTCCCTAAACGAATTTTTTACGGCGAGTTGCGTTGTGGTAAACGTTCCCAAGGTGGCCAGAGGAAACGCTTTAAAGACACTCTGAAAATCTCAATGAATGGTTTTGAAATTCATCATGACACCCAGGAGACTGCAGCCAGAGACCGAAATTCGTGGCGTGCATCATTACGCAAGGGTGCAGTCACGTGTGGGGCAACCAGGACTGCAAGAGCTGTGAAGAAAAGACAGGACAGAAAAACCACTGTAGGAAATCTTCCTACAGAAACGTCAAGCATTCTTTTCCCACATTGTCAAAGAACATTTCGAGCCAAAATAGGTCTTACCAGCCATCTTAGAACCCACGGCTCCATACTTTTAAACCCCACTGGATGAATAGGATGGTTATCATCATCTTGATGGACAAACAACATCAACAATTATTACGATCCTGCGTACGTGCACATCAGGGGGCTGAGTGGTCTCGAGGTATGATGTCCACCTCGAGTGTTGGAGGTCTCGGGTTCAAGTCCTGGTGAGGGCCGGGATTTTTCACGTGAACTTCTAGTAACAAAATTTCCCCTGGTCTCTGGGTAGTGAGATCGGACGCCCGTGTGTATTATTGCGCACGTAAAATAAATCCCTTGGCAGTTGGAAATCGAAAAAGAGTAGCCTAACGGGGCTGCTCGACTAAAATTTGGAGTTTAAAATCTACTCAAAATATTTTCAGGATCCTCGCTGTGCTACGGAGTTAGTGCACTGAGCTTAGATTCTCCAGACTCAGCTTGGGTTAGGAGTAGAACTGAGAACTTATGGGTTACACTCGTGTGCCGTGGTGTTGATCCCACGACTAGACTAAACTAAACTAACGTACGTGCACATCATTGCTCATCGATCTTGACCGCACCATAACCAACCAGTACAGACACGTACGTTGTGGATACACCCACTAGGGTACGCTTTTCAGGTTCATCCTCGACCCATCATCATATGTTCACTTTCTTCTCTTTTGCCGCCATTTTCTGTCTTCCTCCTCACCCCCCTCTCCTCCAAGCATTTACTTAACATGTTCACTGGACCGTTCCTACCCAACCAGTAGTGTAGTAACGTGGTTAGCACGTCCTTTTTTGAGGATCTTATATAAATCAACCATTTATCGATCCTGATCCTCAAAGGGCGATAACTCTTTTTTCCCACAAAATGTAGGCGTGGTCAAGTGACTCATCAATAGGTGGCGTGTTCTAGTGACTCATCATAGGTGGCGTGCGTGGTCAAGTAATTATAGGTACGACATAAAAAATAAAATAAAACATCAAAAAAAACAAAC
>JACEFZ010007534.1:0-15017 GCA_014155875.1 Cepaea nemoralis
CAGTTCTGTGTTGGTCTATTAATCTTCTTTGGCTTCCTGCTTAGTGCTCTTGTTTGACCACTTTTAACTTGCTGTTCTCACAGTTTGACCAATATGTTCACTTGAGAAAAGCTTCCATGCACTCATTTATCCGATATGTCATTTACCTTACTGCAATATTCAACAAGCATTATTTGTCAACTTGAGTGGATAAAACTTCAAATTTAACATAATGAACAAGAATATTTCTGGTACTATTAGCTTCACTTCATTAGCTAAACACTGATCTTATGAAACTAGTTTTCATAATGTACCTTCCTCACAATCATGCTTTGTGTAATCCGTGCCTTGAGCTGCAAACCCAGGATATAGTTCTGAATTACCCTGGCTGTGATGTGAAAAAGGCTCCCTGGCAATGCTACTTGCTCCCTGGTGTACTGAATGGTATGACATTTAAATCAATAATAAAAAAACTATCCATTAGTAAAGACACAAAGATAATACATATGTTCACATCTAAACTTGTTTAGATTGTTTAAAACATTGTATTATACTTGAGCTTTTAAAAAACAATTTGTCATTTTGAAAATTTATTAAAATTAATTTTAAAAAATACTGGTTTATTTACAATAATTAAGTTTATACTGGTAATAAACTGTTTACTTCATTATCTTCATTACTAACATGTGTTCCCCATAGATCTGCAACAACAAGACCTCACCGATTGCTATGGTTTCCCCTTTAACTCTTGTCTATGAAATTGATACTCTGAGACAAGCTTTATTTTGGATTATAGAGATGAGAATATTTTAATTAAGAGAAAAAGCAGAGAGTTTATACGGTTAGTAAGGATTGTTACGATCGCACTCCAAACAGGTACACAGGTGCTCCTCTCTCCCTCTTAAAATCTCCGCCAGCATACAGCGACTGATCACACCACTTCTGTGTTGATTAATAAAATGTCTTATGCTTTTGACAAAATGTTCAAGTCTGGCAGATCACTGCTTCACTCTTATCTCCCTCACTCTGGACTATGAAGCAGATTCCCAAGTGTTCTTAAAGTTTGTTTGTTCTGTATCTCTTATGGCACTGATTATGTATGGCCCTTTCAAATCCACTTCTCTCCCCAATCACTGCCATGTCCTCCAACTGATCGGCTTGATCGTTGCCTTTCTGGCCTGAATGTCCTGTATAAAGATTAATTTTAACTTGATTCATTAAGATGTGCTCAGTGTGTTGAGTCAATGATGTCATTTTAGGCTAGTCTGTACTTTCTCGAGTATGTTAATTCAATTGCTCAGTTAGTTAGTTAGTTAGTTAGTTAGTTAGTTAGTTAGTTAGTTAATTAGTTAGTCGCGGTTCCAACTTCATGGCAATGGGTCGTCCCCATTATGCTCTGTTCCTGTGCCAGTGAATATCACACAAAATGCTCCTCACTGCCCAATGAGAAAAGTGGAACAGACTGGAGTCTTGGCAAGCCAACAGCCTGCACAGGTACACTGTGCATAATGCAGCTGCCAGAATGCCAACACAAAGGTCCTCCACGAAAATTACAGTTCATCGTCGATGGAATCGGCAGTCACCAGAAAGACTTCATTGACCCAGGTTTTATCCCACAATGCTTGTCTCTTTCTGCAGGGTGACCCGCCGAAAGTGCCGCACAACGCACAAATTCCATAGCTCCAGCGACGACTCCCAAGAGTCTCCTGAAAAATGCACTCGTGAACTGAAAAGGCAAACCAGTCAATTCAGCGGCAGCTGGCCATTATTCCAAACATGCAGGTCACTGTGCAAACAACAGCGGACAGATGTAAAAGTATTCCACACGAATCTCACAGTTCACAGTGTCATGCCACGCACTCACTCAGTAGCAGGGCGATGGAACCATGTACTACCAGTCTAACATGAGGAAATACAAATGCAAACCGTAGCCACAAGCATAAACATGCCAGAGGACTTAACGGTTCAATGCCTAACCACCATCTTGGGACCGGAAGTCCGGTTGCTCAGTATGCGTGCATGTGAATATGTTTGCATGCAAAGCCAATTCAGGGCATTGGTTACTGCCATTGTTTCCATTGTAAGGCTGCTTATTGTCACGACAAAAGCACCATTTGCTTCGTTAAATTTTGCAACTAGACCTTGCTGTGAATTCCCTTGCACTCATCTTGTGCTGGACTATACAGCCATCTGTAAACACCACTGAGATTGTATAAGATACTTTAAGAACAGGAACATATTTGAAAGAGAAGACAGCATTGTGCAAGAGAATAAGGAGTTTATCTTTACACCAAGCAGGGGAGAGAGAGTGAGAGGCAGAGATAGAGAAAGATAAAAAGAAACACACGCAGAGAGAAAGAGAGAGTTACAGAGAGAACAAGGAGATGTTGGAATGTGGCAAGCTGGAGAGATTGTCATAATTCCAAATTTTGTTTTCGCTTTTTAATTATTGTATTCATTCTCTTTACTGCAGCGGAAAAACATTAGTTTTATTTCAATAGAAAAATATAAATATAATTAGATATGTGGTCGTTGGCTAAAACATGCAAGGTACATAACTAAATCGAATCTGGAGGTTATTTGTGTAAAAATACTGAGAAGTCATGTTCTGAAATATTTATTTATATATATTACAAAGTATTATGAGGTTGCAGTATGAAGAAGACAGGAACTATTTTAATCTAGGAGATTTTCACATCTTTGTAATATACTGACACCTTATATAACTGACTGGTTCTGTGCTAGATGAAAGAAAAGTTTGTTGTATGTCCTTTACAGGATGACGCAGTCAACCCAAGCATGTGATTTACTAGGCAATTTGTACATTCAGTAGTTAGCCATTGCTATTAATGACTGACGCCCATATCATCTAAATCAACGCAAGGTGGTCTGCTTTAAAATAATCTGCAACTGATTTTCAATCCTCAATTCAGTATGCCAGGGAACTGTGAAACATGTTCACTGCCCCTAAATCACAGCGCTCATATGCTAGGTAAAAGCACAACTTATTTGCACCTTTCTCAAAAGATGCCTGAACATTTTATCTGTGTTTTGGGGAACTTTAGTGTGTGTATTACTGAAAGAACAACCAAATCTGTATGCCTTAGAAGTATACAATTGTTGTATGGAGAGAGAATATCCATTGGAGAGATCTCAACAAACTTTGAACAATAAAGTGCCAGTGCCTAAGATAAAAACAGACAGAAATATGTCATGAACTATCATTGATAGATGATGCATGTCTATGGCCTTCACTAATTTACGAGATAAGCACGGGCACAGTGGAGGTGATAGAGAGAAAGATTAGCATGTGACAAGGAATTGGTTTGGATTACCACTAGGTCATCGAATGTAGTGCTATACTGCAAGAAAGCAAAGCTTGTCCTTCAAGCCCGTTATAGAGGAGTATACATTTGGAAAAGCGAGACTTGCAATGATGCGAGGAAGGAAGTGGAAGGTTGACAGAGTAGTCATTCTGCTCAAGCATCACTCAAAATGAAGGAATAGGTTGAGTTGAGTCAAGAACTGACATCACTGCACTCAGGGAATTCCCATAAGCGCTCTGTCATTTTCAAAAGCCAGAGAAGAGTTAATGGTACTAATGGCACCTGTTACAATCTGATTATACGTCCGTCTTGCTTTATCTCTGAATGACGAATGTCAACCAGATCCTTTGACCACCTCTTTCTGCCACATTCTTTCTAGACCATGATAGGCTATCTGTTCATTGCCATGTACCGAAGTAAGGGTTACACGGTACAAGTGACAGTCGACAAAAATAGATCATAGAAGGGTGAATGTTGTATATGAGAAATGATCACCACGAAAGCGTGGCATAGTATAATAGACGTGGTAGAGTGACGATAGGTCACTATACAACGACAAGCCCAACAAAGGGAAGCTACTCAAGCAGCAAGGTCCCCAAAACATCACATGACGGAATGGTAGTGACGTCAAAAGTAGGAAAGAAATAGCATTTAGTCAGGCTGAGAATGTGGTAGCGAGAGGTTGAAAAATGCATCCAGGCATTGCAGAAATGGCGAAGCATCAAGTTGAATATGACCAGCAAGATAGCCATTATGTCCTACAACAGGATGTAATACTGAAGAAGGTTTCTGCAGTGGCAGCAGTTTATATTCCATGAATTTCGAAAGGGAAGTAGTGTTGAACATTCGTCAAGATGGCCTGCTAGACTGTAAGTTCTCCATTATATACATGAACATTTTGTAGAACAGAAGACATAGCTTCGCCCTAGACGATTATAATGGACACTTGAAATATAATGTATTACACCTGTCGTCGCACAATAATATGATCTTTCTACCCCCAATCTACTGAGAGGATGATTAGATCATGGGCGATAGGATGATGTTGCAATGTCAAAGAAAATAAAGTGGTGATTGATTGATTGATTTAGGAACCGACATCACAGCATTCAAGACATTCCCAAAAGCGCTCCGTCCCCATCCTCAGAAGCCAGCGAAGAGTTCCAACCCCAACAGTACCAGTAGCAATCTGATTATATGTGCGTCTCGCCTTTCCTCTAAGCGTTGAATATCGGCCAGATAATAAAGTGGTGATCGAACTATAAGGACGCTGATGTTTGCTATTGTGTTCTAGAACTATGAACAGTATTGTCATGAGTTTGTCAGGTTCTTTGCAACGAGCCACATAAAGAATCTGGCATTCATCTGCATTATTCACATTCTCCCAGAGGCCCTTCACCACATCAAAATGAAGGAAGTTATGGGATACACCCAATCTAATATAAAGGGTTTTGGTCACCATGACAGACCTCAGTTACGGCTAGAAATGCAGGGACATTGTGGTTTAGGAAATCAGTGAAGGAAAGGACAAAATGAATGTACAAATGGCTGCCCAACAGTCACAGCAAGGCCAGTGGGTGTCTTGGGAAGATGTAATGCAAAAGTCCCTAACATGGCCAATATATGGCACAGCTGCGCCTAAGCTTTGTCATCACATCACTTTATGGTGTCCTACCATCAGCTGCCAACCTGGTCAAGAGGGATAAATCTTCGGATCCAGGATGTCCCCTCTGTCAAGAAAAGAGACAGTAGAACATGTTTGCAGGACCGATTCACATGGCACCACATTAAAGTACTCACTGTGATGGCTGTCATAGTGGATGAAGCGAGGAGATGGGTGAACAGTGGGGCCACTGCAAGGCTGATGCACATTTACTTCATCAAACTGGGCAGAAACGTGGAGGCAAGGAAGTCTGTGCTGAAAACTTACTGTCCATCCTCGATGGTGCTGAGGACTGCAAGCTGGCAGTTGAACTGAAAGGCCATGGTCGTTATCCGACAGTTTCAACTGCGGCCTTACATTGTCCTGCACTCCTCATCGGCTTGGAAGTTAACACTGATCGAGCTGACCATCCCATATGAATTGAGATTCAAGGAGCAACACACATACAAGATGGAGAATTATAATGACATGGCTGCAAGTGGGAGACAGGAAGGGTATACTGTCAGGCTATTCTCCGTACATGAAGGCGCAAGAGGTCTAATATCACACTCTATGTATGACGTGCTTAAGCAGATAGGCATAAAGGGACAAGCAAGAACTTGGGCACAAAAACTGCATGAGGCAGCAACAAAGGCTTCATGCTGGCTCTGGAACAATCGAAATGTTGCATGGGATAAATCACTGCAGTAATATGGTTCATGTTCTTGTCTGTAAGTCCAAGTATATCATGCCCAAAGAACATTGAAGCTAGCAAACAATCTCTCATCTAAGATTAAACTTGTACTGTGTCATGTCGACTCTGTAGCCCTCCCTCCAAATAAGTGCAGTGCACTTGAGTATGGTATTCTGCAATTTAATTAAAACACAACGTTGTAGCAGTCACCAAGATCAAGGAATGTCAGCCAAAGTCCAACCTCTGGCAGAGTTGCTAATGGTGGATCAAGTCATCTTGCAGGGCCAGCACTCTGCAGCAGAGATGGGGTGTGGGTTGGGGATCACAAGCCCAGCCCACAACCAAGTAGCCCAGAGGAAGAGCTGGCTTCCTAGGGGACGAGGAGTATGATTCCTTTAACCATCAACAGGGTACAAAAAAGGCAGCATGGTGGCACATCTACTGATGCGAAGAAAACTGTGCAGGTGGCGACAGAGGTGATATGATAGGCCAGGGAAGAAGCGGCTTCTCAATAGAGGTGATAGACCAGGGAATAGGCTGGCTTCTCATGGCTGAAGGTGCTAGAATATGTGTAGGGGCAGAGGGCATGAAGAACCCGGTGCACAATGTTCATCATGTGCGTAATATCTGGTAAATTCAGATGATTATTGATAGAAAACAATTGTTAAAATGTTAATCACATTGCCTCTGATCACACAATAGCAGCAGCATGGCAGATTAGAATAGCTGTATGCATGTAACATAATAGGTTAAACTACATTTCTGTGAAACGAAAGATGAATTAATTTTAACTTGCCACCAAACACTGTAAATTTTAAGAAATTAAAAATTTTTAAAGTCCCGTGCAAAAGGCGGGTCAAAATAAAAGCACCTGCACTTTGTCTTTTGCAGTCCAAAAACTATTATAGCTTGTGAGATGTGTGCTTACTTTGTTAACATAATATGTATGTAGCACAACCACACATTTATCTCTCATCATGCTATGTCATATGTATGCAGTGACCCTCATGCACAATAAAAGCACATTTCACAAACTCTAGTTTTTCCACTTATAAAGTTCTGTTTTGTTTTTCAAATGTGCCACTTTTGTACTTTGTTGCATCATATTAATAAGATATATTACTGTGAAGACTGGTTAGTTTGAAGAGATAACATAATGCCTTAATCTCACCATTAATTGGCCCTTAATGATAATAAAATATGACTTTCTGAATTGATAAAAATCAATGCAAACACAATCCATTCTAGCTTTTGAAAATTAAATCATAGCTATGAAACGCGCATATCCATTAAGAATACAAATTATTATAATTCACAGTAATTGAGAGAAAAGTTAGTTTCCCATTAATGTGCTCATAAATGACAAAAATGTTAGTAAACTTTGAAACATTCCTTGCATAACCATAAGGACTGCATATACAGACTTAACTTACCTTCTGGTGATATCTCCCTGGCAAGACAAGATTCTAACACTTTGTGAATACATTGTACAGCATGTTCACTTCCAACAAGAGTGATTGACATACTTGAGGCAGTAATCCCAGATGCATGGTCTAAGTAATCAAATAAACACCTTGCAAACCTCAGAACTTTCTTTCTATCATAGGTATGTTTCTCTCCCTTTTTCTGTGTATTGTGTGGTTCTGGTGTGAGATCAGAAAACAGTGATTTCAATGTTAAACATTTATCAAAAAAAGATCAACATAAAGATAGATTCATGTTCACTATTCATGTCTGAACTAACAATTAATGTCTGTTTCTTGTCTAGCAAAGAAAGTGTTGAAACATGTGTTCTTATAATATGGAAATCACCCATGTTGTTGTAGAGTTCCATGATTCGAGTTGTTCACTCTTGTATGGCTTGAAGAACTGGGAATTGGTGACGGCTTTGTTCCATCTTGGTGGGCAAGCAGAACACTCATTCCAAGCATACATATCAACTCTCCGAACAGTGAGTGGCAGGTTTGGGTGCTGATTATCTACTATCATCATGGAGAGCTGTAATAATTATTTGTAGTTTTGAAGTGTGCAAAATTTTAGCCTGTCACATTTCTTCACCACGGAGACCATGGACGATCTTTCCTTCATTGGTCAGATGAGTGTCTGTCCAGGATGCCCCATATGTAAGTGCAGAAATGTGTTGTTCAGAGTGAACCCTGATCCAGGCACATCAATGCCTCTTCTTTGTCCATCTTCTCCTGCCTTTCATCTCCCAGTATGGAAGCCTGTTTGAAATCTCGCCAGTGTGTGCTGAACAGGCATCTTTATGTCTAAAACATCGGCAGAGGTGTATTCATATTAGAGCATCTGCCTGTTCTGAAGGTATGAGAGTTATATTGCTACTCATTGATCAGTCAGTGACTTTCATATTAGTGCTCTAGTGGGAGAGAGTAAGTGAACGGTTTGAACCATAGACTGAGTTACCAGATAAATGAATGACAGTGGAAAGCTAGAATAGAGAGTATGGGATAAAAACCCGGTGCAATGAAGTCGACCCTGTTGACTTTTAAGTGACTTTTTTTTTAAAGAGAGTAGCTACTTAACCCTGAAATGAATCTAGGCTTGTCATGCCAGAGGAGAGGATGTTGACAGCTCCAAATATACTTAGTTCCCACAGACAAACAGATGCGATGAAATAGAAAGGGAATCGATGGGTTACAAGTACTCAAGCAATGCTCATTATCTACTAGTTATTTACTAGAGAAAAACAGTCAACAAGAATATAATCTACGACTCATCAACATAAATAACAATGCTAAATTAGATAGAAAATGACAAGTTTATAACGATAGACACACTTAGGATAACTATAGTCATTTCACTAGAGGTAACAATGGGAATAGTTCAACTAAAGCTTTGACAAGAACTAAGATTACATTGCCCTGACAAAGTAATCTCACACAAAACAGCATATATAGCCTTGAATTGGACACAAACTGCAACTGAAAATTCAAATAATACTAAAATAAGCACCTAACAACATGGAATAGTATAGTAGAGCAGAAGGAATAAATTAATGCCCAGCATTTAAAAGTAAACACCTATTATCCATCCTTATCAACTCAAAGACCACATGTTCACAACCAACTAGCAGTAACATGGACCCCTCTCCATGCCATGAAGCGTATTCAACAAATGGTGCTAGCCCCATGTGTGTAAACCAATTGGCACTCTATGGGTGATATGCTCCACATCACACCAGTCACCTTTACTGTCTGTCATCTACTGCCTATAGTACCTTGTGGTGTATGGTAGGGTGGGTTCTTCAGCCTGAGGAATTAAGGCTGCCTGGCTAGTGCAGTCACCGTGAACTGTGCAGGTTAGAGTTTTCTTTTTGCCCCCGACAGAAAAAAATGTCCACACCTTACCGAGGATCTTAACCCGGGTCTCCCGAAGAAGAACTACATTTATTCTTAGCCACCCGTTCCTCAACTACTTTACTACCTGAAATATTTCCTGGTACCTATTTTTAGGCTGCGTTGACCTGACGGCCCAGTTCATGACTCGACACTATTGAAATCAAGTATCGCCAAGTGATAGTGCAGAGAATGGTGCTATGCGACATGCAATTTACCATGCTGGGAAATAGCTGAGGCGAAGCAGACAAGTGGGTCATGCTGGGAAATAGCTGAGGCGAAGCAGACAAGTGGGTCTTGTGATCATGCAGCAACACACAGCAGAAACACAATATCTACACCAGCTGAAGCAGGACCCGATTGCAACAAACATACAGCTGAGACTAGGGCAGCCAAAACCAACAAAAAGGATTAAGTAACCAATGAAGCCAGTCAAAGAGACAGCACACAGAAACAGCCAAGCAGCACCCCAAAGACTACACAAGTAGAACACTCAGCCATTGCCGTCTCTGTGAAAATAATGCTGAAACAAACCAGCGTAGAAGAGGCCCAGATGTCAGCTGGAGAATGAGCTGGGAAAACACAGCATAGTCCAGCAATACAAGACATCGGAGGGGATAGTAATATTCCTCAACAAGACTGACAAAACAGTTGCAAATGGGAAGACCACAGTTAAATCAAACTTTCAGAACCCAATTAAACATTTATAGAAAAGAAAAAAATCTAATCTTCCAGCTGACAAAAGACCATGTCAAAATTAACAAACATCTAAACATATTGGACTCACCATACAAACTGAAGTGTAGGCACTGCTACTGACAAGAGGAATCAATTGCACATCTGCTGTCACAGTGCCTGAGATTAGAAGCACACACTGTCTCCACAATAACTTACTATCAACAATACTCTCGACACATCACTATCACAATAGATGAGAACCTATGATTTTGTAAGAGAGGCAATGGGATCATCATCATTACATCTGTGGATTTGTGTCCACAACCCACTTTGCAAAACATTGGTATTAACGGATTTTTATAAAAATCTAAACTCACCATTATAAAGAATGCTGCTGGTTAAAACCACCTTTCTAATATTCTGCATGAAGATTTTTTTATTCGGGCTCTGAATGATTGTTGATAAGTTTCCTATAGCCTGTTTTATTGTGTCTGCATCATCAGGCTCTGGGAGTAATGCACACACTAACTTCTCCTGTTGGCCTGTTGGTTTAGAAGCAGTAAACACTTTAAATGTATTCTTCAGGCCTTCTTTTTCTTTTGTGTTGGATGACACACTGAAATCATGAAGCCCACTGAGTTTGTCAAAAGGTTTTCCAACTGTGATGGTGACGTCTGCTGAATGGTTGAATGCTGGTCTGGTGTCAGTGTGTAAAGTAAATTTTCCAATCTGATATACAGAGTTTCTTTCTGCTCTCAAATCTGAACCGGATGCAACTGTGTTGCCAAACCGCAACCTGTCTTCCACAATAGATGATGATTTACTTGCTCCAGTTGTTTTTCTTGATACTAATGATGACAATAATGACGATGATGTAAGTTTCTTTGTGTCAGGTAATTTTTTAGTATTTTTAGCTGCAGAGAAAACATGTGCCTTGGTAAATTCACCATCTTCCTGCACAATGTAAGAATCACATGGGTTGGTCCAGTTCCTTTGGAAATGTTCCTGAATAATTTTAACCATGGCTTCATCCACATCAACAAACTTAATGTCACGCAGAGATGTTTGCTTTCCACTGAGTATGACAAAATGCTTCACTGCTTCCATGTAACACCTGGCACACGCCTCTTTTGGAACTTTGAAGATTGCTGTAAAGTAAAGGCAATAAGTAAGTTGCAAAATATAACTCCCTTAAATAAATTAAGGGTATCATAAATTAATGTCAGGCAGATAAGAAGAGACATATGTTTCAGAAATGCTTTCAGATCAATCAATCAATCAATCAATCATGTGCCATGCCGGAAAGCGTGGGCGGTCATGATTCGCCATTTCACTCGATCACCAGAGTCGTGGATCAGCTCAGTGTTCCTGTCTCGTTCATGCCATGTGGCCAAGCCATCCAGGTATTTTCCTCTCGGTCTTCCTCTTGGTCTGTTCCCTTCGATCTTGCCAGTTGTCACTAAGTTCTCCAGTCCATTTCTTCTCATAACATGTCCAAAAAATTTTGACTGTCTACGTCTAATTTCTCTAATCAATCTACGATTTTTATTTGTCTCTTGTAGTACTTGGTCATTGGTTTTTCTGTCTGTCCATGGTATTCTTTGCATTTTCCTCAGAAACCACATTTCTGCAGCCATCAGATGTTTTTCAGCTTGACTGCTCATTGTCCAAGTTTCACATCCATACAAAAGAACAGGCTCTATGTATCCCCTCAACACTCTTTTTCTCGTTTCAATTGACATCATTTTATTGGTCAGAATGTTTTTCATCTTGCTAAAGGCTACTTTCGCAATGGCGATTCTTGTTCTAATCTCTTCAAGGCATCTGCCATCAGATGTTATGACTGTTCCGAGATAATTGAACCGATTCACTTGTTGAAGAATATTCCCATTTACTTGTATATTACATTGTGGTGCTTCGTTCTTCCTAGTGACGACCATAACCTGTGTCTTTCTACAATTTAATTCCAACCCCAGCTGCTCACTGTGTACAACAACAGCGTCTACTAATTGTTGCAGATCCTGTGCATTGTCTGCAACCAATACTGTATCATCTGCATATCTAATATTATTTATGTTTCGTCCTCCAATGCTGATTCCATTTAGGCCTTCTACATTTCTGAAAATATTTTCACTGTATAGGGAAAAAAGATCTGGAGACATTACACATCCCTGCCTAACACCTCTCTTAATAGGTTGATATTGTCCTACTTCATTATCAATCCTTATGGCAGCTTGTTGTTTCCAATATATGTTTTTTATAAGTCTAATGTCTTTCCCATCAATTTGTAGATCTGCAAGCATATCCACAATGTTGACATGTCTAACTCTATCAAAAGCCTTTGTGTAGTCAATAAAGCAAAGATGTATATCCTTGTTTACTTCTAAAGCACGTTCAATAACTGTTCGCAGCATATACACAGCATTTACTGTACCCTTTCCTTCTACAAACCCACATTGTTCTTCCCCTATTTCAGGTTGTATTTTCTTCCTCACTCTTTGCATGATAATTCGTAACAAAATCTTTGTGATGTGACTCATTATACTAATTGTTCTATGTTGATCACATTCTAAGGTTCCTGATTTCTTTGGGATTGCAATAAATACAGAATTACATAATTCAGAAGGTATATCTCCAGTATCATATAATGTGTTCAGCAGTCTAGTGACTTGCTCTAATCCAAATTCTTCTAAAGCTTTAATCATTTCTGTTGTGATGTTATCTGCACCGGGGGCCTTGCCAGCTTTCATATGCTTAAGAACATTTTGAACCTCCATCTTTAAAATTTCTGGCCCTTCATTATTAAATCTAATAGCATACTGTTCCTCTCTGTTATCATTATACAGGTCTTTCACATAATCTGTCCATACATGTAGAATCTGATCTTTTTCTATTATGATTTTGCCATCTTTAGTTTTTAGACAGCCTGTTGATGTACTTGTTCTTTTATTAGTAAGTTCCTGAATTCTTTTGTGCACTAATTTGGTATTTTGACTGTTGTGTTGTTTTTCAATTTCTAAGCACTTTTCCTCAAGCCATGATTCTTTTGCCTTCCTACATAATACTCTGACTTGTCTGTGAATTTCTTCATATTTGGCAGGATTATTTTTGTTGAGTCTTCTTGTTTCCATTAAGTGTAAAATTTCCTCAGTCATCCATTTCTTACGACCCACCTTCTTTAATTTTGGAATAGTTGTTTCTGCAGCCACATTGATTGAATTCTTTAACATTTCCCATTGATCATCCACATCCTGGAATAGGATCTCTAGATCAGACAATATTTCAAATCTGTTCTGTACTTCCATGTTGAATTTGTTTTGTATTTCCTTGTCATTACTCAATGTACACAAGTCATATTTAGTGTTTCCTGTTATATACTTGACTTTCTTCAACTTTATCCTCAATGTTCCTGTGAGTAATCTGTGGTCACTATAACAATCAGCACTGGGAACTGTTTTTGCTACTGTTAGCGCGTTTCTAAATCTTCTGCTAATGAGAATGTAGTCAATCTGGTTTCTAATCCTGCTATCAGGACTCCTCCAGGTCCATAATCTTCTAGGATGTTGCTTGAACCAGGTGTTTCCTACAATCATTTCCTGTTCTTTTGCCCACTCTACTAGTCTGTATCCTCTTTCATTTCTCTCTCCTAAACCATAGTTTCCTACTGTGTATCTATCCCCTTGATTTCCTACTTTTGCATTGAAGTCCCCTATTATGATGTTTATTTCTGAATTTTTACATTTCTTTAAGGCAGACTCTATGTCATTATAAAATTCCTCTACACTATCTTCACTGGACTCTCCTGTTGGGGCATATACCTGAATAACATTTATGTTAGAAGGTCTGCCACTCAATTTAACTAGTAGAACTCTGTCCGACACGGCCCAATATCCCTGAACAGACGATGTTTTCCGGTCCAAAATTATTGCCACTCCCCTATGTCGATCTTCACCTCCAGAATAAATAATCTTAAAATCGTTATGTATCTTGATGCCTGCTCCTGTCCATCTCGTTTCGCACATACCTAATATATTAATTTTTTCTCTTTGAATTTCTTGAGTTATGTTCTCTAATGTTCCGTCGTTGTTTAACGTCCTAACGTTCCATGTTCCTAATTTTAATGTCTCTGTCCTTGTCTTGCGATGATCAGTCTTTAAGCGAATCATAATAAAGATCAGATCAGAATTGTTTAATTGTCCCTGGGCACGCAGGTCAACCCAGCTTAAAATAGGTACCAGGAAATGTTTTGGGAAGTAAAGGTGGCCAGTGTACTGCCCACATCAGCAATTGTGTCCATAAAAGTATGGAATAGTGCCATATGCCAATTGCCTTTTACTTTACGTTACCTTCAGACATGATTTACTTTAAGACAAGTAAAAGGAACAAGTGCAAAGCAAATTAATACAGCATTATCACTATTTACTGGCTCCTATATAAATATGTAATGTTTTGCACAATAATCACTGCAGGTATCATATGCCCCCAAACTATCTGCTTCCAGTAATTGTATAAGTCACATTGCTGACCATTTTCTATACCAAGCTGTCCAGCATCTTTCTTCATGGTGTTCCTGTGTATGCCATGTAGCAACGCAGGGTCTGCAGTACTATTCCTGCGTATTAATAGAATGTGTACAGTACAGGAGCAGTGAAGAAAGAGCGATTGTGATTTAAGTTAACGACAGTTAACTGGCAAGCACTAGAAAAACGAGTGAAGCCTAGACCTTTAAGAGATAGTGATGATGAATCATGAGAGAGAAGGGAAACTACTCAGAAAGAATGTGTATCACATGATCAGAACAGCTGAGATCACGACAACGAAACTTCTGGTCGTTTTAGTCAGTCAGGTCAGGGGTTTGGACAAGTCAAGACGTGAAAGTGGTTTGTGGCCGTGAAAAATTGTCAAAGTACATTGTGTGCTTGCCAGTTGGCCCCCCCTGCTGGCCACCCTGGTGTAGACCCTGCGTTGCTACATGGCAGTGTATAATAACCTTATTCTTCCTATTTGACAAAATATTCTCCTGTCTCTCTTTCTCATGAGTGAAAATTTATTGTCTGGATCTTATGTGAGTAATATGCTGCCTTTCTTAACACTGCCTCCAGTAGCATTTGATCAAAAGGAATGTGAAAAAGATGCCTTTTGTCACTTTTATTATTAAATGTCACAGTAGATTAGAAAGAACCATAATGGAGTCATGTTCCTGGAAGAAAAGGTCAGCGTTGACTAGGACAAAGGTGGACAGGATGATAGAACAACATTTTCATGTGAAAATGTTCGAGGCACATAAATGACCCCCCAAAACAATCAAGTCTTTCTGGCAGGCTTTGATCAGAGCAACGTTC
>JACEFZ010007535.1:0-14967 GCA_014155875.1 Cepaea nemoralis
ACCCAACTAATAGTACCAGTAGCAATCTGATTATATGTCCGTCTCGCCTTTCCTCCGAGCGCCGAGCGTCGGCCAGATCCCCTCGTCACTCCTCGCTGTCTCATTCTTACCAGACCATGGTGCTCCATCTGCTCCTCCGATGTGTACACGTGCTCCCACAAGGCCGCAACCACGTCTGCCTTGTCATGCATCAATACTCCACCAAATTTTGCCGAGCCAGCCAATCTGTCCGCCTGTTCATTCCCCAGTACACCGGCATGCCCCGGAGAAAAGCTCCAGGTGATGCTTGTCACCCGTGACCTCCGAAGCGAAGCAAGCCACTCTGCACGAAGCCTACCCGTCCTCACCCTTCTCAGCATGCTTTCTGAGTCAGTTACAATCACAATGTGTGTATGTATCGTGTTTTCTATCCAGCGGAAAGCTGCACTGACCGCCTCCACCTCCATTCTTAAGCTAGATGTAGTGTTATCATACGCCAGGCTCTCCTGCACCAAACGTCGACCATTAGCTTTGGCTATGAACCCCCAGCCACTTCTCTCACCTCTTGACACCGACCATCTGTATAGATAATCACATCACCCGAGTGAACATTGTCCTGAATTAGTTGCTGGATTTCCACTTCCGTGGCCCCTGCTGGCCACTCCCTGCACTCCCGGTTTAATGTGATTATAACTCTGCACAAGTCTGACTGCTCCTCTGGCACTCTGACCCACACCTCTCCTCGCCTAATGTTCTCCAAGGGGCACACCTGTCTGATCGTATCCTCCGCCTGAACCATCCAGAATTTCCCTCTTATCAGTCGCTGACCCTTAACTGCGTCCATGCAGTGGGTGATCTGTGTCTGCAGCTACTCTGAGGTATGCTTTCGCCTGCATCACCTTGAGCCTACCAGCAACAGTCGGCAGACCAAGGTGTAACGCATACACACTACTGGGGTGTCTCTGGTGCATCCCAGAATGACCCGCATAGCTTCTTTCTGTATGCGCTCTAACTTCACCAGCTGACTCTCTGAGACAGTGAGCAGTCCTAATCCATAATCAATTACTGACTCTCAGTAAATGTAGGAAATATATCACATAAAACCATAACTTTAGCTTGTTGGAGGTTTTTCTTCTCGTTCGCTGTTGTCCTAGTAATGCCTCCACATCATCATGATCTAGTGCCTTGCCAGCTGGCGTGGACGATCATACTTCACAAATTGCTATCTCTGGCGGCATGGATCAATTTGTGTCAGTGACTCCCTTCCGTGCCGTGACACATAACTGTCAAGAATGTGTTCATGTTGTCTTCTCTCTTTCCGCAAATCTTTCTGGTTATCACGAAAATCCGACACAACAAGTCGGTTTTTTTATGTATGGTAACTTGAGGGGATCCTCTTTTTCTTCATTCCCCTTTCGGTGGAAACTCGTCATACCTGGTTATGCACCTCACAGGTCAGCGTATCCGACTTCAGCGTACATTTGTGTAAGAGTTCTTCTTACAGATCCCATGCAAGATAACGTACACTGTCTACCCAAGGGTATGTTTTCTTTTTTAACATGTCTACCAGCAGCCTTAAAGCCTCCTGAAAATATACAACTGTATATAAGCGCATGATTGTATACGTTGTGATTATAAATACTTGTTGGTGAAATTGAGTGACCACATTAAAGAAGGCGTTAGCTTATAGTTAAAGCTGTATATCCTCTAACAACAGCCATGGTAGTGAAATGATTAGAGCCCTTGTTTACAAACACAGTGGTACAGGTTCCAATCCCCACCAGTGGTAGGATTGAATCTTTTCTAACGAATATGACTTTGGCCTGAGCCCAAAATTGTAAGATGAGTTATTTTAAGGATTGTAAGTCACCAGATATATTTATAAATGCAGGGAAATTACAGAACGAGAGCAGCTTTAAATATTTACGTTCACTGCTGACGGCCGATGAAAATGTGATGACATAAATGAAAAAAAAGAAAAAAAATATTGTTCTGGAAAAAAAAAAAACTAAAATAATTGCAACTTTTATGGATTGGAACCGATAGAACAACATTGGAACAGACGGAACAGCATGGAAAAGATAGACAAACAAGCATCAGAATTCTAAGAATGTGAATATTTCATGTGACAACATCAAGATATGAAACTTGATATATATCCAGTATTCTAAAAAGCACACACGTGTCTGAATATGAGTGTTACAGAACTGTACAACAAATTAATTGGAATTAGAAAATAGCAAACAGATTTATCACATAAGAACTCAGTTTTAAAAAACAATGTATGTCAGTAATTATTTTTTAAAGAAATACCTCAATGCAATAGCCACAATGCAATGCAAAATTTTTTGGACATGTTATCAGAAGAAATGGGTTGGAGAACTTAGTGACAACTGGCAAGATCGAGGGGAACAGACCAAGAGGAAGACCGAGAGGAAAATACCTGGATGGCTTGGCCACATGGCATGGACGAGACAGGAACACTGAGCTGATCCACGACACTGGTGATCGAGTGAAATGGCGAGTCATGACCGCCCACGCTTTCCGGCATGGCACATGATTGATTGATTGAATAGCCACCGCATTGGTTTGTCGGCTAAGTATTTCTGGGTTTCAGATATTCTTGCTATTTCCTACATCAAGTCTGAGATAAGAGATACGTTTTACGTACAAAATAGCTCTGGGAATGGTGTTTTTTTTTTTTTTTTTAAGTTAACTGGAAAAAAAAAACGAAGTTTTGGACTAAACATTGTACACAATCAGATCAACATGTATTATAATATAAATTTGCATTCAATGAGCATTGAAAATGCGGAAGATAACACGAAACGAAACAAATAACACAATGACCCTAGTATGGCGATGTATCGTTCTTCCGTTGAAATGGGAGGTCACGTATGGCGATATATTATCCTTCGACAATGAATCAGTTAAAGGCTGTCTGCGTGACCGTGAAATATAAAATATCGAGTAAATAACATCCACACGTTTATCACCATATGGAGCGTGTGGCATAGTGGCTAGTGCGCCAGCTTGCCAAGACATATCTACTGGTTCAGTTCCCAGCAGAGGCAAGATTATTTTCTCCTAGCAGTACTATTCTGTGATCGATCCTGCTTCATAAAAAAATGTCTACCTGACAATGTTAAGAATTGTTCGGGAATTGTCTGGAAAGGACAAGAGACTAGGAAGGGAACTGACCACTTCACCGCATATGTCGTGGTCAAGAATATGTGAAAGCTTAACACTTTACACTCCAGCCTCCGCATCTGCTCTGGGACTACTTTTATTACGCTACATATTATCCATTATTTTACATTGCATAAAAGCACCTGGTCTTTAACGTTACTTAATAATAAAATCCTATTTATATGTTTCTTCATTAGAACATATCGCTGGCCGATCTGCTCGCATCCTTAAATCGGCGTCTTGATGAATCAGAGCTGTGGTCCATATGCAGTGAATGTGTGTTGTCGCTACAGAGACGAAGGAAGAATTTTCGTAAGTGATTACACAAATTAACATGGAGAACGAGTATTCTAGTAAAATGTGAAGCTGTAGTTTGTGAGAATATAAATCACTTTTCCATTTTACACTCATATGAACACTGAGTGAAAGTTTATATTTTACAAAATATTTGTTAATTCAGTTTCCATTTTTAGGCAAATATTTTTTTTAATGGGTTAAAAGTAGGAAAATCGACTTCATTGCACCATTTTCTATCCCATAGTGCCCGGCCTTCGTTCCTCACAGCTGTCTGCCGAAAGCGTCGCACAGAGCGTAGTAGCGACCACCAACCAGGTGATTCAAAAAAAAAAAAAGAAAAAAAAAACATGGATTCGTGAACGAAAGGACAGAGTCCGAAAACGAAGCCACAACCTTCATAAAAGTGACCACTTCGCCATGGAGACCTCTATAAATGCTTCTTAAACCTATAGAGAATATATTATAGGGAAATACTACCAAACATACAAATAAAAGATAATACCTGAGGAATGAGAATGCAGAATCATTGGACTCTTCGTCTGCTATTATGAATGTCCCTCGGCAGACCTAGCGGTAATCGTAAATGCATTTAAAGAGTACGCTTGTTAATTAAATGTTTAAATTTAGAAAATATATTGTAGCAAAATATACTACACATAATATACAGTATTCGTATGAAGGCAGACTGTTTTGTAATTTGGTTGGGCTCCCTGGTCGGCTCATCTTGAAATGGATAAGATGGTATGTCCTGGTCAGTAGTGACAGCCGGCATGATCCCGAGACGATCACCCATCGAGTACCGGTTGATCAATTTAAAGAATGGCACCAGCACCATATACACAATGCCTCAATGAGTGTAAAAGAGACTTTTATTTACTTATTTTCTAAACTTAACCTACAGCATATTCAGCAATTTAGTTATGTTTTACAACAAGAACTTATTACAAACACGTTATTTCTGTTTTGTAGCCGAATATATCTCCTTGGATACGGTGATGATCACGGATACAGGAAGCATACGTATTAAGGCGCTTCCTGACCAGAAACCAGTAGAGGACATGTACTTAGCACCAGAGCTTCAGCAGAATGTGATACTAAATGAGAAGGTAAAGCGCAAACATATATTTGTGACAGTTGATGATTATTGATATGCATTTAATTCAATATAAGCTACCACCACTGGATGTCAGAAGGAGGCTGACTGACTAACTGACTGACTGACTGACTGGCTGGCTGGCTGGCCGGCCGGCTGGCTGGCTGGCTGGCTGGCTGGCTGGCTGGCTGGCTGACTGACTGACTGACTGACTGACTGACTGACTGACTGACTGACTGACTGACTGACTGACTGACTGGCACTTTACCTTTTGACAGACGATAGTTTGTGACATTTTTCCTCAAAGTTAGCAAAACAACTATACCTCTCCATACCACAAAGCCTGGGTTGAATTGTAGAATTGGCGATTCTTGTTCCAATGTCTTCAAGGCATCTCCCATCATACGTTATGACTGTTCCGAGGTAAGTGTACTGATTCACTTGTTTAAGAATATTCCCATTTACTTGTATATTACATTGTGGTATTTCCTTCTTCCTAGTGACGACATAATATGTGTCTTCTTACAATTTAATTCTAACCCTAGTTGTTCACTGTGTGCAACAACCGCATCTACTAAATGTTGCAGATCCTACTCATTGTCTGCAATCAATACTGTATAATCCGCATATCTAATGTTATTGATGTTACGTGTCCCAAATGGTGATTACTTTCACATCTTCTACATTTCCGAAAATATTTTCCCTGTATATGGTAACTCAGTCATATCTGACTAAGACCTGACTAAGAAGACTGCTTAAATGTTATGTAGACTATGTTTTTCTGTGTGGCATGGTTTGCTGTATGGCAGTGAATCATGGACGTAAATGAATAAACTGAGGAGAGCTTGGAAGCACCGGAGATGTGGTTTTTGAGAGAGACGTTGCGAATGCCTTGAAATGCTGGAGTAATTAATAACGAATGCCTGGCAAAGGATAATGAAAGTAAAACTATAACACTAAGAAAATGTCAAACATCATTCGTTTGTCACATACTGAGAAGAGAGACGTAGGGAAACATCGTGCCAATTGGAAAGACAAGTGGGATAAGAGTTAGAGACACACCGAGAGAAATTATGTTGGATGGACTGACAAGGTTGTATGGAGGATTATCATCAACAAAGTTGATCTAGAACACTAATGACGGAGATCTTTGGAAAGACACGAACTCCTCTTCCAGCTAGCAGGGCACATGATGTTGGTCTTTCTTTAGTTCACTGCAATAAAAGTTATAATCGAATACTTTCGTTTATTATCTTTACATTCACATATAAACAGTTTACAACATGGTGTTCATTTTTTATCGTTGAACAATAAACGATTTCTTAGATAAATCGAGGTATTATCAGTTAGGCGGTCTCAGCCAGTATTGTGCAAACAGAAATATTTCATTTTAACTTTACGATTAATATTTGGGTAACTGATGTTCCACATTCGAAACAGTGTCAGTGACTATGTTGTTTTAAAAGTATTTCAGCCAAAGTATAATTCATTTCTCACTTTATATGGTACTAGCTAACCCGGCCCGGCTTCGCCCAGTCCCTGGTGGGGAGCATCTCATTTAATTCATATAAGTAGTCATATAAGTTCTCGTTCCCGTTACCGACTGTCTGTCTGTCTGTCTGTCTGTCTGTCTGTCTGTCTGTCTGTCTGTCTGTCTGTCTGACCCGGCCCGGCATTGCCCAGCTCCTGGTGTGGAGCATCTCATTTAATTCATATAAGTAGTCATATAAGTTCCCGTTCCCGTTACCGACTATCTGTCTGTCTGTCTGTCTGTCTGTCTGTCTGTCTGTCTGTCTATCTGTCTGCCTGACCCTGTCCGGCTTCGCCCAGTCCCTGGTGGGGAGCATCTCATTTAATTCATATAAGTAGTCATATAAGTTCTCATTAAATTCATACAACAAAAAAAGTAACTTAAAAGAATGTCCTTCCACACACCATCCATTATTTTAATGAAAACGCTTGCTAATCACCTGCATGACTACAGTAACTTCTTAAGCAAATAAAGATGAGTTACAATGTTATGCATTGTGCATTATTTTTATGAAAACTTTGAAAATGCCTTACAGTTTGTATCATTATTTATTATAACTCATATGCCGGTACATAACTATGGACACAGAGTTTATAAATCTTTGAAAACGATGCCACAATATGACTATAAGTTATACAGAAAAGTTATGCCCCTTGAAATAACTATTACGGAGTTAGGTCCCCTGAAATATATGAAATTATGATGAAAAATGAAAAATGAAATAATACTGAGTAAGCAGGCGATTTCACACTAAAAAACTATGACAGTTGACAGCTCTGGACTGAAAGGAAGGCGTGTAGAAAATTTCATCTCAATCGGATGGGCCGTTCGCGAGCGCACAAAGGACATACATAGATACAGACAGACAGACATACGATCCTTATTTATATATAAGATACTAGCTGACCCTGCCCGGCTTCGCCCAGTCACTGGTGGGGAGCATCTCATTTAATTCATATAAGTAGTCATATAAGTTCTCGTTCCCGTTACCGACTGTCTGTCTGTCTGTCTGTCTGTCTGTCTGTCTGTCTGACCCGGCCCGGCATTGCCCAGCTCCTGGTGTGGAGCATCTCATTTAATTCATATAAGTAGTCATATAAGTTCCCGTTCCCGTTACCGACTATCTGTCTGTCTGTCTGTCTGTCTGTCTATCTGTCTGCCTGACCCTGTCCGGCTTCGCCCAGTCCCTGGTGGGGAGCATCTCATTTAATTCACATAAGTAGTCATATAAGTTCTCATTAAATTCATACAACAAAAAAAGTAACTTAAAAGAATGTCCTTCCAGACACCATCCATTATTTTTAATGAAAACGCTTGCTAATCACCTGCATGACTACAGTAACTTCTTAAGCAAATAAAGATGAGTTACAATGTTATGCATTGTGCATTATTTTTATGAAAACTTTAAAAATGCCTTACAGTTTGTATCATTATTTATTATAACTCATATGCCGGTACATAACTATGGACACAGAGTTTATAAATCTTTGAAAACGATGCCACAATATGACTATAAGTTATACAGAAAAGTTATGCCCCTTGAAATAACTTTTACGGAGTTAGGTCCCCTGAAATATATACAATTATAATGAAAAATGAAAAATGAAATAATACTGAGTAAGCAGGCGATTTCACACTAAAAAAATATCACAGTTGACAGCTCTGGACTGAAAGGAAGGCGTGTAGAAAATTTCATCTCAATCGGATGGGCCGTTCGCGAGCGCACAAAGGACATACATAGATACAGACAGACAGACATACGATCCTTATTTATATATAAGATAACTATGGTATGCACATGAAGAGATGCAGCGAAATACACCATGCCATAAATTGTGCATCATATTGTTTTGGACTTAATGTTTAAATTCACGAAGAGAATATATTGTTTTGAATATTTAAGAGCAATGAATGTTACCTTTAGTCTACATTAATAAGATGCATGGACAATTAAACAAACACTATTGGAAAAATGAAAGGTGGGAGGGCGAGGAGAATAAAATTGAAGTTTTTGAAATGTGGTTATATTGATAAATAGGAAGAATATCATCGCAGGTGAAGAAAACAAACATTGAAGTATCACAAAAAACTGAGATAGATGAAAACATTACTGTATGAAGTCTAAGTGAGACAATTAAGGTACTTCAGCCATATAAAGAGACATTAAAATGTCAGAACCCGTTTGTATTGGGTATGTGGTGGTATCTCAGTCAGTTATCAGTTATCAGTTATCAGTTGGGGTATCTTCGTTGCACTCCGGACATGTCCATAGGTGCTCAGATCCTCCCCCCAGCATATGCATCAGCGTCCGGTGGCTAATAGTGCCAGTTCTGTGTTGGTTGACGAGGCGCTTTGTTTTCCCGATGTACCTCTCGCGTCTGGCTGTGCCGATTCTTACTCCCAGGTCTTTCATCCTGGAGAGCGATGTGGAATCACTGGCGTCAAAATCCTCTGTTCTCGCCATATCTTTAAGAGCGTTAATAACATCCGCACGAGCCATGGGCTGGCCATCTACAGGGGGTGCAGAGCCAGCCAATTTATCAGCTCGTTCATTTCCCTCGACTCCCGCATGTCCCGGGACGAAGATGAAGGTGACTTTGCGGACAACAGACTTCCGCAGCGACTCAGTCCACTGTCTACGTACAGATCCAGCTTCGACCTTCTGAATCATGCTCATTGAATCACTTAGTACACACACGTTGGTATAATGCTGTGATTCCAGCCATATGAAAGCCTGTGTAACTGCCATCACCTCCATCGTCATGCTGCTCGTGGTCATAGAGTGGGCACCACTGGATTCTTGAACGGTTCGGCCCGCTGAACGGGCTGTAAATGCCCACGCACTTCTCTGCTGCTTTACAACAGATCCATCTGTATAGATGAGCACTTCGGGGCTATCTGAGTGATCATAGATGAGCGCGTTAACCTCTGCATTGACAGCGGCAGGGTTCTGCTCTCTGCACCGTCTGTCGAGTGTGATAATGCAGGAGAAGGTACACTTAAAAGCTGGAGGCACCGGCACCCATTCCTTGCCGGGGTTGATACTGGTAAGACTGCAGACCTGTCCGACGACATCTTCCGCCCGACCCATCCATGATTTGCCCCTCTTTAGCCTGTCACCCTTTTCTCTGAATACAGCGTCATGCAGAGGGTGCTGCTCATCTGCACTTATTTTTAAGTATGCACGAGCTCTCCAGATCTTGATCCTGTGTTCCATTGTCGGGAAGTCAAGGAGGTATCTCATTGCTACACAGCTGGTGTCTCTCGTGCAGCCCAAAATGATGCGCATGGCTTCGTTTTGTACCTTTTCAAGTCTTCCAATCTGTGTAGGGCTGACAGTGAGGATGGCCAGGGCATACTCGATGCGTGAAAGCACAAGTCCTTGGAACAGAAGTAATAGCAGTCTTTGCTCGATATTGGCAGTCGCCATGACTCTCATTGCTGCCAAACCTTTTCGAGCCTTCGTTATGACATAATCGACATGATCTCTGAAGGACAGGCTACGATCAAGCCTCACGCCAAGATATGTCATTGACTGGGTTCTACTCAGAATGCTACCATCCATTCTTACTGCCGGCAGGTCTGTTTTCACAATATGGTTGTTTAGTGAGAACCATGTAACCGTTGCCTTTGCAGGGTTGACAAGGGCAACGGCATCAGCACACCATGAGGAAATTCGATCTAGTTCGCCCTGCAACCGCCTGTCTATCTCGATCCTGTCGATACACGAGGATGTCGTCAACGAATGATAGAGTCCTACCCCTCCCATCCAACTGTTGTTCAGTGATCGGCACCGTATACACGTTGAATAGTACTGGTGACAGTGGTGAACCCTGCGGCAATCCTGGACATATCGTTATCGGCTCAGAAGACCAACTCCCGCATCTTAGCACCACCTTCCTTTGGAGTAGAACTGCAGCTATCCATCGTACAAGGTGAGGGTGCACTTTCCGTCTGAGGAGGGTTTGCATCAAGTGCTCGAAAGATACTCTGTTATATGCGTCCTCTAAGTCTATGGCGGCCGCACATTTCTCTTCTCTGACCTGAAATCCTTCGTAAACATCTTGAGCAAAGACCGCCGCATTCAGCCATGACTCTTTGTTGCGTCTGTATCCTCCAAGTGTGGGCGGGAAGCAGCCGAGCTGTTCCAAGTCCCAAGCAAGTCTGTGTGCTACAATTTTCTCCAGTAGCTTGCCAACAGTATTCTGCATCGTAATGATTCTGTAGCCGCTTATCTTGGAGTGGTCTTTGTTCGGTTTTGGCAGCGGCAGCAAGTAGCTGTGTAGCCATTCTTCTTTGACCTGACCCCTCTGGATACTGGTGTTGAATTCTCTGGCCAGTTCTTCCATGTCATCATCTGATATCACCATTAGGTCACCATATCGGATGCCGTCTGGGCCTGGGGCGGTGTTAGGTGATTTCTTGAGCATCGCACGCAATATGTCAACTGTGATTGTCCATTCTTCGTCTGTCCCGACCCCCTCGCACAACTGAGAGAGTGTTGATGTGGTCCTCTGTCTGGCGGGCTCGTCTTTCTGGTCAGTCTGTTCTATGTAGCGTGCAAGAAGGGCCTTACCTTTATCCGCATCCGACTTTTTCCATGCGAGGTCTGTGCCTTGAAAGTCTGGAATACCCCTACGTTGTGCAGCACCATTCATGCTCTTGTGGAGGCGCCATAATGTCGTAAGAGATTGCTCGGAGCACACCTTCCTGCAGAACTCGTCCCATTTGTCGGCCTTGGCCTGTTTGGCGCAGGATTTGAATAAAGTCGTCGTCCTAACGACCTCAGTCTTCAGGTTCGCCAACTCAACCTGTGGCATGTTAGCCTTTCTGGCCTTTTGCCAGTCTTTGACAGCCTGCCTCTTTCCCAGCCACACCTTCTCGACCTCTCCATTCCACCATGGTGGCTGCAGCCATCTTTCTTGTCTCCTACGGGAGGAAGTTAGTTTCCTTCTTCTGATCTTGCTTATGGCGTCTTGACCAGTGGTGTCGTACAGGAAGGCATTGGTCATGTTTCTTTGACTCATGGCCCCGTCTTTCTTGATCAGGATGACACAAGGGTAGTGGTCACTATCGTGGTATCCCAGTGTGCCCCACCGGCACCTTGGTGCGATGGTGGGCGACACCAGAGCCAAGTCAATCATGCTGTCAGAGTCGCCTGGTCGAGTGGCCATTCTAGTGACCTTCCCATCATTCAGACAGATTAGGGCAGCAGATGCCAGGGCGTCCTCCAAATCTTCTCCCTGTCTATTGGTGATGCAATTCCCCCATTGACTGCCTCTGGCATTGAAGTCCCCGCAGTAGATGATATGCCTTTCATCCATATCGAACAAACTCTGCCATTGTCGCACGTCGACCTTCCCATTTCGCGCATAGACGTTAACGATTACAAGCTGCACTGGTGTCATTATTCTTAATGCCTGCACTTGCAGGGCATCGCTGTTCCAGGCGGACATATCGATCTCAGACACTAGTATGTTGTCGCGGACCAGAATGGCCTGTCCGAGGTGCCGCCTGTTAAGGAAACCCTGAAATCCCGCAACATTGACTGTTCCTTCGGTGAGCTGTGTTTCTTGCAAGACTACAATATCGTTTCCGTAGAGTAGTTTTTCAAGAATGGGTCGGCGTTGACTAAATGATGCACAGTTCCAGTACAGTACTCGAACATTTCCGATACCCAATCTGTCACATTTTAAGCGCGTTCTGCGCGCGCCCGCCCTCTTACCACGTTGTGTCCTAGCTGGTCGTCTAGCCGTCATGTTAGGCTTAACTATCGCCACCGGGCGCCGATGATACGCCGAAAGAAGCCCGGACGCGCGTGCACGAACTCCGTTGCACGGTCCGAACTCCATTTCACCACGAAAAAACACTTAATCCATACACATTTCGGAAAAAACACGTTCCATTTTACGGGACGAAGAAATGTCCCGCCATCTTGCTGTGGTCAGTATGACGCTTGATGCCTTTACTACCCTTAACATTTCCTGGTACCTATGTTAGAATGAAATGGATGCGCGACGAAGACGAAGGACAGATTGTGTCTGAGAGAAATTATAGTCGATCTTAAATGCGGAAGATTGACTACACATAATTATGAAAGAAAGATCAAACTATTCATTAATGTTTATAGCAGGATTTAAAGTGATTCTGTCAGTGTTTTCGTGTGGCCATTTTAGGCTCTTTCATAGAAATAAATCCACCGCTTCAATTCCTTTTATGTCTAGCAGCCGGTGTCCCAGAAATAGCAGTGTGCGTGTAACATAATTTTTGTTGTGGCCATTTATTTTTACTCATTTTTATTTTCATTTTGAGGTCAGGCACTCACTTTCATAAGATCTGAGTGAGACAACTGAGGTACTTCCACCATATAATTCTGGAGGTATCTGTGAACGGCTGTTACTTGTTTCATTACATACATTAAAGGCGATAATTAAAAAAAGAAACACTGCGTGTCCTTAGCAGTACGTTACTATGTACCGGAGGTTGATTCTCTTGGCAATTTTATCTTCAGCCGTTTGCCATTGCCAGCTCCGTGGCGAAATGTTGCTGACGCAGTGCGTAATCCCGCATACCGCGTTCAAAACACAGCAGCGGGCACTTTCGCAGCAGACCTCCTTGCGTTGGGTTTTTATTAAATGGTATGGGTGCCGGTCGTTCAGAAAGCAATGGCAAACTACTGCACATAAACTTACCAAGAGACCACAACAGAAAAAATGCTGGTGTTGACGGCAACGTCCTGTAAAGGATATGCAACTAACCTTTGTAATTCCGGTAATCTCCTGAATTTTCAGAGCACGCTCTCTTATCATGTTGGCCACGTGGACGTTGCTATACTTATAAAACATTGTATTTGATCTTTCCAGACTTGTTTGTATGGCCTGGGAATCAGCTTGCAGACTGCAGCGGGCTTCAAGAATTCCCCGTATTCTACTTCTGACATTGAAGCTTTGCAAATACTCATTACATCATTCATACATGATGACCCTGACATGCGTCCTGACCTAGATACAGCATTTGAGGTAACAAGTTCAAACATGTCCACTTTCAATATTTTGTTTTCCTTCGCTGGCTTTGAGCTCAAGTGTAGTCCATACACGTGCTACTAATTCTACTGCACTTGACCGATGTTTGCGTGTGAGTTAGCTTTCCCTATTACTAGTGTCCCTCGCCCTTAGGCGAAACCACTCCGACTTCTGAGGTATGTATAATGTATGTGACCAAGTCAAGAACGAGACGTCAACATTTTATTCCATCTAACTCATCCATGAGTTTAACCCACTGCCTCGGCATCAGTACAACGGAAGATTAAGAGTTAGCACTTTTATCCATTCGGCCATGCTAACATCTATCGTAAATATCAAAGAGTTGTTGAAGTGCTTGAATATTTGATTTTGAAGTATATTTGTTTAAATTAAATAAAGAAATATCAAGGAAATAGTTAACGGCAAAATAAATTTCTTAACTAACTTATATTAAGGTTAATGTTTGTGAAAAAAAAGAAGGAATGTTTTGCCAAAAATATGTATGGGGGGAAAATGAGTACACGTGCAACTTCGAACAAAGAAACACAAGAATAAGATAGTTTTTGAGCCATGACACAAGTGAGTTTGCCAGAAAGGTAATAAGGAAAGAGGGTTCAGTTCCAGTCTCACAAATGACTGCCTTGTGTTATATAATGTTGATTCATTCCCAAAGGAGTTGTGAACCGTGTATTCTTGTTTATCTGATGATGACTTTGTTATGAAATCATATCAATGAAGTTGTGATTCTCTGTTTCACAGATGTGTGAAGAATATGAAAAAGTGAGCAAAACAAGTTCTCAGAAAGTGTGCCTACAGCTGTTTGAAGAAGCGATGAAAGCGTCTGTAAGTCCATGTTATTCTTCTACTCCTTCTGCGTTCGTCCTGAAAGTTGTTTTAGACGTTATTGCGTTGTGCCTGTTTACAGCAGAGCTGCGACATTTGCACCTTTAGGCTGACTTCTTCAGGCATGTGATGACCGGGTTACCTTCCCGGGAGTCCATGTTATTATAGTTTCAATGTTATGCATTTTTTAAATTTTGAACATGTTTAACTAAGCAAAGTAAATGCAACTGTTTTTGTTTGATTGTCCACTTACTTTGATATATAACTCTGCAGTGTGCACCTGTCGAGATGCAGCGAAGTTTACCAAGTGAGAAATCGTGCAATATTTTGTTCATGGCGTCTGTTTTTGCACTCACTCGCTCGCTTTACACTGAAGAATACACACTATTTCTAGTAGCACTCGACTGAATTGTGCGTGTGGATTCGCTTTACCTAACACGAGTATCTCTCATCAGGCGAACCCACTCCGACTTTAGAAGAATTTGTAATTTACGTCCCCAAGTCAAGGACGACAAGTCAACATTTTAGTTCAGCTGTCCGGTGTAGGGGTTCAACATCGGCATCAGCACACCGGATGTTTAAGAATACGCGTTCTTATCCATTCGGCCATGCTAACCTCCACTCTGTGTTTCAATTCACTAAGGAAATACATTGTTTTGGTATTCAGTTGTGATGGTATCGCTGAACCGGTCAGTTGTTACTGGCATCAAGAACAGTATATACAGGATATCTGAATATGTGTCAGCGTCCTTGTCTTGAGGATTTTTATTTTGCATATCCTTTTTTACAGGACATCGCTGTCAACACCAGCATTCTACTGATGTTGTTGATTTCTTGGCAAGTTTACGTTCAGTAGTTTGCCATTGATTTCTGAATGACCGGCTCCTACATCAATTCGTTAAAACCCAGCGCAACGCTGTCTGCTGCCAAATTGCTCGCAGTTGTGTTTCGAACGCGGGTAAGCAGGGTTACGAAATCGCGTCCATAAAATCCTGAGTCCCCGGGCGGGGCCC
>JACEFZ010007536.1:7500-25444 GCA_014155875.1 Cepaea nemoralis
GCATTCTGTATGCGCTCCAACGTTTCAAGCTGGCGCTTTGATACTGTCGGTAGCCCCAAACCATACTCAGTGACAGAGATTATTAACTGCTGAAAGAGCCTATACAGCATCCTCTGATCTACCCCGGTTGCTGCCATAGCTCTTAATGCATTAAGTCCCCTACCAGCATTCACCTAAAGCTTCCACATGATCTTTAAAAGACAAACACCTGTCAAAGGTGATACCTAAGTACTTCAATTTACTCTCTCGACTAAGAGGACATCCATTCAACATAATACCTGGGATGCTGTCTTGACGATCCGGTTATCCATGGAGTACCACACAACCGATGCCTTGTCTGGGTTTATAATAGCCACTGCATCCCTGCACCACTCCGCCACCCTGTTTACCACCACCTGTAAGTCTATCGCCATACTGGCCCTGTCTCTGCCCTGTCTGAACACCAGAACATCATCTGCAAATGGCAAAATTCTACCCACACCTTGGTGTCTCAATAGCTGCGATTTTGCTGGTGTAGACATTAATGAGCACTGGGGACAAGGCAGATCCCTGCGGCAACACAGAAGTAATAGTCCAGGGGTCAGAAGTCCAGGAACCCATGCGCAATGCAGCCTTATGCTCATAAAGGACTGCCTGCAATCCATCTAACAAGGCAAGGGCAGACTTCCATGTCCAACAGTGTGTGTATTAACCGATTATACCTAACTCTGTTATACGCATCCTCCAGGTCAAGAGCTACCGCCACTGTCTCCTTTTTATCCTGGAAGTCCTCATAGACATCGAATGCAAATGTTGCAGCATTGGCCCAGGTGTCCTTTCCCTGCCGGTAGCTCCCGAGACCTTGGGGAAGCAGATTCCGACTTTCCAAATGTTGCTGGAGCCTGCGTGCTTCTATTTTTTCGAGGACTTTGCCTATACGTGTTTTGCAGGGTTATGATTCCGAATCCATTAAGTCTGGAGTGATCCTTACCTGGATCGAGGGGGGGGGGGGGGGGGGGGGAGGGGGGGCAGGTAGCTATGCAGCCAATCGTGGGGTATTTCCGCCGTATTGATGCTCAGGTTGAAACAAAGCGCCATCTCCTCCAAGTACCCATCATTTATGTTCCTCATATGGGAGTACCTCACATATGGGAGTATTATTATTATTATTATTATTATTATTATTATTATTATTATTATTAGTAGTAGTAGTAGTAGTAGTAGTAGTAGTAGTAGTAGTAGTAGTAGTAGTAGTAGTAGAAGTAGTAGTAGTAGTAGTAGTAGTAGTAGTAGTAGTAGTAGTAGTAGTAGTAGTAGCAGTAGTAGCAGTAGTAGTAGTAGTAGTAATAGTAGTAATAGTAGTAGAAGTAGTAGTAGTAGTAGCAGTAGTAGTAGTAGTAGTAGTAGTAGTAGTAGAAGTAGTAGTAGTAGTAGTAGTAGTAGTAGTAGTAGTAGTAGTAGTAGTAGTAGTAGTAGTAGTAGTAGTAGTAGTAGTAGTAGTAGTTGATGTTGTTGTTGTTGTTGTTCTTGTTCTTGTTGTTGTTGTTGTTTGTGTTATTATTGTTGTTGTTGTTGTTGATAGTTTTGTAGTTTTCTTTGTAGCAGTAAAAGCTGCAGCAACCGCGGTGACAGAAACAATATCAGTAATTATCCAGCTTCTTTGTACCTCAATATGTAATTATAAATTTTACATTTCGATTTGAGCATGTCAATGTTAATTTTTGTTCAAATAATTTCTTTATGTCATTTAATATCTCTCAATTGCTATGCCACATGTTATAGTACTTCAAATACGTACCATTTGTTGGTGTTTCTTGATCTGAAGACAAAAAAAATAGAAAATTAAACATATATCTGTTCTCAGGAAATGCTTTTCACTACAGAATATGCAATGTGTCAATGTTCTGATCACACTAATATAAACAGTAGTAGTAACATCAGCAGAAGCAGCAGTTGCAGTAGCCATTGTTGTATTAGTAGTAGAATGACTCGTCGTAATGATAGCAGTAATAGTAGTAGTATTAATTATATTATTAGTAATAGTGGTAACAATAATATCACTAGTAGTTGCCGTATTAGTAATAGTATTAGTTCAAATAGTAGTATTAGAAGTATTCCTTGTAGTCTTTGTAGCATTGTTAGTAGTATGTTTTACTAGTAGTGGAAGTAGTAGTAATAGAATAGTAGACGTAGTAGCAGCATTATTAGTAGCAGAAGCAGTAGTAGTAGTAGTTGTAGTAGTAGTCGTAGTCGTAGTAGTAGTAGTAGTAGTAGTAGTAGTAGTAGTAGTAGTAGTAGTAGTAGTAGTACTAGTAGTAGTAGTAGTAGTAGTAGTAGTAGTAGTAGTAGTAGTAGTAGTAGTAGTAGTAGTAGTAGTAGTAGTAGTAGTAGTAGTAGTAGTAGTAGTAGTAGTAGTAGTATCAGTAGTAGCGGTAGAAGTACCGGTGGTTGTTGTTGTGGTGGTGGTGTTTGTGGTGGTGACTGTGTTAGTATTAGAATTAGTAGTGGTAGCAGTATTTGTATTAATGATAAACGTATTAATTTTTAGTAGTTGTAGTAGTAGTATTAATTGTAGTAGCAGTAATCGTTGGTGTTGTTATTGTTATAGTTTTTGTTATAGCAGTAATAGCTGCAGCAAAGACGTTGACAGAAGCAACATCAGTAATTATACAGCTTCTGTTTGAGCATGTCAATCTTTGCTCTGTTTAAATCATTTCTTTATGTCATTTAATATCGCTCTATTATTAAGCCACATGTTTGTTTATGAAAGTTTCAAAACTTCAAATACTTACCATTTGGTGTTTCTAGAGCTAAAAACAAACAAATAGAAAATTAAATGTGTATCTGTTCTCAGGAAATGCTTTTCACTACAGAATATACAATGTGTCAATGTTCATATCAAACTAATTTAAGTAGTAGTAGTAACATCAGCAGAAGCAGACGCGGTAGCAGTTGTAGTTTAATTAGCAGAATGACTTGTCGTAATGGTAGCAGTAGTAATAGTTGTATTAATAATAGTAGTAGTCTTTCATTGGCACCTTGCCGTTTGACAGACGATAGTTTGTGCTTCAAAAAGGCATAATTTTCACCCATGTCGGTAGCGAATGTGACTGAAAAGGCAAATTCGCTCTGTAAATAATAGTAGTAGTAGTGGTGGTAATAATAATATCACTGGTAATTGCTGTAGCAGTACCAGTAATAGTAGAAATAGTAGTATTAGTAGAATTTCCTGAAATTGTAGTAGCATTGGTAGTAGTGGGTTTTTTTTTAGTAGCAGTAGTAGTAGTAGTAGTAGTAGTAGTAGTAATAGTAGTAGTAGCAGCAGTAGCAGCAGCAGCAGCAGCAGCAGCAGCAGTAGCAGCAGCAGTAGTAGTTCTAGTATTTGTAGTAGTAGTAGTAGCAGTAGCAGAAGTAAATGTAGCAGTAGTAATAGCAGCTGTAGTAATGACAGCAGACGTAGTAGTAAAAGAAGTAGTAGAAATATATCTATCATTGAATTGTTGCAAGAAATACGATACTAGTCAAATAACAATGAGTGTTGATGCTTCTATTGTTGAACCGTTGCAAGGAATACGATAAGATTTAAATAACAATGAGTGTTAATACTTCTATTGTTGAAGCATTGCATGAAAGACCATTATCTTTCAGTTAGTTAATTAGTTAGTCGAAAGATCATCCTCATTGCACATCGAACCATTCAGTCCATAAGTGCTCGGATTCCCTCCTCGGCAAATCTCGCAGCGTGTAGCGGCTAACGACACCAGTTCTGTGTTGGTTTATCAATCTTCTTTGGCTTCCTGCGTAGTGTTCTTGTTTGGCCACCCCTCTTTTAATTTGCTGTTCTCGCAGTCTGGCCATGGTTGTAGATTCACAGTCATCACTTGGTTCACGCAAAAGTCTTACTTCTCGTAGAGCATTCAGAATGTCAGTCTGGTCCATGGCGCGTCCGTCCTCCACCGTAACCTCACCTGCGAGCTTGTCAGCCCGCTCATTTCCTTGTACTCCCGCATGCCCTGGCACGAAGATGAAACTAATCTTTGCCAGCCGAGACCGCTCCAGAGACAGCAACCATTCTCTTCGGATCGACCCCTCCTCTATCCTCTTGATCATGTTGAGTCGCTAAGGAAACATGCCCTTGTGAATGTCTGTGTGTCGAGCCATGTTATTGCTTTACTTACTGCCATGACTTCCATGGTCAGGCTACTTGTGGTTTCAGTGAAAGCACCAGAGTCCTCCTTCACAATTCTCCCTCCGGCCCGAGCTGTAAAGGCCCATGAGCTTCTCACATGTCGGACGACCGACCCATCTGTGTAGATGACCGCGTCACCGTCTAGCGAATTCTCGAAAATCAACGCTTGTACTTTAGCCTCCACAGCAGCCGGATTTTCTTGTCTGCATTTTCTATCTAGTTGGATGCAAACTGAAAAGAATGTACAGAAATCTGTTGGCACTTGTACCCACTCCTCGCCAGATTCTAAGTCCTCAAGTGAACACACCTGTTGAAGAATGTCTTCGGCTTGACCCATCCACGACCGTCCTCTTTTTGACCTGCTGCCCTTCACCTTCATAATTTCACTATGCAGTGGATGTTGTGTGTTTGCGTTAACTCTGAGGTAGGCGCGTGCTCTGCAAACTTGTATTCTACCTTCAATGGTTGGAAAATGTTACATTATCTTTCGCTAACAATTAGTGTTGATACTTCTATCATTATACTTCTTTGTGAAATACTATTCATTCATTCGCCATGTGCCATGCCGATAAGCGATGGCGGCCATGTTTTGCCATGTCACGTGATCACCAGAGTCGTGGATTAGCTCAGTTTCTTGTCTAGACCTTATCACGTGTCCAAGCCATTTAGGTATCTACTCCTCTGCTTTCCCCTTGTTCTCTTCCTCTTGATCTTACTAGTTGAGACCAAGTTCTCCAATGTATTTCTTCTCATAACATGGCCATAATGCTAAACAAGTTTGCTTATAACGAGTGTTGATAATCCCATCAGTATACACCTATGTGAAGTACATCAAAAGTTAACATAGACTGAATATTCAACTTCCATATTGATACCCTTGCATTTCAGTATTGTGTTGAATCTTCTGACTTTTTGACAGAGCAAAGTGAATGTAATCCCGCATACCTCCTCGTTCGAAACGCAGCCGCAGGAGATTTGAAAGCAAACCGCCTTGCTTTGGATTGCATACAATGGTATGAGTGGTATGAGTGCCGGTCGTTCAGAATGCAATGGCAAACTACTGAACGTAAAGCTTGCCCAAGAATCACAATCAGCCCTAAAATGCTGGAGTTTACTACTACTTCCTGTACAGGATATGCTCGGATAAGGGGGCTGCGTGGTCTCGAGTTATGGTGTCCGCCTGGAGTGAGGGAGGTCCCAGGTTCATACCGCGGGATTTTTTCAGTGGACTTCTAGTAATAAAATGTCCCCTGGTCTCTGGGTAGTGAGATCGGACGCCCGTGTGTGTTGTTGCGCAAGTAAAATATCCCTTGACAGTTTAGAAATCGAAAAAGAGTAGCCTAACGGTGCTGCCCAGGCACAATTTTGAGTTAAAAATCTACCCAAAGTATTTCAGGATCCTCGCCGGTGCTACGGAGTTCGTGCACTGAGTTTCTCCAAATTCAGGTTTGAGTTAGGAGGAAATCGGAGCACTTATGGGTTACATCCGTGTGCCGAGATGTTGATCCATCGACTAAACTAAACTAGTAAAGGATATGCAGTTAATGTAGGGGGATGTTCCACTGGTAATCAACTCTCTGTAGGGTTTATTTGGTAATCCGGTAGAAAGCATACCTAATGCATATCGCATGATACCGTTTATGTTATATTCATATACACGTGGACTACTTAACATGAAATTTACCTGTTGGTATTCTTTTCCAATGTCTAGAAACTGGAAATATAAGATGTTATAAAACACTATATTATGTAAGTGTATATATATATGACTGTGACGAGATGAGCCTAGATCCCTATATAAACACCACCAATACTACGTTAGCTGAATCCCTATTTACCTTCTGGGTTTAGTACAGGGCCTATATAATTAATAATGACGTCATATTGACGACGCAGACATTTGCTGCACTACAATTATAGCCAGCAAATACTAGGGACATCATTTATTTCCACGTCATCTATTCAAATGACCTCGCATGATATTTCCCTTGTCTTCAACCCTTAATATTAATACCAAGTCTAATGACTGGGGATATATGTCCGTCACTCCCTAGCAATGGGAATACGGTGATACGCTATTTGTACTGCTACAACGGAAATTGTGACTAACGACTTCCATCCGGTTCAAAACTACCATAGCTACTGTGCTAAGCAGACCTTACATGAAGTGAGCTGCCATACCCAATTTCATCCTTGACAGATTATACCAAAACGGATCTTAATTGCTGCAATACGACTGGGGGAAAAGTGTAATAATAATTACACACAATAATTACGATTATAGTAAGGAGTATGTACGCACTTATATTCTGATATTGGGAAAACATGTGGTACACACAAACACACACACACACACACATGCACACAAATATATAATATATATATATATATATATATATATATATATATATATATATATATATATATATATATATATATATTATATATATATATATATATATTGCCCTGGCCATGCGGGTGTACGGCCGGGGAAAATGAACAGGCTGATAGGCTAGCAGGGAATGCACCTCTTGGTGGTATCTTGCCTATGAACAAGGGGGAGGTGGTCGTGAACTTTTGGGACCAGGTGGAGAAGGCGGAAAACAGATTGAGAACCCATATGTGGAAAGAATGATATTGCGGGGATCGGCAGGGGTTCTGGAAGAATCTCAAAACTGAAAGGGAAGACCAGGAGAACTTTTAATCAGATAGCGGTGGGAACGATTAGTAGTATGACTCTTCCTGGCTGTTGAACGAGGGGATGGAGCACGTATGGGAATGTCCTGATTGCAGTGATGTCGGTTCTTAACTCAACTCATATATATATATAAAATATTGAGTTGAGTTAAGAACCGACATATATATATATATATATATATATATATATATATATATATATATATATATATATATATATATATATATATATCATCATCATCATCATCATCATCATCATCATCTTCCACTTCTGCCGTCAAGCGTCGTGGGGAGGAATAATTTGCGTTCCAGCGCCCGGTGTATATATATATATATATATATATATATATATATATATATATATCTATATATATATATATATATATATATATATATATATATATATCATCATCATCATCATCATCTTCCACTTTTGCCGTGAAGCGTCGTGGGGAGGAATAATTTGCGTTCCAGCGCCCGGTGGACGGCACTGGATAGTGTCATTCCGTGTGGTTGTACAATGTCTCTGATGTCGTCAATCCATTTTCTGCTTGGACGTCCTCGTGGTCTCGTCGCAGATGATATATATATATATATACATATAATGATAAGGGAAACATAAGAAGCATGTATGAAGGAATAAAGAAAGCCTGTGGTTCAATTATCAAAAGAAGTGCACCATTGAAAACCTTGACTGGAGAAATCATAACTGATAAGATATAGCAGATGGACAGATGAGTAGAGCACTATTTGGAGCTTTACTCAAGTGAGACCAAACTAGCAGATGATACTCTCAGCGCCATAGAAGCTCTACCACCTCTTGACCATCTGAACACACTTCCCACCATAACAGACGTTAAGTGTGCTATAAATGAACTTGCATCCGGTAAGGCTCCAGGTAATGATGGGATTCCAATAGAGGTTATCAGGAGTAGGCAAGACACACTCACTCTACAGATCCACCAGCTAATAGAGCTATGCTGGCGAGAAGGACAAGTCCCACAGGAATTCAAAGATTCAAGCATCATAACACTGTACAAGAACAAGGGCGATCGGAGCAACTGCAACAACTATAGGGGTATCTCACTTCTGTGTATTGTTGGAAAAGTATTTGCCAGAATTGTTCTGCGCAGACTTCAAGTCCTAGGAGATCAAGTCTACCCCGAATCACAGAGTTGCTTTTTACAGAACCGGTCTACCATTGATATGATATTCTCATTGCGACAAATGCAAGAATAATGCCGTGAACAGATTCAACCACTGTTTATTGCCTTCATCGACCTCACAAAGGCATTTGATTTGGTCAGTCGTGAGGTAATCAAGAGTGGAGTTAAGCAAGGTTGTGTACTAGCTCCCACCCTCTGTGGAATATACTTTTCACTTCTACTGAAATTTGCCTTTCGTGATCAGGATGGTGGTATATACATTCTCTCACGCTCAGATGGCGGCCTCTACAATGCTCAGAGATTGAAGGCCAAGACCAAAATTAGGAGGGTACTGATCAGAGAGTTGCTTTTTGCAGATGATGCTGCAACTACGACCCACTCTGGGGAAGAATTGCAATGTCTACTATCTGTATCCTCCAATGCTTGTTCTGAATTTGGTTTAACAGATGGTGGACACAGATTATGTCACAAGGTGCACATGGGGTACCATCAATCTTTATTGACGACGCCGAACTAGAGATGGTAGAACATTTTACATATCTATGCTCAGTGGTAAATAGCAAATTATCCCTAGATAAGGAAATCAACATCCGGATTTGTAAGGCAGCAACAACATTGAACAGGTTAAGAAAAAGAGTCTGGGAGAACTGGAAGCTTACTGCCAAAAACAGTTCTTGTTTATTATGCATGTGTCCTTAGTACTCTTCTTTATGGCAGTGAAACCTGGACAACTTACTCATACCAAAAGAAACGTTCAAACAGCTTTCATATGTGGTGATTGCGAAGAATTATTGGTATTAAATGGCAAGACAAAATCACAAATACTGAAGTATTGGAAAGATCAGGTTGTGTGACGGTTTATTCCATGCTCAGTCTTAGTAGACTTAGATGGATAGGACATCTTAGGAGGATGGCTGATGGTAGAATACCAAAGGACATCTTTTTTTGGTGAATTACAGATGAGTAAGAGATCTCAGGGTCGGCCTCTACTACGATACAAAGATGTGTGTAAGCGGGGCATGATTGATACAGGCATTGATAATGCACATTGGGAGCAAGTCGCCGCTGAACGTATTGCATGGATTGCAAACATCAGAAATGGAATAAAGACAAAGGAGAAAATTATTTCAGATAAGTCACACACAAAGTGTGTGAGACGTAAGATGGTGCATGATGGTGAAAATGACGATGTGTTCACTTGAACCCACTGTGAACGGACATTTAAAGCGCGAATTGGCCTTATAAGTCACATTGGCTACCGACATAGGTAAAAGTTATAATGCCTTTTTGAAGCACAAACTATCGTCTGTCAAGACGGCAAGGTGCCAATGGATACATACATACATACATACATACATACATACATACATACATACATACATACATACATACATACATACATATATACAGACAGACAGACAGACAGACAGACAGACAGACAGACAGACAGACAGACAGACAGACACAGACACACATACACACATACACACATACACACATACACACATACACACATACACACATACACACATACACACATACACACATACATCATACATACATACATACATACATACATACATACATACTACATACATACATACATACATACATACACACATACACACATACACACATACATACATACATACATACATACATACATACATACATACATACATACATACATACATACACACATACACACATACACACATACATACATACATACATACATACATACATACATACATACATACATACATACATACATACACACACACATACATACATACACACACACACACACACACCCACATGCACACATACACACATACACACATACACACATACACACATACACACATACACACATACACACATACACACATACATACATACATACATACATACATACATACATACATACATACATACATACATACATACATACATACATACATACATACATACATACATACATACATACATACATACATACATACATATATGGCACCAACACTGTTCAGCCTCATGTTTTCAGCCATGTTGATGAATGCCTTCGAGAACGACGACATTAGAATAGACATCAACTACCTTATGGATGGAAAGTCATTCAATCTCAGAAAGCTGAAAGCTAAAACCAAAATTAACAGCGACACCGTCAGAGAGCTCCTGTTTGCTGATGATTGCGCTCTGTACGCCAACTCAGAGACGGACATGCAACATAATGTTTTAGCTTTCTCACATGCCTGTGCCAACATTGGGCTCAATATCAACTTGGAGAAAACTGTAGTTATGTAGCAGCCAGCTCCAGGGAATAATCACACTGTGCCGAATATCAAAGTGAATGATCATAGACTAAGTGTTGTGGACAAATTCACCTATCTTGGCAGCACTGTGTCACAAGCTGCCACAATTGATGACGAAGTGAATGCAAGAATCTCCAAGGCTAGTGCGGCCTTTGGCAGACTGTACAAGAATGTATGGGTCAGAACTGGAATAAGCCTGCAAACAAAGCTAAAAGTCTACAAAGCAGTTGTATTATCCACACTGCTATATGCTTGTGAAACCTGGACTGTTTATCTGCGACACGCTAGGAAATTAAACCACTTCCACACAGTCTGCCTAAGGAAGCTACTGAAGATTAAATGGCAAGACAAGATTCCAGGCACTGAAGTCCTAGAAAGAGCATCCATGCCCAGTATCCACACTCTACTGATGAAGAATCAGATTCGCTGGGCTGGTCACTTGACTCGCATGCCACATCACAGGCTCCCAAAACGAATTTTTTACAACGAACTGCGTTGTGGTAAACGCTCCCAAGGTGGCCAGAGGAAACGCTTTAAAGACACTGAAAATTTCACTGAAGGCTTTTGGATTTCATCATGACACCTGGGAGGCTGCAGCCAGGGACCGAAATTCGTGGCGTGCATCATTACGCAAGGGTGCAGTCATATGTGAGGAAACCAGTACTGCAAGAGCTGTGAAGAAAAGGCAGGACAGAAATCCACTGCAGGAAATCCTTCTCCAGAAACGTCAAGCATTCCTTGCAAACATTGTCAAAGAACATTTCCAGCCAAAATAGGCCTTATCAGCCATCTTAGAACCAAGGCTCCATACCTTCAACCCCAATGGATGAAATGAATGGTCATCATCATTCTTGATAGACAAACAACATATATATATATATTATATATATATATATATATATATATATATATATATATATATATATATATATATATATATATATATAGATATATATATATATAGATTATATGTCTGTATGTATGTTATTTATTCGTTCACGAACGGTCCATCCGATTGAGATGAAATTTTCTACACGTCTTCGTCTCATTCTCGTGCTGCCAACTGTCATAGTTTTTTAGTGTACAAACAGTTATTTACTTAATATTATTTAATATTTAATTTACATTATAATGTATATATAGCGAGGGGACATAAATTCTAATAGCATTGCTATATATGTAAAATTGTTTCATTGTTCTCAAATAGGTGGTCCTTTTCGCTACAGTTATCTACAGGCATATGCGTTATAATCCTCCTCCTCCTAGCCCTTCTTCTCCCCCATCCTCCTCCTCCTCTACTCCCCCTTCTCCTCCCCTTCCTTCCCTCTCCTCCTCTTCCACTACTCCCCCCACCTCCTCCTCTTCCTCTCCCTCCTCCCCTAATCCTCCTCCTCCCTACCCCTATTCCTCCCTACCCCTCATCCTCCTCCCCCTTCCCCTCCTCCTCCTCCCCTCCTTCTCCTCCTCTCCTCCTCCTCCTCCTTCTTCTCCCCCATCCTCCTCCTCCTCTACTCCCCCTTCCTTCCCTCTCCTCCTCCTCCACTACTCCCCCCACCTCCTCCTCTTCCTCTCCCTGCTCCCCTAATCCTCCTCCTCCCTACCCCTTTTCCTCCCTACCCCTCCCCTCCCCCTCCTCCTCCTTCTCACCTCCTTCTCCTCCTCTCCTCCTCCTCCCCCTTCTCCTCCTCTTCCTCTCCCTTCCCCTCATCCTTACTCCTCCTCCTCCTCCTTCTTCTTCTTCTTTTCCTCCTCCTCTTCCACTCTCCTCCTCCACCCTCCAACTCCAACCTCCTCCTCATCCCCTCCTCCTCCTCCCCTCCTTCTCCTCCTAATCTTCCTCCCCTTCATCCCCCTCTTTCTCCTCCTTCTCCTCCTCCTCATCCTCCTCCTCCTCCCCCTCCTAATCCTATTCCTCCCCCTCCACCTGATCCCCCTCCGCCTCATCCTTCTCCCCCTCCCCCTCCGCCACCTCCCCTCCTGCTCCCCTCCTCCTCCACCTCCTCCCCCTCACCTCCCCCTCCTCCTCCCTCCTCCTCCTCCCCTCTTCCTCCTCCTTCTTTCATCCTCCTCCCCCTCCTCCTCCTCCTCTTCCCTCCTCTTCCGGAATACAAGGCTGTAAATAGCGACCCAGGCTCCAATCCCAATGTTGCTAACTATGGTGCATTGTTTCCTCCCTTGCCCATAAAACAGTCTCCACCCAGCATGTCAAAGGGGACACCGATAAACAATGTTGCGGTGCCCCCGATGCCTACTTCCAATGTAGGCAATTCCAGTAGCTCTCATAGCAGTGGTCCCTCGCTGGACGGTAATCCACACTCTTATCAGTGGAATTGTCAACTTCAACAGCTAATGCAATACAATCCTGCAGCCCTGCACCAAGCTTTAATGATGTCACTCCATCACAGACATTTTCCTATCCCCTCTAATAGTCGTAACTACCACTAAATAAAGTTTCAAAACCTCTGAAATTTTTCTACCACAAGCGACATCATCTTGTCATTGTGTAATGTTCGCCAATAATGATCAGTGGCTCAACAAAGATGGTCTACATATAGGCCATCTCAACATCTATCATTTGCTCAATAAATTACCTGAGCTTTTAGTAATACTGTGCAAACAGTTCCATGTGTTTGGAATCACAGAAAGTCGTCTCAACGACAAAATAACCGACTCTGAAATCTCTCTTAAGGGGTTTAAAGTAATTCGAAGAGACGCAAATCAAAAATTAGAGACAGGTATTGCTGTATACATTTCAAATTCTCTCAACTGTTCCCGTAGAAGTGATCTCGAGATAGAAGAGATAGAATGTGTTTGGTTAGAGGTGAAGCCAGTCAGCCAGCAACCGTTTCTCATTGGATACCTATATCGAAATCCCTGTGCTGGGTATAGTTGGTATGACTGTTTCACTACAATGATGGATAGGGTGTTTACAGCAGGTAGAGAAGCCATGATATTAGGTGACTTTAACATAGATATTACTAAATCCAACCAGACATGGTAAGATATCATTCTATCTTACAATTTCAAACAACTAATAAATAAAAAAAATAACAACTGCCGCTCCCCCTCAATCCCACCCTTTCAACACACGGGTTCTCAATCTGTTCCCCCGTCTTCTCCACCTGGTCCCACGGGCGCACGAATACATTCCCCTTGCCTATAGATAGTCGACCACCAAGAGGTGCATTCCCTGCCAGCCTATCAGTCCGTTCTTTCCCTCGCACTCCTGCATGGCCAGGGCAAAATATCTATACATTTCTCACAATCTGCGACCTATGAAGCGAGGAGAGCCAATCCACACGAAACATTCCTTTCTCCACTCTACAAAGCACACTCCTTGAGTCCGTGACGAAGACAATGCGTGCTGCAGTGATTTCCCCCAGCTGAGACAGCTTTCACTTCATTCTCGTGCTGACGGTTGAAGCCTCATATGCTATATTCTACTTTTTCAAGAATCTTCCATTGGCCTTCGCAATGAAACCCCAACCACGCTGTCTGTTTCTCACCACTGACCCATCAGTATAGATCACTATGTCACCTTGATGTGTGTTACACTGAATCAGTTGTTGCATCTCAAACTCTGTGCAGCCCGCTGCCCATTCTCTGCACTCACGACCCAGTGTTACTATTACATTGTGCCAGTCCGTCCTGTCTGCCGGTATTTTAACCCAATCCTTTTCACGACTGATGGTCTTTAGATCCCAAATCTGACGTATATACATTTCCGTCCCTGCCATTCAGGGTCTGCCTCGTCCTAGTCTATGACCCCTGATAATATCAATGGCTCCACGCAGGGAGTGATTTCCATCCGTAGCAAATCTCAGGCAGCACCTGGCCCGAAGGACACTATGCCTATCCGCCATTATTGGCAGTGCCAGAATATGCCTCATGCACACAATTGGTGTGTCCCTTGTGCACCCCAGAATCACCCGCCTGGCCGTATTTTGTATGCGCTTCAAACTTTCAAGCTGGCTCTTTGATACTGTCAGGAACCCCAGACCATACTCTATGACAAAAAATATTAACTGCTGAAAGAGCCTGTAAAGCATCCTCTGCGCCACTCCAGCCGCTACCATCGCCCTCAAAGCATTAAGTATATAATTATAGCGAAGTAATAATGAGAGGCCGGTTTCCCTGGCTAAGGAGTTAACGACTTCCTCCGTAATCCCTTATATCCAAGTAGGATAATGCAGCTGCGCGAGATTCGGCAGGCATTCGCGTCGCGTTGGTTACTTACGGGGGTATGTGATCCGGTCGCAAACTACTGAGCCTAATCTTGCCAAGAAATCAATAAGAGGGGTAAAAAGCTGTTATTGACAGCGATGTCCTGTAAATAGGATATGCGGGGGGGGGGGGGGGGGGGGGGGAATGCGAAAAAAATAATAATGAGAGAGATCAAAGAGAAGCCAGGAGCTATTCGGAGGTTATAATATAAACAGCCTCGTCAACCAACATAGAACTGGCACTGTTAGCCACCGGACGCTGATGCATATGCTGGGGGGAGGATCTGAGCACCTATGGACTTGTCCCGAGTGCAATGAAGATACCCCAAATGATAACTGATAACTGATAATATAAACAATATAAGCTATGCAGATGACACAGTATTTGTGGCGGATAATGCAGCAGATCTACAACGTTTTGTTGGATATTGCATATAGTAACAGAGACTGCAAAAAATGACTCTTCTTGATTATCATGAAAACAGTAACAATAGTGATATCAAGTAAACAGTTGACACCAAAATGTGTAATAGAAATAGAAGAAAAAATTCTTCACCAAGTGGATTGTTTTAAATACCTAGGGACATTTATATAATCAGATGGAAGATGCATAGCAAAGATTAAGAGCAGAATAGGGCAAGCAAAAGCTGTGTTTCAGAAAATGAAGAGTACATTATGCAATAATTCAATAACATTGATTGTAAGAAAGAGAGTACTGAAATGCTATACAGAACCTGTTTTGCTGTATGGTTGTGAATCTTGGGATGTAAATGAACAAATTAGGAAGAGCTTGAAAGAAACAGAGATGTGGTTCCTCGGACGAATGTTTCGAATTCCTTAGACTGCCAAAGTAACTTATAATGAATATCTGAAAGATACAAATGAAACTAGAACATTATTTACAACAATAAGAAAGAGACAAACAGCTTTCTTTGGTTAAGTTATGAGAAGAGAGGCATTGGATATCATAGTGACAACTGGAAAGATCCAGGGGAAGAGATGGAGAGGCGGTCCAAGAGAAATTATGCTGGATGGATTTAGAAAGTGACGTGGAGAAATACCAGCAGAGTTGATCCAGAAACACAAAGACCTATATCCGTGGAGAATCATGAACGCCTACGCCAGTCGGCATGAATATATATATATATATATATATATATATATATATATATATATATATATATATATATATATATATATATATATATATATATATATATATATATATAATAACCGAGTGAGATGGTCGTTGTCTAGGTTACAATGCACCTTGTATGTCACTACGGAGTGTAAGTTGAACTGGTCACCTGTCTCGCAATACAACGTACTCCCGTTGTACACATCCACCATTTAGTGAACAAGATTGAGTTGGCGCACATAAACCTTTAATGCAGACGGAACACGGACACGTGTGACATATTTCTATATCCAGAAAACAATATAATCCACAGAATATATATATATATCCTCCTCATAACCTAATACGCACACATGACTGCCTTCTCACGGCCTTCTTAATCTCAAATTTACAAGACAGTTATCCAGCTACTATCCACGGCCAACCTCACACAATACAACCCACACACTGGGTCTAGGCCTCCACTATCTATCCAACCCCCTCTGGGTTTAGGCCTCCATTAAAAACTGGGAGAACAACACCACACAGGACGGCGCTCTCTAACTAGCCTCGATCCTCTCCTTAGACCACCGAGCAGCTCGGAGTCCAAACATCAACTGTCCATCCAGTCCCCTGACTTTACACAAAACTAAACTGTCTCTCACCCCATCCACTCTGGGGGTCTGCACCCACCCTCACTAATATTTCTCAGGTCTGATTGTTTCCTCGTAGCCCCGCTAAAAGATCACTCACCTCAATGTCAATGTCCCAGCATGTGTCACTGCCCCCTCCTCAAAAGAAAACATCGTTTTCAAATGTAGGGAGACTAATACTTATCAATTATGTGACCCAGACACATTGCCTGGGTAGCCGTAAGTCTGACTCCGACTAACTCTAGCTACCACAATAAATAATATATCAAATAATCATAGTAAACTCCCATATTCCCCACACATCACTAAAACCAACTTTCCATCTTGTGTACCAATGGATGAGCTAATACATGGCATAATAATCCACATAACACAGAAGAGCATTATGTCTATGTACCCGCAGGTCTATTAATATCTTCAATAACACACAAACCATGTAACTTTGCTAATAATGGTCCCTGAATACACGTCGAGGTGCTGCATTGCCTTTGTCTCAACTATCTGGAGAGTTTGTGTACCTACCATATATCAGGTTGTTCTTTTCTTGCATCAATCATCCGCCTATTCCGGTCGACCCTTCATGTACCCATGCCTCATGGTCCCTATATGTTTAAAGCATCTATTTGCTATCCCTAACCCTGGGTCAGTGATGTCATTAGCACTCTTGTGAACTGACTTAACTTTCCTATCTGCATATTGCTCGCTTACACTGGAGTCTCTGTTTAGTTTGACCTCTTTATTAAATCCTGGCCCATATATCTGACACCCTGCCCTCTGCTGCATATGCCTTATTCCTATGTGCCTTGCACATGCAATATCCTGAGCTGTTCTTGTATATTGGTCTCCATGTGCTAAGGGTACTCCTATTTGCCTACGTGTAGTTTTATCATCTGAAAAACAGCGAGTGAGAATATTGTTCTTCCTTTCCCAGCACTCTCTACCCTTCTTTTATTGCCTATTTTCTACTTTATTACACCATTGGAAACATTTGTCCAGAGTAGTATCTTGTGTCTGGGAATCACTAAAGCTATGTTGAAATCCATTCTCACCAGCTCAGCTGTACTATCTTTGTCCTCAGTCGCTATGTCTACTTCAAGTGCCTCTTCTTCTTCAGCTATACTCTCTAATTTAGGTTTTCTTTTGGTAACTACCTCGTTACTGCTTAAACTATGGTTTTGGTCCCATTAAACTACTTCCTCTAATGTACAATCTTTAACTCCTGGCACATTTCCTATGATGAGATCTGCCACTGGTGAGTCCAGAACACACGCTGCCACTCTTCCTGTGATATATGGTATTACCACTGTGATCACGGCTAATGGGTAGAATTCTACTGTCCCATTAAATGGTATGCATCTAATCTTTTTCCCTGTGTAATCCGAGGGATTTACTAAGCTTTTTCTAACTCCAATAGACGTACATCCGGAATCTCTAATTGTTAACTCTGGCCTATCATTGACGATTCCATGGAGCAGCTTCAGACTTCCTCCTTCATGCACTGCTGATCCTGCTTTAACTGTGTGACCACATATTAAGACCAGCTGACCGTCTTTATCAAAAAGAGGTTTAAATCCACTACAATTCTCATTGTTAATTGTCTCAATCACT
>JACEFZ010007537.1:0-10000 GCA_014155875.1 Cepaea nemoralis
CTCTCTCCTCTCTCTTCTCTCTTCCTCTCTCTCTCTCTCTCCTCTATCTATGTCTCTGTCTCGGTCTGTCTCTCTGTCTCACACACACTCTCTCTTTCTTTCACTCTCTATCTTTTTGTCTCTCTCACGCTCTCTCTATGTCTCTCTCGCTCTTTCTCTCTCTCTCTCACACACTCTCTTGGTGTCACTGTTTCGCTCTCTCTGTCTCTCTCGATCTATCTTTCAGTGCCTCTCTCTCTCTCATACACTCACACTCACACACACAGCGGGCCGCGGTGGCACAGTGGTTAGTTCGCTTTCAATAAAGATTGTACCCCGGGTTCAATCACTATCAAAGACAGACAATTGTTTTTCTAATGACTACAAGTATGGGCTGACCCTGCCTCATAATAATGGGTACCAGAAAATTTTCAAAAATGTCTGGATGGATCAGGTGAGAAAAAATGTGTTCTTAAAAACTATATTGGACTAATCCTTATGTATGGAAGCCAATCATGAGTAATTAACAGACAAGTGAGGAATAATGTGGAGGCTGCGGAGGTGGGTTTTATAGAAAATGGTGAGAAACACGTGGTAGTTAGTTAGTTAGTCGACAGATCATCCTCATTGCACATCGAACCATTCAGTCCATAAGTGCTCGGATCCCCTCCTCAGCAAATCCCGCAGCGTGTAGCGGCTAACGACGCCAGTTCTGTGTTGGTTTATCAATCTTCTTTGGCTTCCTGCGTAGTGTTCTTGTTTGGCCACCCCTCTTTTAATTTGCTGCTCTCGCAGTCTGGCCATTGTTGTAGATTCACAGTCATCACTTGGTTCTCGCAAAAGTCTTACTTCTCGTAGAGCATTCAGAATGTCAGCCTGGTCCATGGCGCGTCCGCCCTCCACAGTAGCCTCACCTGCGAGCTTGTCAGCCCGCTCATTTCCTTGTACTCCCGCATGCCCTGGCACGAAGATGAAACTAATCTTTGCCAGCCGAGACCGCTCCAGAGGCAGCAACCATTCTCTTCGGATCGACCCCTCCTCTATCCTCTTGATCATGTTCATTGAGTCGCTAAGGAAACAAGCCCTAGTGAATGTCTGTGTCTCGAGCCATGTTATTGCTTTACTTACTGCCATGACTTCCATGGTCAGGCTACTTGTGGTTTCAGTGAAAGCACCAGAGTCCTCCTTCACAATTCTCCCTCCGGCCCGAGCTGTAAAGGCCCATGAGCTTCTCACATGTCGGACGACCGACCCATCTGTGTAGATGACCGCGTCACCGTCTAGCGAATTCTCGAAAATCAACGCTTGTACTTCAGCCTCAACAGCAGCCGGATTTTCTTGTCTGCATTTTCTATCTAGTTGGATGCAAACTGAAAAGGATGTGCAGAAGTCTGTTGGCACTTGCACCTACTCCTCGCCAGGTTCTAAGTCCTCAAGTGAACACACCTGTTGAAGAATGTCTTCGGCTTGACCCATCCACGACCGTCCTCTTTTTAACCTGCTGCCCTTCACCTTCCTAATTTCACTATGCAGGGGTGGATGATGTCGGATGACAGATGATGATGGATGATGATCAACGTGGGTGGATGATGTGATCTATGTTATTAATGGAACGATAATAACAACACTAGAGTCTCCTTTTTCTTTATATAATCCATGCCGTGTGGCGTTGGCGATCATATCTATCCACAGCTTTTTGTCTCTTGTGCTGCCAAGTCATATGTGATACCTACGTTCCTCCATGAGTATGATGTCAAATTGTTCAGCATCTTCTCGCTTAGTCTGCCTCTCTTTCCCTCGAACATTCCCGTCGTGACTATATACTTTCTCCTTATCATGACACACCCAATGAATATTGACCGTCTTATTTTAAAGCGATTAATCATCTCTCTTTGTGAGTTAACTTCTTTATAGATATCTTAATTGCTCTTTTATCCACCCAGCGTGTTCTCATCATTCATCTATAAAATCACATCTCCACAGCTTTAATATAATTCAGACTTGATTGCTAATTGTCCACGATTTGCTTCCGAATATCAGGATTGGCTCAATGTATCTTTTAGGAACTCTTTTCCTTACCTCGATTTACAAAGATAACTTGCTGAGATTATTTTTCTTCTTGCTACATGCTGCTTTTGATTAGGATATTCTTCTACTTTTCCAATTCCAATTTTCAAAACAAAATTTCCAAATTCGGCCTAGTTCAACCTGTCTCTTCAACTGTGGTTATTGTGGGTTCATTCACCCTAATTCTTGTCTTGTGCGCTCTTACGAGTGAGTCCTCCCTCGGACTGGTTATGTTGGTTTGTGTCTGTGACGTCAGCTGGGGGATCGGTCGGCGGCTATTCTTTGGGCTAGTCTCCTCTGGCGATTTTGTTTGTCAGTGTTGGCTTAGTGGTAGTCCGTATCGCCTGGATAGATACGTCTGGCGTCGCATTGTGATGCGTAGATCCACATTCCGCGTCGATTTCCTCTTTGTCTTTCCCTCTCGAAGTATTTATCCTCCCACTCCTAGTGGCAGCTTCCTGGTCTTTCTCTTCTTTGGCTCTGGTTATCTTCACCTGTGTCGGTAACCTCCTCTTGGCTTTCTTCAGCTGGCTGGCGGGATTCTGGTTTTCCCTTGAGTGTCTTGGGCATCGTTGCTGGATTACTGGCTTCAGCTTACTGTTTTAGGATGGTCTGTGGCCTTGACTCCATCCTGTGTCTTTTTGCCTCCTTTTTTGTGAAGTGTCTTGATAAGCTTTTCGATGTTTCTTGTTGATCTTTATCTTGCGGTTTCTCTGTGTTCTTTTCGTGTCTTTTGCTAAATTAATCTGTGTTGAATCCCTTTGAGTTCTTAGCAGTTCTCTCTCGGCTTTTATTGCGTGTAAGATCTCTTCATTTTTCTTTGCCGTCTGGGTCATGTGCTCCACCTCTTGTTTTATGTTTTTCTGGATCTCCTTTATTTCAGTAAACAGCTTTTCATTGGCGCTGGACGGAATGGGCGTCAGCAGTGCCTTGACTTGTTTCTTCAACCGGATTATCTGCGTTTGCAGTTAATCTCTTTCAGCTTGTGCTATACCCGAGGCTGTCTCGGCCCTCCTCATTGCTTCCTTGAACGGTGTCTTTGTGTTAATTGCGATCTTTAAGGCGTCTCTGTGTCGTTGCAGGTACGGACAGCCCAAGTATCTTGCTTCATGCTTGACTAGGCAGTTGGCACACTTTCGTTTGTTGTTGGGTGCTCGGAAGTCCGTGTCCAGCTTGGCCAGCGGACATTTCTTGAAGGCGTGGTGATCGGTGCAGTACCGGCAGATTTCCGTCTTACTGCGACATGCTGCTCTGCTGTGGCCGGCCCTCTGACAGGTAGAATCCTCTGCTTCAGGATTTCTCCGTCTGATAGTTCTACTTGGATACACTTGATAACCCACTTGATTGTCGGTGTTTCCGACTCTGGTGTCTTTCTCCTCTCTCTCTGCTTCTCAGTAGATTTGTCTGTGGTGGGCTGTCGATCTTCTCCCTGGTGGTAGCTTCAGTAATAGCTGTCGTTTCAGGTTCTGTGATGCAGCTAGCAGGCAGGCTGTCCACGTTCGTCTTCTTGACGGTCTTGACGGCTCCCACGCTGCACATCTTGGATACCGCGTGTCTTTTGGTGTTCTTAGAACGTGCCATTTTCCCCCGTATCAGGCCTCTTGACTTGTTCAGGTGACTTGTCTTGATAGCGCTCGCAAATTATATATATATATATATATAATTTGCGAGCGCTATCAAGACAAGTCACCTGAACAAGTCAAGAGGCCTGATACGGGGGAAAATGGCACGTTCTAAGAACACCAAAAGACACGCGGTATCCAAGATGTGCAGCGTGGGAGCCGTCAAGACCGTCAAGAAGACGAACGTGGACAGCCTGCCTGCTAGCTGCATCACAGAACCTGAAACGACAGCTATTACTGAAGCTACCACCAGGGAGAAGATCGACAGCCCACCACAGACAAATCTACTGAGAAGCAGAGAGAGAGGAGAAAGACACCAGAGTCGGAAACACCGACAATCAAGTGGGTTATCAAGTGTATCCAAGTAGAACTATCAGACGGAGAAATCCTGAAGCAGAGGATTCTACCTGTCAGAGGGCCGGCCACAGCAGAGCAGCATGTCGCAGTAAGACGGAAATCTGCCGGTACTGCACCGATCACCACGCCTTCAAGAAATGTCCGCTGGCCAAGCTGGACACGGACTTCCGAGCACCCAACAACAAACGAAAGTGTGCCAACTGCCTAGTCAAGCATGAAGCAAGATACTTGGGCTGTCCGTACCTGCAACGACACAGAGACGCCTTAAAGATCGCAATTAACACAAAGACACCGTTCAAGGAAGCAATGAGGAGGGCCGAGACAGCCTCGGGTATAGCACAAGCTGAAAGAGATTAACTGCAAACGCAGATAATCCGGTTGAAGAAACAAGTCAAGGCACTGCTGACGCCCATTCCGTCCAGCGCCAATGAAAAGTTGCTTGCTGAAATAAAGGAGATCCAGAAAAACATAAAACAAGAGGTGGAGCACATGACCCAGACGGCAAAGAAGAATGAAGAGATCTTACACGCAATAAAAGCCGAGAGAGAACTGCTAAGAACTCAAAGGGATTCAACACAGATTAATTTAGCAAAAGACACGAAAAAGAACACAGAGAAACCGCAAGATAAAGATCAACAAGAAAACATCGAAAAGCTTATCAAGACACTTCACAAAAAAAGGAGGCAAAAAGACACAGGATGGAGTCAAGGCACAGACCATCCTAAAACAGTAAGCTGAAGCCAGTAATCCAGCAACGATGCCCAAGACACTCAAGGGAAAACCAGAATCCCGCCAGCCAGCTGAAGAAAGCCAAGAGGAGGTTACCGACACAGGTGAAGATAACCAGAGCCAAAGAAGAGAAAGACCAGGAAGCTGCCAACTAGGAGTGGGAGGATAAATACTTCGAGAGGGAAAGACAAAGAGGAAATCGACGCGGAATGTGGATCTACGCATCACAATGCGACGCCAGACGTATCTATCCAGGCGATACGGACTACCACTAAGCCAACACTGACAAACAAAATCGCCAGAGGAGACTAGCCCAAAGAATAGCCGCCGACCGATCCCCCAGCTGACGTCACAGACACAAACCAACATAACCAGTCCGAGGGAGGACTCACTCGTAAGAGCGCAAGACAAGAATTAGGGTGAATGAACCCACAATAACCACAGTTGAAGAGACAGGTTGAACTAGGCCGAATTTGGAAATTTTGTTTTGAAAATTGGAATTGGAAAAGTAGAAGAATATCCTAATCAAAAGCAGCATGTAGCAAGATGAAAAATAATCTCAGAAAGCTATCTTTGTAAATTGAGATAAGGAAAAGAGTTCTTAAAAGATACATTGAGCCAATCCTGATATGCGGAAGCAAATCGTGGACAATTAGCAATCAAGTCTGAATTATATTAAAGCTGTGGAGATGTGATTTTATAGATGAATGATGAGAACACGCTGGGTGGATAAAAAGAGCAATTAAGATATCTATAAAGAAGTTAACTCACAAAGAGAGATGATTAATCGCTTTAAAATAAGACGGTCAATATTCATTGGGTGTGTCATGATAAGGAGAAAGTATATAGTCACGACGGGAATGTTCGAGGGAAAGAGAGGCAGACTAAGCGAGAAGATGCTGAACAATTTGACATCATACCATGGAGGAACGTAGGTATCACATATGATTGGCAGCACAAGAGACAAAAAGCTGTGGATAGATATGATCGCCAACGCCACACGGCATGGATTATATAAAGAAAAAGGAGACTCTAGTGTTGTTATTATCGTTCCATTAATAACATAGATCACATCATCCACCCACGTTGATCATCATCCATCATCATCTGTCATCCGACATCATCCACCCTGCATAGTGAAATTAGGAAGGTGAAGGGCAGCAGGTTAAAAAGAGGACGGTCGTGGATGGGTCAAGCCGAAGACATTCTTCAACAGGTGTGTTCACTTGAGGACTTAGAACCTGGCGAGGAGTATGTGCAAGTGCCAACAGACTTCTGCACATCCTTTTCAGTTTGCATCCAACTAGATAGAAAATGCAGACAAGAAAATCCGGCTGCTGTTGAGGCTGAAGTACAAGCGTTGATTTTCGAGAATTCGCTAGACGGTGACGCGGTCATCTGCACAGATGGGTCGGTCGTCCGACATGTGAGAAGCTCATGGGCCTTTACAGCTCGGGCCGGAGGGAGAATTGTGAAGGAGGACTCTGGTGCTTTCACTGAAACCACAAGTAGCCTGACCATGGAAGTCATGGCAGTAAGTAAAGCAATAACATGGCTCGAGACACAGACAGTTCACTAGGGCTTGTTTCCTTAGCGACTCAATGAACATGATCAAGAGGATAGAGGAGGGGTCGATCCGAAGAGAATGGTTGCTGCCTCTGGAGCGGTCTCGGCTGGCAAAGATTAGTTTCATCTTCGTGCCAGGGCATGCGGGAGTACAAGGAAATGAGCGGGCTGACAAGCTCGCAGGTGAGGCTACTGTGGAGGGCGGACGCGCCATGGACCAGGCTGACATTCTGAATGCTCTACGAGAAGTAAGACTTTTGCGAGAACCAAGTGATGACTGTGAATCTACAACAATGGCCATACTGCGAGAGCAGCAAATTAAAAGAGGGGTGGCAAAACAAGAACATTACGCAGGAAGCCAAAGAAGATTGATAAACCAACACAGAACTGGCGTCGTTAGCCGCTACACGTTGCGGGATTTGCTGAGGAGGGGATCCGAGCACTTATGGACTGAATGGTTCGATGTGCAATGAGGATGATCTGTCGACTAACTAACTATCTACCCACGTTGTTCTCACCATTTTTCTATAAAACCCACCTCCGCAGCCTCCACATAATTCCTCACTTGTCTGTTAATTACTCATGATTGGCTTCCATACATAAGGATTAGTCCAATATAGTTTTTAAGAACTCATTTTTTCTCACCTGATCCATCCAGACATTTTTGAAAATTTTCTGGTACCCATTATTATGAGGCAGGTTCAGCCCATACTTGTAGTCATTAGAAAAACAAATGTCTGTCTTTGATAGTGATTGAACCTAGGGTACAGTCTTTATTGAAAGCGAACTAACCACTGTGCCACCCCGGCCCGCTGTGTGTGTGAGTGTGAGTGTATGAGAGAGAGAGAGGCACTGAAAGATAGATCGAGAGAGACAGAGAGAGCGAAACAGTGACACCAAGAGAGTGTGTGAGAGAGAGAGAGAGAGAGAAAGAGCGAGAGAGACATAGAGAGAGCGTGAGAGAGACAAAAAGATAGAGAGTGAAAGAAAGAGAGAGTGTGTGTGAGACAGAGAGACAGACCGAGACAGAGACATAGATAGAGGAGAGAGAGAGAGAGAGAGAGAGAGAGAGAGAGAGAGAGAGAGAGAGAGAGAGAGAGAGAGAGAGAGAGAGTCAAAAAAGGTCCGATCTAAGAAAACCTAAAAATCAAAAATGTCCGCCACGTTCAGCCTGGTTTCTCAGCCCTGGTTGTATATAATTCAGATGGTTTCAAAAATGTTATCCTCGCATAGAGCTAGCAATATGATTATGATGATGATTATATTGGAGATATCAGAAACACTGGTTGAAAACATTTATTAAATGCAGATGTTTACAATTTGAGGGAATGCGATATAATATATTATGTGAGTGCTTTGGTAATAACAGATGGAGGATGTATTCATCATCATCATATGCCATGCCGATAAGCATGGGCGGTCACTTTTCGTCATCTCACTCGATCACCAAAGTCGTATATCAACTCAGTGTTCTTGTCTCAACCATGCCACGTGGCCAAGCCATCCAGGTATTTACTTTTCTGCCTTCCCCTTGTTCTCTTTCCCTCGATCTTGCCAGTTGTCACCAAGTTCTCCAATTTATTTCTTCTCATAACGTGACCAAAACACTGTGACTGTCTACGTCTAATTCCTCTAATCAGTTTACGGTTTTCATTTGTTTCGTGTAGGACTTGGTCATTGGTCTTTCTGTCTGTCTATGATATTCTCCTCAGAAACCACATTTCCAAAAACCATCATATGTTTTTTTCAGGAGAATGTATTAGGGAAGTTGAATGTAGGGTAGCCAAAGCGATGATCGCATTTCACGGGAGGAGAAGTATTTTCTGCGGTGTGTCTTCGTCGGTCGGGATGAGGAGGGAATCTATACTGGGCGCGTCGTTGTGTATGAAAGCGAGTCATGAATAGTGTCCATTACCCCATATGGACATCAATAACCTTCGGAGCAATAGGACTGTGATGGTAAAACCATGGGCAGCTGCTTTGGCGGCTGACTTAGTCACAGGACTATCAGTCTGAGCCGTTGATGGAACTTAGCTGTAACTTCTCCTTGAGGTTGAATTGGGTAATGATGAAATCGAATCGAAAACAAAAGTGGGCAGGCGGATGGAGAATTGTGTGGAGGCTGGGAAAATGTGGATACATAGAGGAGTGGTGAGAGCACCGTGGTCGTGTGGAGAGAGCAGTGAATATATTTGGAGGGAAGTTGGCATACAAGAATAGCTGGTTGCTGGCATCGGAGGAAAATAGTCCACATTCTGTGGACATGTGATGAGAGGGGAAAAGCTGGAATGTGTTGTGAGGAAAACAGGGGTGGAGGGAGACCGAGAGGGAGGATGCTGGACAGTTTGGCAGCTGGGCATTGGGGAACATTAGTATTAGATATAAACAAAAGCCACAAGTACAACGAAGAATATGCTTTCATGAAGTCAGACAAAGTATCTTTTTAAAGCTAATTTATTCTGTGAACGATTTCGAAGAGAGGAAAAGATTTCAACTATCACAAAAACAATTAAACAACAGATGAGATTACAATAAGCAAAACAGGATAAGACCCCTGTTGATCTCATTAGGCGAATTGAGTATGTACCTATTTAATGAGGCCGAGTCGACCCCATAGCCCTTTTGGACCGTAAAAAACACATAATCCTGTCACTGCTGGGGATTGATCACCGCCTACTGTGGATCGCTAACTTGTTCAGCAAGCGTGTTACTAACATAACGAGACACCTCTAGTTATTTATTGTTCTTCTGCCTTTGTATACCCTACAGGTAGACGGGCACTTAACCAATTCACGCCAAGCCGACCTGTCTTTGGCTATCTGTTGCAGCTCCCTACAAGTTTTCTCCATATTATTCATCTTTTTCTCTGATTCTCTCTCTCTCTCTCTTCTCTTCTCTCTCTCTCTCTCTCTCTCTCTCTCTCTCTCTCTCTCTCTCTCTCTCTCTCAGAATGTTAGACGGGCCTTCGTGCCAAATTCTTAACCCTTTGAAAATAATGCTCGTTCGTTCGCTCTCTCTCTCTTTCTCTCTCTTTCTCTCTCTCTCTCTCTCTCTCTCCCTGGCACTCTGTCTCTCTCTCTCTCTATTTCGTTTCTCATATGGTTCTCTCTCTCTGTCTCTATCTGTCTCTCTCTCCCTCTCTCTCTCTCTCGTTTGTGCCGGGTTCTCCCTCGGGAGACCTGGGTTCAATCCTCAGTAAGGTGTGAATTTGTCTCGGTCGGGGGAAAAAAGAAAACCCTAACGTGCATAGTTCGCGGCGACTGCACTAGCCAGGTGGCCTTAATTCCTCAGGCTAAAGCCCCTCCTCCCATACTCCTCCCCCCCCCCCCCCCCGGTCCTACACCGCAAGATACTATAGGCAGAAGATGACAGTCTTTTTAGTATCGATTTAAGGTTAGAAGTAAATATTCTAAGTGTCTGCTACGTTTAATATCTTTTGTCTTCCATACATTTCACTGTGTTATGCGAGCCCCTTTTGCCTTTTGTAGTATGATTTGAATATATGAACATGTTTCCTCATCTGTGCTTACAATGCTACTACGTGGTATGGTCGAGACAAAAACATTGAGCTGATCCACACCCTATGAAGTGAGACTTTACAAAGGGAGATTCCCCCCCCCCCCCCCCCAGTTTGTTAAATTTATTCAGCATCTGATTTTGTGTCTGGAACAGGACGGTTT
>JACEFZ010007537.1:12500-15260 GCA_014155875.1 Cepaea nemoralis
CAGTAGGGATTCTGAACGGTAGCAAATGGGGATGGATTTCACGTGAATGTTCGAACTTAAGAGAAATGAGAAAATCACATAATTATTTGTTATTACCTGCAGACAGCAGCTGATGAATGAGTTTCTCGTTGTGCTTCTCTAACAGGAAGGTCGCAGTCTGTAAGATGAGAACCACTATTTGTTCATTTCAGGAAAGTGTCTGTGTGACTGTGTCCATAACTGTTTACTTGTTTCAACTGGGAAGACTTGGAACACTGGATTAAATAATGCAAGAATAAGAAGGTAAATATTAGGGAAAGGGGGACAATTGGACACCCAGATAAATATACAAGAAAGATAATCCTTTAGCAAATACCACCGTACCGGTTTTGAGATGGTAATGGATTCCTCAAGCAGATATGTATACATAGGAAGAATAAACATATCGCAATGAGCTTAAAACTAATGAAATAGAATAGTCAGGTCTTCTTCTTACAGTCAATGCCGTGTGGCTTTTTATAATCATGTCTATCCACAGTCCTCTGTCTCGTATACTGTCAACCAGCCTCTAGTGGCTATTTGTGATTACTAAGCAATGTTACGTTAAATATTTTGCCGTGGCTTTCTGAACGAGAAGTCAACGTTTCAGTCCAAATTACCAACGTGTGGAACGAACACACTACGCCGTCTGAAGAGACACTTTAATAGCATTAAACCTCACAGCCACGCCCACCTCCAACAATGGAATTAGTTCATCAAGTTAACTTGTGTCGGTGTTTTGCAAAAGGCCGCTTTAATTGCACACTGATACCATTATCAGTGTTTCAGTTCCGTCCCACCCCTCTCCTCTTACCCCCTCCTCCATTCAAGAAGAACACACAAGAAGGTTTTCAATTCAGTGCGTTAATTCAGTAACGCAAGTTAGGTTTTCAGTCTGTATATGCCAGAACCACAGTAAAGTAAATGTGCAGGACCAGTTTTAAACCACCGTAAAGACTGACAGACTTTCCACCAGCATGTTGAAGATTATTGTGCTTGGTTTTTAAACTGTCTGATATCCCCGGGACGGTTAACCCGGTCAACAAATGCCCGCAGAAGTCGGATGTGTCGGCCTAACGGCGCAAGAACGCAGTTCTGCTGTAAACAGGCACAACGCAATCATGTCCGAAAAAAAGCAATAAAACTCCGGATGAACGCAGCAGAATAAGAAGAAACCACCGTAAAGTAAATGTACAGGACCAGTTTTGAACCATAGTAAAGTAAGTGTATAGGACCAGTTTTCAATCATAATAAAGTAAATGTACAGGACCAGTTTTCAATCATAGTAAAGTAAATGTATAGGAGTCAGAATAAAACCTCCCAAAATAACTAGGAAAGTGGTTCTTAGCTGATGGGGAATTCCCCCCCCCCCAACCATAGGGGGGAAGTTTAGAGTTTCCGGGGGGGGGGGAGGGGGGATTAAGAGTATTTCAAGATTATGTTAATACAAGAACCGATTAGTTGATATTGCTGTTCCCTCCATACTTTACGGTTCTGTATTTCTCACCTGTCTGAAATTCGTTTTATAACGAACGTAAGTAGACCCGCAAATCACGTTTTATATAGACGTCTAGACTTGATCTAGTATGTGTTTTTAATTTAGCTTCCATATTTGTGTACACTATGTAGGGGCGGGGGGGGGGATTTATAGGTAGGAAATACGAAAAGGGTGGGGGGGGGGGGTGACATTCTGAACATGTGGTGAACGGGTGCATGGGCCAAAAAAAGGTTAAGAACCACTGAACTAGGATTTTGACTCCATTATCAGTCAGCGCAGCCAACTCCTTATTGCGATACTTAACTGCGAAAGTCCCGTTTTCACGCTATGAGGCATATTGACTCTGGCTGACATCTTGCCGCAATGACAGGAGAGTTTGTAAAATGGAGTTATCCCTTTCCATAATACAAAGCCTTTGCTGAACCTCACCATATTGGGTATATGGTAAAGAAGATAAAGTCCACACCTTAAGGCACATTTGATATATGGTGCTAGCTCATATTTCTATAGACGGCTCGGCACGTGATGGGTGATGTTGTCAGATCACGAAGGTCGGCTTTACTTTCCAGGAGTTTTCATAATGCAGGTTGGGTTGATCTCAGAGCCCATGTCAGTAAAACACTTCCCATACTAGAATCACTTATGCTATATATACGCCTCTGAAGTCTGAGTGGGCGATAAAGAACCTGAAGAATGGTAAATCATAAGGATGTGATGAGATACCAGCTGAACTAATTAAAGTGGCAGGAGAAGACAGCATACAAATCTATCACGCATTATGTAAAAAGATATGGAAATATGGTATATGGCATAAAGATTAGAAGAGAACTATCTTCATTCCAATACCAAAAAAGGGCAACCTAAAATTATTCACAAACTATAGAACTGTTGCCCTGATCAGTCATGAAAGTAAAATTCTACTAAAAATCATAATAGGAAAACTTCGTAAGAAAATGGAAGAAGAGACTAACGTGGTTCAAGGTGGATTTAAACAAGGAAGAGAAACAAGATATCACATACTCAACATGCGTTTAATAATAGAGAAGTGCAGATAATGTAATGAAAACCTATTCTCTTGCTTTGTGGATTGTTCAAAGGCATTTTGACTGTGTACAACATCAGAAACTTAGGGAAATCATGAGACAAATTGACTTTCCATCACTTGTAGTACAACTCATAAAATTGCTCTATCTAGACCTACAAGCAACAAAAAAACAAAAACAAGGGAATAAAAAAAATTCCTG
>JACEFZ010007538.1:0-7500 GCA_014155875.1 Cepaea nemoralis
AATAAAAAGTTATACTCACACCAGCCCTGTTACTGCTAATTTAAACACTGGACATATCCCAAATCACACTACGTAAATCAGCATCACGAGGTGAGATACTTGAGAAGTGCTGCCAATGTGCCTATACGAGGAATCGTAAACATATGTGATGACAGACAGTGGTATAAAACACCGTGTGTCCACGATGAACGTCCGAAGATTCAAAGATTTAGCCATTAGTTACGATGCACCCCATCAACTACATAAAAAGATTCAGATTCGAAAGAAGGACGCGCTAGAAGAAATGGGCACTGATGACACAAAGACACTCAACATCAGCTATGTACAATCCAGTGCCCCACCCTCATCAGGTGCTGGATCGTCACCTATTCTCCCACGACGCTTGACGGCATACAGTGGAGAAAAATGGTTGATGTGATGAACCATAAGACTGAAGTCAGACATTGATTATCCCTGCCTTAAACGCTATACGAAATCATTAGCTGTGTTAGTCATTTCAGAAAAGTTGTGCTTCAGATACTCTCCACTATACTTAACCAGTGCAATGTTTCACAATCACTACAGAAGAAACTATGACATCTGCGCTAGTGTAGCAGCTAGACGCTTGCCTGCTGTACTGGTATCTTGGCTTCAATCCGCATCAGGCGATGTCGAATTTTTTGTTTAAATTGACCCAGGCTCCCAGGTCGACCCAGCCTCAAGTGGGTACTAGGAAATGCCTTAGAAAATAAAGGCAGTCGGCGTGGTACCGACAACATCACCCAGTGAGTGTCGTCTACTCAATTAGAAATATGGGTCTGTCTCGGAAGTCCAATGAGCCTTGGGAGTGTATACAGCACTTTGTATTTAACTTTACAATTAAAAGATTGAGGCTTGAGATATGTTCCATAAAAAATGCTTACAATGTCGAGGAACAAGATGGATACAAAGACATTGTACAAGATCTGAACATAGAAGAACACTGACCCATAGACAGACTTATGCCACTGAAAGCTGAAGTGCTTCTAATGGTGACACCTTGTTTAGTTAGACGTCGCAGTCAACCGCAACATTTGTTTTTTTGTTTTTTTTCGGCATTTTGTTATTTCTTGGCAGGTTTAAGTTCAGTATCTTACCATTGCTTTCTAAACGACCGGCACTCATAAGATTGTATGAAAACCATTGCAGAGAGGTCTGTTTCCAAATCTTCCACAGCTGTGTTTCGAATGCGGTACAAGGATTGCTAACTGCATTCGTAACCCCTTCGTCACAGATCGGACTAGGTTTAGAAAGAACAGACATGCAAGGTTGGCTCCTGCAAGAACAGACATGCAAGGTTTGGCTCCTGCAAGAACAGACATGCAAGGTTTGGCTCCTGCAAGAACAACCATGCAACGCTTCGTTCCTGCAAGAACAGACATGCGACGATTGGCTCCTGCAAGAACAGACATGCAAGGTTTGGTTCCTGCAAGAACAGACATGCAAGGTTTGGCTCCTGCAAGAACAGACATGCAACGCTTGGTTCCTGCAAGAACAGACATGCAAGGTTTGGTTCCTGCAAGAACAGACATGCAAGGTTTGGCTCCTGCAGGAACAGACATGCAAGGTTTGGTTCCTGCAAGAACAGACATGCAAGGTTTGGCTCCTGCAGGAACAGACAGGCAAGGTTTGGTTCCTGCAAGAACAGACATGCAAGGTTTGGCTCCTGCAAGAACAGACATGCAAGGTTTGGCTCCTGCAAGAACAGACATGCAACGCTTGGCTCCTGCAAGAACAGACATGCAAGGTTTGGCTCCTGCAAGAACAAACATGCAAGGCTTGGTTCATGCAAGAACATACATGCAAGGTTTGGTTCCTGCAAGAACAGACATGCAAGGTTTGACTCCTGCAGGAACAGACATGCAAGGTTTGGCTCCTGCAAGAACAGACATGCAAGGTCTGGCTCCTGCGGGGACAGACATGCAAAGTTTGGCTTCTGCAAAAACAGATATGCAACGCTTGGCTCCTGCAAGAACAGACATGCAAGATTTTTTTTTCTGCAAGAACAGACATGTAAGGTTTGGCTTCAGCAAGAACAGACATAGCAAGGTTTGGTTCCTACAAGAAACAGACCTGCAAGGTTTGGCTCCTGCAAGAACAGAAATGCAAGGTTTGGTTCCTGCAAGAACAGACATGCAAGGCTTGGTTCCTGCAAGAACAGACATGCAAGGCTTGGTTCCTGCAAGAACAGACATGCAATGTTTGTATCCTGCAAGAACAGAATGCAAGGTTTGGCTCTTGCAAGAACAGACATGCAACACTTGGCTCCTGCAAGAACAGACATGCAACGCATGGCTCCTGAAAGAACAGACACGCAACGCTTGGTTCCTGCAAGAACAGACATGCAATGTTTGGATCCTGCAAGAACAGAATGCAAGGTTTGGCTCTTGCAAGAACAGACATGCAAGGTTTGACTCTTGCAAGAACAGACATGCAAGGTTTGGCCTCCTGCAAGAACCGACATGCAAGGTTTGGCTTCTGCAAGAAACGGCATGCAAGATTTGGTTCCTGCAAGAACAGACATGCAACTCTTGGTTCCTGCATGAACAGAATGCAACTCTTGGTTCCTGCAAGAATAGACGTGCAAGGTTTGGCTCCTGCAAGAACGGTCATGCAAGGTTTGGTTCCTGCAAGATAACCAAGACCGCGCTAGGCGCGGAACATTACAGAGATCCTTGGAATGAAAATATAAGACGCGCAACAGAGGGACTGGCGAACGAACAACGAACGAACGAACGGTCACAAATTGAGCACGCAGTCCCGTCTTACATTCGGCCTTCCCATCTTTCATCTTTCGTTCATCAATTATCTATTGTGCATGTTACATTCACATGGAAAAATGTTTAAATGAATGCTGTAAAAATAAACTATGCATATGACCATGTTATGAGACAGTGAGATGGATAAATAGTTCTTCCAGCGGACTGTAATGGCATGGACGTTCTGCGAAGGATGTGCTACGTGTTAAAGGTTATGAGACTTAAACAGAAATCAAAGGAACCTTTGGAATCTCGACGGGTTGGCTTTAGACCAAGTGCAAAGTATCTCAGCGTAGATGTAACAGGAAGAGGATTAAGATCTCCACTATTGACTTTCGCTACAGGAGTGACAAACTGGGCACGTTTTCCTCCTTCTTGTTTTTCTTCCTCGCCATCCTATCGGGGAATAGGCCCTCGAACAAAACCACGCCAAATCTCAACATCAAATTAAAGACAGAAACGCATTCTACAGCACAAGCAGAACCTTTACAACACACCTTTTACATCGACCTCATTTAATCAGGTTTACAACGGAGGCTTGTTTCACGTGCGGCTTGTTGCAGGTGAGGCTTGTTGCAGGTGAGGCGTGTTGCAGGTGAGGCTTGTTGCAGGTCATGAGCAACATCATTGGCGTGTACAAGGGTTCCTGTATTATTTTGTAAACTAAGTTTTTGTCCGTGGATATTATTGCTTTGGCAAGTTATAAAAAACGTTTAGACCTTCAATGGGTCTTGTTTGACAGCGGGGATTATAGAATACAGAACATATGGAAGGATCATCATTGGAGGATGATACATCAATAACATAAGAGATGCAGATGATACAGTCTTGATTGCAAACAATGACAGGACCTGCTACACTTAGTAGATGCGGTTGCTGCACACGATGAACAAGTAGGGGTTAGAATTGAATTGTAAGAAGACAACAGATTATGGTACGTCACTGGGAAAGAAGAAATACCACAATGTAATATACAAGTAAATGGGCAAATTCTTAAACAAGTGAATCGGTACAGCATCTCGGAACAGTCATAACATCTGCTGAGAGATGTCTTGAAGAGATTAGAACAAGAATTGCCATTGCGGAGGTAGCCTTTTGCAAGATGAATAACATACTGACCAATAAAAAGATATCCATTGAAACGAGAAAAAGAGTGTTGAAGTGCTACATAGAACCTGTACTTTTGTGTGGATTTGAAGCGTGGACAATAAGCAGACAAGCTGAAAAACATCTGATGGCTGTGGAAATGTGGTTTCTGAGGAAATACAAAGAATACCATGGACAGACAGAAAAACCAATGAACAAGTCCTACAAGAAACAAATGAAGATCATAACTGATTAGAGATATTAGACGTAGACAGTCAAAGAGATGGACAAACATCAATCTGAGAGAATGTACAGTCAGGGCGAGGGACAGGTAGTGTTGGCGATCCATTGCAGCCAACCTTCATTGCGGAGACAGCACCTGATTGACTGGCATGAGCCCTCGAGGTTTCAATCTAAATCGACTGCGCTAGACGTCCATTTCACTACTCCCAAGGTCAAGAGGTGGAATAAAATTCGACTTTTCCTGTAGTATATAACTTCAATGATGGATTCTTCCCTACACTTCCGGAGTTATATACGGAAGAAATATCCGTCAGTCATGACCCTACTGAAAGTAAACGTGGCCGAAAGGTTTAACGCAATGGCGCTTTAACTTCCTCTGGTGACAGCGGTAACACGTTGTTCAGCACGCCGTTCAGTTGGACATAAATGTTGACTTCTCGTCCTTGACTTGGGGACGTTAACTGCAAGCACCTCATAAGCCGGAGTGGGCTCCCCTGATGGCGGAGGACAACACTGGTATTACGGACTTCATCATAATGATCATGATCATACACCATGCCGATTAGCAAGGGCTGACAGGTTTCGTCTTCACTGTCACCCGCAGTCATCAATCAGCTCTGTGCTTTTCTCTCCACCATGCCATGTGGCCAAGCTATCGGGATATTTGCCTCTCTGCCTTCCCCCTTGTTCTTCCCCCTCAATCTTGCCAGTTGTCACTAAGTTCTCAAGTTTAGGGAACGCATGCCCACAAGCAAACATCAGTCCCTTGAACTCCCAAGCAGAATTAAGAACTAGAGGCAGTAACACTTGTTTGAACTACGGTCGGGTTAAAAGCGAACAAACGAAAATAACAACAGCCCATCCTGTGTACTCCGCGTTTTTGTAGCATGTCTGCAGAAAACATGTGAATTCAGGTTATATATCACCCTGTTGATAACATTTCAGTGACGTTTAAAATATAAACACCTGTTTTTACAACATAAACATAATAAATTTCTCTCGTATTTTCATCTTCTAGAATAAATCCTTGGCTTTATGCTTCGAACGTGCAGCAATTCTACACAACAGAAACAAGGGAGACAGAGGGGACTGAACCGCATGAATGTCATAAATCTCATTACAACAACTCTACTAACTGAGGTCTGACACGGAAGGTCAGGCTTCATCGACCCAGTTGGCCAATACGTGTTTTTACTAACAAGCTGAGCCAGGTCAAGGGTTTCTTGGCTCTACTCTGGAAATAACCCGGGATTAAATTATAAACTCTTGTTTATTTAATATATGTTTGTTTTCAAGACATGTAATTATTTAAATTAGGTAAGCAGGGGATGACAGTTTCCAAGTTGACACCATATGTCTTGTACACAAACACATTTGTTTTATATATAATGGGGGAGAGACAGGGAGAGTGTGGAAGAGACACAGAGAGTGGGACAAAGTCTGAGAAGCAGAGAGAGAGAGAGAGAGAGAGAGAGAGAGAGAGAGAGAGAGAGATTAAAAGTGGCAGAGTGAATGCGAGAGACAAGGGGATGAGGGAGAGACAGAGAGAGTGAGAGAGACAGAGTGAATGAGAAAGACAGAGAGAGGAGAGAGAAACACAAAGACAGAGTGAGAGAGACAGAAAGCATGAGTGAGACAGAGAGCGAAAAAGACATAGAAAGTGAGAGAAAAACAGAGAGAGTGCGAGACATAGAGAGTGAGAGAGACAGAGTGAGAAAGATGGAGAGGGGGAAGAAAGACACAGATTGAGGTTGAGAGGGACAAAGGGAGACTTGGAGAATGAGGCACAGAGAGTGTGAGATAGAGAGAATGAGAGAGACAGAGTGAGAGAGACATAGAGAACGAGGCAGGGAAAGAGAGAGAGAGACAGAGAAAGTACACGAGATAGTGAATGAGAGAATACCAAAGACAGAGAAAGTTAGAAATACAGAGAACGAACAAACTTTATTTTCAAAGGGTAACAAACTGGGCACGCAGGCCCTCTTACGTTCGGCCCTTCCAATCACTCATCTTTCGTTCATCAATTGTGTATGATACATTCACATTGGAAAAAAACATTGTCAAATGAATGTTGTAAACATAAACAATGCATATTACCATGTTATGAGATACATCCCCCCCCCCCACACACACACACATGCCTCACCCACACATCTCCTCATCCACACACCCCGAGGCAAACTCCCCCACCCATTCAGATATCCCCAGCCCAAACACGCATCCCCACTCACATACACACATTCCCTACCCACACATCTCCCCAGTCACACACACCCCATCCATACACACATCCCCCACACACATCCCCTACCAACACATAAATCCCCCAACCCATACATATCTTCTCACACCCCCACACATACCCCCGCCACACCAACATCCCCCACACACACCTCCCACACACATCCTCACACACACATTTCCACACACCCACACCAACGTCCTCACTTCTAGACACATACATGATGTCTCATAACATCACTGAAACTAATATGAACAAACTCCCACACTTTACACACACATACACTGACGATTGTCGTGAGCAACTCACAAAAATGTAAAAAATAGAGAAAACATTATACATATACATTGTGTAACGTAACGTAAAAAATAGTGATGCTTCCACACATAGATACACACACACACACACACACACACACACACACACATTTACTCTCACACCAACTCACTCATTCACTCACTCACTCACTCTCTCTCTCTCTCTCTCTCTCTCTCTCTCTCTCTCTCTCTCTGTCATTCACACTCACTCTCACACACTCTACATTAAAGTGCATGTGTTCTTATTATACATGATAAAATCAAGTAGCATTCAAAATGATATTATGACAGATTAGAATACACAAAACATATGGAATAGCATGTTACATGACATAACTCTAACTCTCTCTCTCTCTCTGTCTCTCTCTCTCTCTGTCTCTCTCTCTCTCTCTCTCTCTCTCTCTTCTTTCATACACACACACACTAACACATCCACTCTCCTCAAACCCACACATCTCGCACCTACCCACATACACATCCCGCACCTACCCACACACACATCCCGCACCCACCCACATCCCGCACATACCCACATCCCCACCCACCCACACATGCCGCACCAACTCACACACACACATTGCACACCCATCCCTCAACCCACACACACTCACCTACCTACATCTCCACCCACCGACACCCCCAATCACACAATCCCAATCACCTGTCCCCCACCCGCACACGCAATCCCCACCCACACACACATACTTCACCCACTCACACATCCCCCACCGACTCACAGATCGCCAACCCATACACACACATCCCGACCAAACACCCAAACACACACATCCCCACACACACACACACACACACACACACACACACACGCATCCCC
>JACEFZ010007538.1:12500-255000 GCA_014155875.1 Cepaea nemoralis
AATTAAAGAAAGTGGGTCGTCAAACATGGATGACTGAAGAAATTTTACAGCTAATGGAAACAAGAAGACAGAATAAAAATAATCCTGCCAAATTTAAAGAAATTCACAGAAATTTAGAACATTATGTAAAGAGGACAAAGGAAGCATGGCTCGAGAAAAATTGCATAGAAATTGAAAAATAACACAACAGTGAAAATACCAAACTAATGCACAAAAGAATTCAGGAGCTTACTAATAAAAGAACACATACATCAGCAGGCTGCGTAAAGACAAAAGATGGAAACATCATAATAGAAAAAGATCAGATTTTACATGTATGGTCAGATTATGTGAAAAACCTTTATGATGATAACAGAGAAGAACAGTATGATATTCAAAATAATAATGAAGGACCATCAATTTTGAAGATGGAGGTTCAGAATTCTCTTAACCATATGAAATCTGGCAAGACCCCCGGTTCAGACAGCATCACAACAGAAATGATTAATGCTTTAGAAGAATACGGAATAGATACTGTTACTAGTCTCCTGAATACTGTATATGATACTGGAGAAATACCGCATGAATTATGTAATTCTGTATTTAATTGCAATCCCAAAGAAATCAGGAGCCTTGGAATGTGATCAACATCGAACAATTAGTATAATGAGTCACATCACGAAGATTTTGTTAAGAATTATCATGCAAAGAGTTAGGAAGAAAATACAACCTGAAATAGGAGAAGAACAATGTGGGTTTGTAGAAGGCAAGGGTACAGTAAATGCTGTGTACATACTGAGAACAGTAATTGAACGTTCTATAGAAGTAAACAAAGATCTACACCTCTGCTTTATTGACTACACAAAGGCTTTCGATAAAGTGAGACATGTCGACATGATAAGGATGCTTGAAGATCTACAAATTGATGGAAAAGACCTTAGACTTGTAAAAACATATATTGGAAACAACAAGCTGCCATAAGAATTGATAATGAAGAAGGTCAATATCAGCCTGTTAAGAGAGGTGTGAGCCAGGGATGTGTAATGTCTCCAGATCTTTTTTCCCTGTACAGTGAAAATATTTTCAGAAGTATAGAAAATATGGAAGGAATCAACGTTGCGGGACGATACATCAATAACATTAGATATACAGATGATACAGTCTTGATTGCAGACAATGAACAGAATCTGCAACATTTAGTAGATGCGGTTATTGCACACTGTGAACAACTAGGGTTAGAATTGAATTGTAAGAAGACACAGAGTATATTCGTCACTAAGAAGGAAGAAATACTACAATATAATATACAAGTAAATGGGCATATTCTTACACAAGTGAATCGGTACAGCTATCTCGGAACAGTCATAACATCGTATCTGAGATGCCTTGAAGAGATAAGAACAAGAATTGCCACGGCGAAGGTTGCCTTTTGCAAGATGAAAAATATACTGACCAATAAAAAGATATCAATTGAAACGAGAAAAAGAGTGTTGAAGTGCTACATAGAACCTGTACGGATGTGAAGCGTGGACAAGGAGCAGACAAGCTGAAAAACATCTGATGGCTGTGGAAATTAGGTTTCTGAGGAACATGCAAAGAATACCATGGACAGACAGAAAAACCAATGAACAAGTCCTACAAGAAACAAATGAAGATCGTAAACTGATTAGAGACATTAGACGTAGAGAGTCAAAATATTTTGTGCATGTTACGAGAAGAAATTAATTGGAGAAGTTGGTGACAACTGGCAAGATCGAAATTTTTTTTTGCATTTGTACCCCTTGATGACGCCGTGGTGGTTTGGTGTGTATGTTTATTTTCGAGATAACATTCGGCACCACACACGGATTTTGTCTTGTCTGTCACTCCTCCTCACGATGACATAGTCAATGAGGTGCCAGTGTTTCGAGCGAGCGTGCATCCATGATGTCCTGTTCCTCATGGAAAATTGTGATGGTGATTAGGAGATCGTGTTCGGCACGTGTCTGAAGGAAGAGGAGTCCATTGCTGTTTCAATTTCCGACTCCGTACTTTCCAATGAAGCCACTCCAAGAGGCGATGTCCTTGTCTACTCTGGCACTGAAGTCACCAAGGAGTATAATTTTGTCTCCTTTGGGAACAGATGTTAATACGTTGTGCAGAACCTCGTAGAACTTGTTTTTGACGTCATCTTCATTGGTCATGGTTGATGCATAGTCACTCACGATGGTTGCATGCTTCTTTCATTTCAGCAGGGTTAACTTAATGGTCATAAGCCTGTCATGTATAGCCTTAATATATCTTTAACTTTACCTTCAATATGCCTGTAATCAATCTGTGATCACTTTAACAGTCATGCATTGGAAACTGTTTTTGCGATTGTTAACGCATTTCGGAACCTTCTGCTAATCAGGATGTAATCAATCTGGCTTCTAATCCTGCTGTCAGGACTCCTCCATGACCTAATCTTCTAGGATGTTGCTTAAACCACGTGTTTCCGACGATCATTTCCTGCTCTTTTGACCATTCTACAAGGTCTGTATCCTCTTTCGTTTCGTTCTCCCAAACCAGGGGTCACAAAATCCGGCCCGCAACGACATTTCATCCGGCCAGCCGACGGTACTCGAACTTGCTTGATATAACGTATGGAACACAGGTTGTGATACAATTTAAATGTAAATATTATGTTTAGAATAATAGGAGATCTTCACACGTGCGGAGACCTCCTGGCTGCTATGTGTCTTAAATTTACTGTTTTCAATTATAAATTATTGTATCTAGATTTACCTATTTATTGTAATGTTTACTTATTTCGCGCCATCCCAACTCCCTTCCCCGGCTCGTGGTAGCGCCGCCTACGCTCTGACCTTACCATGGTTTCCATGACAACACACAAACACACACACACACACACACACACACACACACACGCGCGCATCTTTTCCTCCCCCTGATGCGTCCGGCTGTCAACACAGGTCCGATGCTCCAGAAATATTTACTTCCTTTTTGCCGGCCATCCATTTTATGGGTATATAACACGGATTTCTTTGTTTGAGGTAAGTGAACTACAAGTGTGAATAGAGGCAATAACGTAGCAAACAGAGCATAAAAATGCCATAGACGCCTCGTGTTATTACGAAAATATTATCCCCAGCTCAGAAGAACTTCCCGGTCAAAATGTTAATCGAGCTGGTCTCTAGGGCAGTGTTTTTCGACCTTACTGCTGGATTAGATCCTTACGCAAATGTTTACGTTGCTCAAGGAACTCTGTGCCATGATCCAAGTGTCTGTCCTATTTTATGTAATAAGCCAGATGGGCAGAAATGATGCAGTTAAGCAATTTCTGTCTGTGTAGGCGGAACCCCTGGCTGCCACTCGAGGAACTCCGGTTGAAAAACTCTGCTTTAGGCTGCTTATTTAGGCCGGCCCTATTAATATATTTTGCAAACCTTTTTATTACATATATTCTACTACCAAAGGTACCTATAAACTTTATATGTACCTTTGGTGAGCCGTAGCTTCACCGGTGACCCCTAGTTCTCCGCTTTTCCTGTGTTTAATTAGGATTTTAACTATGTTCCTAATTCAATGTCTTTTTTATTGTCAGATCATGTGCACATCACCCTTCATTATGGCTACTAAGAAAAGAAAAGTGGACGCCGGGTGTCGCGTTTTCAATTAAGAATGGGGAGTAAAGACTTCTTTAGTGGAAGTCTAGTGATCGAGTAATTTGGAAATCAAAGGACCAGAAAACCAATTGCGTAATATGCAGAGAAAGTGCTGCCGTTTTGAAAGAGTACAGTCTTCGGCGTCACTACGAAACAAAAAATCTATCAACATATTCACAGTTTTCTGGAAAGTTACGCTCTGAGAAATATGAGTCCTTGAAACATGGTTTAGAAACACAAAGAGATCTCTTCACGAGAAAGTTTGCTGAAAATGAATCTGTCATTCGTACGAGTAACAAAATAGTGCATAAGATGGCAGAACGAGGAAAGCTATTTACTGATGGCAACTTCATCAAGGAGTGTAGGATGGAAGCAGCAAATGACTTGTGTCCTTAGAAAGCCGATTTTTTGGGAACTATCAGCCTTTCGGCAAGTTCACTTGTGCGAAGAACAGAAGAACTTGGAGAGAACACGGTGCTACAGATACGCGAGTAATCTAGCAACTTTTTGTAGTATTCTCTGACGCTGGATGAGACTACTGATTTCTCGAGTACGTCACAATTTTCATTGTTCATTCGTGGTGTCAATTTGGACTTTCAGATAACGGAAGAGTTGGCATCCATGTTGGCTAAGTCAGGAAAGGTCTGATGGGGCAGATCAGGACTTAGTTGGAAGATTTGCAAATTCCGGGCGCTCTGTTCATACACTGCATCATACATCAGCAAGCACTCTGTGGGAAAGATTTAGATAATTCTTGTGTACTGAAATTCTGCTGTGAACTTCATTCGGGGATATGCACTCAATCATCGTCAGTTACAGGCTTTTCTTGAAGAAATTGATTCTTCGTTTTTTACAGTCTCCGAAACGAAATAGATGTTTTCCTCACTAGAAAAGATTGAGCTGATCCAAAGATGTCAGATCCTACCTGGCTGTCAAAGTTGTCATTTTTCGTCGACATCACATCCCACATAAATGTACAGAATTTGTAACTTTAGGGAAAGGATAACTCGTCTGTGATCTCTACGGGATCATCAAAGGATTTCGGAGAAAGCTGTCATTGTTTGAAGCACAACTGGAAGGAGAAAACTTTTCTCATTTTCATAGTTTCAAAGAGTTTTGCGCTACAATCGCCGAAGATGTCAACCTCAATTTTCAATGAAAAGTTATTCGTGACTTAGTAAAAGCATTTTAGGAGAGATTTTCAGATCTTGACAGAACTGAGAGTAACATTCTTCTGTTCCAGAATCCTTTAGATTGTAACCTTGATGATGTGGCAGTTGAACTACAGTTGGAGCTCATGGATTTGCAAGCCAATGACTTATTGAAAGAGAAGCACAGAGAAGGAATCCTGTTGAATTTTAACGCTGCTTACCTGATGTTGAGTTTTCGAAATTTAAGAAATTTACCGCTGGTGTGGCACCAGTGTTTGGAACAACTTATGTTTGTGAGCAAACATTTTCAAAAATGAGGTATGTGAAGTCAACAACGAGATTGACTGATGAAGATTTGAAAGCATTTCTCTTGATTGGATGCAGCAATTCCAAACCAGACACTGATGATATCTTGAAAGCTAAATATCAGTTTCACAAAGCTCACTAAACTTTTTTGTTGCTTAGTTTGTGAGATTCGGATATGTGCACACTAGGTCTGATGTAACTATCATTTTGCTAACGTCACCTTCTTTGATAACTTTTATTAGTAAATAAATACGTTGGTTGTCTTCTTTGTGTGTGTGTGTGTGTGTGTGTGTGTGTGTGTGCGCGCGTGCGTGCGTGCGTGCGTGCGTGCGTGCGTGCGTGCGTGCGTGCGTGCGTGCGTGCGCATTGCACGCCATTCACCAGAAATAACTTAGTTTTTCGTCTTCTTTACTAAAGCTTTCGTTCTGGCTTGCAATTATTGTTAAATTTAGTTGCATATCCTTTACAGGACGTTTGCAGTCAACACTAGGAATTTTTGCTGTTGTTGGCAAGTTTACGTTCAGTAGTTTGCCGTTGCTTTCTGAACGACTAGCACCCATACCTTTGCGTTAAAAAAAAAAACAGCGCAATGCGGTTTGCTGCCAAATTGCACGCAGTTGTGTTTCGAACGCGAGTATATGGGATTACGAACCGCGTCCGTAAAATCTTCGCCATGGAGCCCGACGCAAGTATTGTACAGAATGAGTCTCCGGCCCGCGCTCGACATTTTGTCAGTTATCCGGCCCGCCGTGAAAAAAGTTTGGTGACCCCTGTCCCAAACCATGTTTGCCTTCTGTGCATCTATCGCCTTGATTTCCTACTTTTGTTTATTTCTGAATATTTTACGTTTCTTTACATTTGCTTACTCACTATCTTACCTACTTACTTACTTATTTATTTACTTACGGTGTGACTTAATTAATTACTAGCAAACTTACTTGATAGCTTTGTTGCTTACTTACGAGGGTTAGTGAATAAGTAAGTCACAAATGGCTGTAGAAAAATAACTAAAGATGATAACAACTTGAAACCAGATTATTTTTATAAATACATTGTCCCTTTATTTCTCAACATAGATTCCACCAACATGGTTGAACTTATCCCATCGTTTTGTCAGTCCTCCCAAACAGGCTGCATAGAACTTCGTGCTTTGTTTTTATTTACCTGCCATCCCACAGAACTGTGTGACTTACTTATTGACTCGCCCCCGTCACTTTTTCTACCCAGCTATGTACCTCTTTACGGGACAAACATTTGTCAGCATAAACAGGAAACCCGCCTTGGCGGGAGACATTTCGCGAATGACGCCGAAGTTGAATGTGAAGTGAAAACGTTGCTTAGAAACAGAGCACGCAGTTCTATGTGGCCAATTTGGGATGCCTGATAAAACAATGGGATAAGTGCATCCAATGTTGGTGGAAATTATGTTGAAAAATAAACGGACAATGTATGTACAAATGGTTTCAAGTTATCATCTTTAGTTATTTTTCTACAGCCATTTGTGACTTACTTATTAACTTAACCTCTTATTCGCTTGCTTAATACCTAGTAGTTACTTACTTACTAACATTAATTACACCATATTTACTTAACATTACTTATTTACTTACTAACGTTACTTCTTACATACTTACATTACTTACATACTTACTTACTATCATTAATTACATACTAACATTACTTACATACTTACTGATCATCTCACTTATTTATTTACTTACTTTAATCACTTTCTTACGTACTTTCTGATTTACTTAGCAACTTAATTACTTACTAACAATACTTAATTACTAACATTTCTTACTTACTTGTATACTATCTTTACTTACTTACATTACTTAATTGCATTACTTACTTACATTATTTACTAACATTACTTACTTACATTACTTACTAACAATTCTTATTTACCTCACTAAATTACATTCCATACTAACATTACTTACTTACATTTTTTACTAACATTACTTACTTACATTACTTACTAACATTGTTTATGTACATTACTTAATTACATTTCTCACTTTCTTACATACTTTCTGATTTACTTAGCAACTTAATTACTTACTAACAATACTTAATTACTAACATTTCTTACTTACTTGTATACTATCTTTACTTACTTACATTACTTAATTACATTACTTACTTACATTATTTACTAACATTACTTACTTACATTACTTACTAACAATTCTTATTTACCTCACTAAATTACATTCCATACTAACATTACTTACTTACATTTTTTACTTACATTACTTACTTACATTACTTACTAACATTGTTTATTTACATTACTTAATTACATTTCTTACTTACATTACTTACTTACTAACATTTCTTACTTACTTGCATACTAACATTACTTACTTACATTACTTACTTACTAACATTTCTTACTTACATTACTTACTTACTAACATTTCTTACTTACATTACTTACTTACTAACATTTCTTACTTACATTACTTACTTACTAACATTTCTTACTTACTTGCATACTAACATTACTTACTTACATTACTTACTTACTAACATTTCTTACTTACATTACTTACTTACATTACTTACTTTCTAACATTTCTTACTTACATTACTTACTTACTAACATTTCTTACTTACTTGCATACTAACATTACTTACTTACATTACTTACTTACTAACATTTCTTACTTACTTGCATACTAACATTACTTACTTACATTACTTACTTACTAACATTTCTTACTTACATTACTTACTTACATTACTTACTTACTAACATTTCTTACTTACATTACTTACTTACTAACATTTCTTACTTACTTGCATACTAACATTACTTACTTACATTACTTACTTACTAACATTTCTTACTTACATTACTTACTTACTAACATTTCTTACTTACTTGCATACTAACATTACTTACTTACATTACTTACTTACTAACATTTCTTACTTACATTACTTACTTACATTACTTACTTACTAACATTTCTTACTTACATTACTTACTTACTAACATTTCTTACTTACTTGCATACTAACATTACTTACTACATTACTTACTTACTAACATTTCTTACTTACATTACTTACTTACTAACATTCTTACTTAATTGCATACTAACATTACTTACTTACATTACTTACTTACTAACATTTCTTACTTACATTACTTACTTACATTACTTACTTACTAACATTTCTTACTTACATTACTTACTTACTAACATTTCTTACTTAATTGCATACTAACATTACTTACTTACATTACTTACTTACTAACATTTCTTACTTACATTACTTACTTACTAACATTTCTTACTTACTTGCATACTAACATTACTTACTTACATTACTTACTTACTAACATTTCTTACTTACATTACTTACTTACATTACTTACTTACTAACATTTCTTACTTACATTACTTACTTACTAACATTTCTTACTTACTTGCATACTAACATTACTTACTTACATTACTTACTTACTAACATTTCTTACTTACATTACTTACTTACTAACATTTCTTACTTACTTGCATACTAACATTACTTACTTACATTACTTACTTACTAACATTTCTTACTTACATTACTTACTTACTAACATTTCTTACTTACTTGCATACTAACATTACTTACTTACATTACTTACTTACTAACATTTCTTACATTACTTACTTACATTACTTACTTACTAACATTTCTTACTTACTTGCATACTAACATTACTTACTTACATTACTTACTTACTAACATTTCTTACTTACTTGCATACTAACATTACTTACTTACATTACTTACTTACTAACATTTCTTACTTACTTGCATACTAACATTACTTACTTACATTACTTACTTACTAACATTTCTTACTTACTTGCATACTAACATTACTTACTTACATTACTTACTTACTAACATTTCTTACTTACATTACTTACTTACATTACTTACTTACTAACATTTCTTACTTACTTGCATACTAACAATTCTTACTTACATTACTTACTTACTAACATTTCTTACTTACTTGCATACTAACATTACTTACTTACATTACTTACTTACTAACATTTCTTACTTACATTACTTACTTACATTACTTACTTACTAACATTTCTTACTTACTTGCATACTAACATTACTTACTTACATTACTTACTTACTAACATTTCTTACTTACTTGCATACTAACATTACTTACTTACATTACTTACTTACTAACATTTCTTACTTACTTGCATACTAACATTACTTACTTACTAACATTTCTTACTTACTTGCATACTAACATTACTTACTTACATTACTTACTTACTAACATTTCTTACTTACATTACTTACTTACATTACTTACTTACTAACATTTCTTACTTACTTGCATACTAACATTACTTACTTACATTACTTACTTACTAACATTTCTTACTTACATTACTTACTTACATTACTTACTTACTAACATTTCTTACTTACTTGCATACTAACATTACTTACTTACATTAATTATGTCATTCCAAATTCATACATAGATCTAACATTTCAGCTGTCAATTCTGGAAATCTCACCAGGTGAACGGAAGAACATCTGCACTTCGAAAATTACTTCTACCATTACTACCACCATTGCTACCACCATTACACCTTGGGAGTCTCTGTGGCGAAGTGGTCAAGCCGTTTGACTCGTGTTCCGAAGGTTGTGGGTTACGATTCCGGGCCGCGCCCTTCGGTTTACGAGTTAAATGTTTCGGAGACTCCTGTGGGCCGTCGCAAAAAGCTACGGAGTTCGTACTTTGTGCTACGCTTTCCGTGCTGCGGAAAGAGACCGAGCTATATGGGATAAAACCCGGTGCAATGAAGTCGACCCTGTCGACTTTTAAGCGACTCTTTTTTATTACTAACACCGTTACAACCACCATAATGTCTACCAATACTTCTACCATTACTACCACCATAATGTCTGCCAATACTTGTGCCATTACTTCTACCATTACTTCTACCAATGCTTCTACCAATCTTCTATCAATCCTTCTACCAATACATCTACCAATACTTCTACCATTACTACCACCATAATGTCTGCCAATACTTGTGCCATTACTTCTACCATTACTTCTACCAATGCTTCTACCAATCTTCTATCAATCCTTCTACCAATACATCTACCAATACTTCTACCATTACGTCTAATAATACTTCTACCTTTACTTCTACTTTAGATAGATAAAGAAATTCAAGAACAATACAGAGTGATTGTGAAAAGTAGGTACAATGCAATAGCTAAAATACAGAATATAAACGAACAATGGGAAATGTTAAGGGACTCCATTCATCAAACGAGCAAAGAAATATTACCGGAGAGAAGCCAAAAGGCTAAGAAAAAAATGGATGACTGAAGAAATCTTGAAGTTGATGGCCAAAAGAAAATAATGTAAAAATGATAAACATGAATATAATTAGATAAATAAAGAAATTTAAAAAAAATAAGTGTGTGAAGGAAAATTAAAGTTGGTTAAATGAACAGTGCAAGATAATTGAATTAAATTATATTAAAAATACAATACAAAAAAAAATGCACAAACAAATCAGTGAGCTCACAGGAAGAAAAGTAAGATTAAATACAGGGTGTTTAAAATCAAAAACAGGAAGGAAACTATTGAAGGAAGATGCTATAATTAAGAAGTGGCATGAGTATGTAATAGACTTATATGATGGAGAAAGGGCAGAATTGACAGAAGAAAGTAGTTTAGAAGGTCCACCTATTCTAAAAGAAGAAATCGATGACGCTATCAAGCATATGAAGAAAGGAAAAACAGCTAGGCTAGATCACAATAGAAGAATTATAAATAATCGGAGAATTTGAAGTAGATATATTAACCAAAATGTTGCATGATATTTACAGCAGTGGATATTTACCTAGTGATATGCTGAAATCTGTATTTATAGCTATACCAAAAAAGACCAGGAGCAATTGAATGCGAAGATTTTCGTGCGATTAACATCATAAAACATGTCTATAAGTTTCTACTCAGAATTATAATGAGAAGAACAAGAAAGAAAATAAAAATGGAAATTGGTGAAGAACAGTATTGATTTGTAGAAGGAAAAGGTACAAACAATGCAATATATACATTACGGACACTATTAGAACTATCAATAGAGACAAAGAAAGACATATTTGTGCTTCATAGATTATATTAATTCCTTGGACTGCCAAAGTAACTAACAACGAATGCCTGAGACAGGCTAATGAACCTAGAAAAGTATATACAACAATAAGAAAGAGGCAAACAGCTTTTCTGGTCATGTGATGAGAAGAGAGGCATTGGAGAACATCGTGACAACTGTAAAGATCGAGGGGAAGAGACGCAGAGGCAGACCAAGAGAAATTATGCTGGAATGAATTGTGACGGTGACATGGAGGAATATCAACGGCAGAGTTGATCCAGAAAACCAAAGACCATGACCTGTGGAGAGTCATGAACGCCTACGCTAGCTGGCATGGCACTTGATGATGATGATTATTACTTCTACCAATACGTCTACCAATAATTCTACCATTACGTCTGCAAATACCTCTACCATTACTTCTACCATTACGTCTGCGAATACTTCTACCATTACTTCTACCAATACTTCTACCATTACTTCTACCAATACTTCTACCATTACTTCTACCATTACGTCTGCGAATACTTCTACCATTACTTCTACCAATACTTCTACCATTACTTCTACCAATACTTCTACCATTACTTCTACCAATACTTCTACCATTACTTCTACCAATACTTCTACCATTACTTCTACCATTACTTCTACCAATACTTCTACCAATACTACTACCAATACTTCTACCAATACTTCTACCATTACTTCTACCATTACTTCTATTATTACGTCTATCATTATTCCCAAATTTGCTACAGGGACATCATGAGGAAGCAAAGAGAACACTCTAACTACCAACATGTCGTAAGTGGCGACTATGAACGCTTCCACACGTAGGTTTCCCACAGTAGCAAAGTACTATATCAGCAATATGTAACCTGCCATTCATGTCTTCAAAGTCTACAAAGGAGGTTTGGGCTTGGGCCTGACAACCCCCATTCCGTTAATGGTAGAAGTAATGGTAGAATTACTGGTAGAAGTATGTGTAGAAGTAGTGGGCATCGCTCACCACATCCGACACACCACATTGTGCAACGGCTTTGGGCGAAGAAGTGCAATTGTGAGGGTACAATCCTTACCCGAATGCGAGGAAATGCAACCTAAAGACTGGCAAGGCAAACCAGGCTCTAAGCCTTAGTCGATAACTGGTCTAGGGTGGAAGCTTCGACAGACAGACAGTTAGAGTATTGCTGTGCTGATCCGGCATCTTCTGCAGCTTGTCTTGTTCCAGGCGTATTGGTGTTATTACAATTACTTTGGAGTAAACTAGACAGGCCGAGAGCGGTATCATGCTGCATGGGCAACAGATAATCTCTATAACTTCAGCCCAGGCTTTGTGCTATGGAGAGGTTATAACTCCTTTGTACAAAAAAATATCGTCTGTCAAGGCGGCATGGTGCCAGTCAGTGTAAAGGATCTCTTCACGCGCCAGAGGGCACGTCCTGGTTATGGGTTAGTTTGTCAACATCATGCCGGCCTCTTTTATTTGCCGAGATAGTTCCTGGCACTTATTTTAGGCTGGGCTGACCTTGGGGACACGGTGAATTGTTCAAAGGTTCCACGGTCAGGGTTAGAACCCATGTCTATTGTGTCAGCAGGTGAGCATCTAACCACTAGACCACCAAGGTCCCCGTGTCTGTACATGGTTACACCGACCGCTGTGTATTCAATTAGATGTTTGACTGGCAGATTAGAGAGAGAGACAAAGAGAGAGAGAGAGAGAGAGAGAGAGAGAGAGAGAGAGAGAGAGAATGAGAGAGAGAGAAGAAACAGAGACAAGGACAGACAGACAGACAGACAGACAGACAGACAGATAGACAGACAGACAGACAGACAGACAGACAGCATTTTGTTTTAACAAGGGAGACAATGTAATTTACCTTGAAAAGTATATGAAATGTTTGCTTGCTTCCCTTGCCTCACAAATCTTACATTTCTGAGTACGTTTTGTTACATCATGTGATGACTACGCGGTGAATAGGGAGCTTCACATTGCAACGAAGCTGTGGCTGTAGAATATAATCATCATCATGTGCTATGCCAATAAGCCTGCATGATCACCCTGTACAATCTCCTGCGATCATCATAGTCTCAGATCACATTTTCCCTCTTTTACCGTTTGTCGTATATGGCCACGCTCTAGATTTGTAATCGTTGTGTCAACCCTTTGACTTGTGCCCACTAAGTTTGCCAATTATTTCTACATTTTCAAGTTTTATTTTTCTGTTATTCTCTCTTTGTAATATGCCAACAAAATTGTGACTGTCTACGTCTAATTTCTTATCCACAGTTTTCATTTGTTTCTTCGAGGCCTATCTCTTCCGTTTGTTTTCCCGTCCGTGAAATTCTTCACACTTGCACAGACACCACATTTCTTGTTTTGAACTCAAGCGTAGACAATACACAACTTCTATTGCTATCAGCTGATTTTTGCGTGTGGATTATTACCAGTGTACTTCGCCATCAGGTGAACCCATTCCCACTTCTGAGGTACTTGCAATTTACGTCCCCGTGTCAGGGACGAGAAGTCAACATCTCTTATCTAATCGACCATGCTGGCCTCTGATTGCCCGCACATATTGTAAAGTGTTTATAATACACTCAATAGACACAGAAATAAGGTTACGAGACATGGTAGATCTGATTTCCCTAACTTATTGTAAAGTGTTTATAATACACTCAATAGACACAGAAATAAGGTTACGAGACATGGTAGATCTGATTGCCCTCACTTATTGTAAAGTGTTTATAATACACTCAATAGACACATAAATAAGGTTACGAGACATGGTAGATCTGATTGCCCTCACTTATTGTAAAGTGTTTATAATACACTCAATAGACACAGAAATAAGGTTACGAGACATGGTAGATCTCTGTCTGGGGCGTCTCTTGATTCCGCGATATTGATCTACTTCATTATCGATTACGTAAGCAATCTTCAATTTGCCAGGAATAGTCTTGTGATTTGGTTGCGTCTAGCGGGAACCGCGTGGTAAAAGGGATTACACATCCGCCAAACACGCCAGTGGTCTGGAGTTTGGTCCAGGGTCCAGTCAGGGATATGCACTACTGACGAGCTCAAACAAGAGCGAAACTCTAGTCTAGTGCTTCCAGTTCGACGTGGGCAAGGCCTAAGGTTCGTACCGGAATACGATCAGCCTTGCCAGTAGTGGGTTGAGCTCAATCTTCAAACCTCAAATACCGAAACAACCAAATAAATCAGTCTTGTGATTCCCTGTCTTCTCCGGCCCAACGGCATGCATGTGGTCCTTCTTGGTGGGCTAGGTGGGGGTGCATCCCTTTGGACAGAACAAATGTCGATGGTGTCACGATATTCACCATCATCATGTGCCATGCTGATAAACGTGTTCAGTCATGCTTCGCCATCTCACACGATCACCAGAGTCGATCACCTCTGCGTTTGTGTCTCGATCATGCCATGTGGCCAAGCTATTTAGATATTTACTTCTCTGTCTTCCACTTTTTATCCCACCTCTCCCCCCCCCCCCCCCCCCCCGCCCCCAATCTTGTCAGTTGTCACCGAGTTCTCCACATTAAGTCCCTTGAATGGCTTGCGGTGCTACCCCTGAAGTCTACCGCGAATCAAAACACATGCCTGGAATAAGCTGAAGGTGATTGCCGAAAGGTGCACATATCGCAGCTCAGCTGTAAACTCACATAACGCAATGTCCTACAACAGCAACAAACTAGGACAAGAGAACAAGGAAATTACAACTTGGTAACTTAAATGTTGACAACAATGTTTATTTCTCAAGTGTCTCGTGTCGAAAAATTATTTAGTCTTAAACAAGGGAGATAACTATGACATTATTATATATTTTATATGTTCGATTGCTTCCCTTACAACGGTATACGAACAATTTCCAGAACTTCAAGGTTTCTTTTCTGTTGCCTGAAATAGGTACTCGAAAATGTCTTGGGAAGTAAAGGCTGTCGGTGTCCTACTGACAACATCGCATGCCGTGGGCTTATTAGTCTAAACATAAGTACCTAGCACCACATGCCCACAGCGTCTTAAGACGGTGTCGAATGTTTTACAATTTCTGAGTCTACAAAACACTAACCACTATTCCACAGGGACTCCTATACTATGCGAGTGCCCGTCCAGTTATTCTTCTTCTTCTTTTCTTCCTCCATTTACCTCAGTGGCGGAGGGTTGGGAGAGAGAGAACGGAGAGAGGTGTAAAGATCTTGTATGCTCTCTTTCTAATCTTCTTCTTCTTCAGCGTTCCGAGCCATTGAGGTTCTTTGCTGCAGATACAATCCGTCTCCATTCGTCACTCTGGTTGACCTTCTCTTGCCAGTTGTTGATTCCAAGTGCTTGTAGGTCTGTATATATATTATCTCTCCACCGCCTTCTTGGTCTACCTCGGGGTGCTCTCTTTCTAATGTCTTTGTAAATTAGTAATTATTTCTCTGTGCATGTTCTTGATACCATCACTCCGTGTCAAAGACTCAGGGAAGACCACCCTGAATGAGTGGTCTACCTAAAGTAGATTAGAGGTAACCCAGTGCCCCTACATGAGGGCAGGGTAGGGGTAGGGAGTAGATAGGAAGGGGAACTATCAAATAGGTCTCTCATGAGACACGGAGGTGTCAACCAGAGAGTAAGCACTCTGGTCACGGCATAATCACGCCAACGTGATAGACACGGAGAACTAGAATGAAACTCAAGAGAGGCCACTACTCTAAGCGTGCTGAATGATGCAGCACGCAAAAGCCGAAGTGCGCACAAGGTCCCTCCACGTACTGTGTAGTCAGCACACGGAGATTAGTCAGACAGGGGACGAACTTCGTAGGGAACACATCGCTTAGCGTCGATGCGTATTTCTTTAGCCGAGTAGATAGATTTAGTAGTAGGGTTAGGAACGACTAGTGATAGGCAATTCTGTGTATTCATGTGTGATTCATTAGCGACTGTTTTGTGCATTTATGTAATGTAAAGAGCCAGTGGCAATAAAATGTGTAATCAATTCCTCTCGTACGACTGACAAATCTTTTTGTGTGGTGCGAGAGAAGTTTATCCCGTAATGCCTGTAGCATCGCTTGATGACAGGCTAGGATAAAAGCCATTATTCACTAACATAAATTAAACCCTGTGATTAACTGACAGTAATACTATTTTAGAGCCGTGGGTGAGTGTTTTAGCTTGAACAATTGTTCAAGCTACACTTCTGACACCACTTTTATCCTAGCCTGTCATCAAGCGCTGCTACAGGCATTACGGGATAAACTTCTCTCGCACCACACAAAAAGATTTGTCAGTCGTACGAGAGGAATTGATTACACATTTTATTGCCACTGGCTCTTTACATTACATAAATGCACAAAACAGTCGCTAATGAATCACACATGAATACACAGAATTGCCTATCACTAGTCGTTCCCAACCCTACTACTAAATCTATCTACTCGGCTAAAGAAATACGCATCGACGCTAAGCGATGTGTTCCCTACGAAGTCTGTCCCCTGTCTGACTAATTCTCCGCGTGCTGACTTACACAGTACGTGGAGGGACCTTGTGCGTCACTTCGGCTTTTGCGTGCTGCAATCATTCAGCACGCTTAGAGTAGTGGCCTCTCTTGATTTTCATTCTAGTTCTCCGTGTCTATCACGTTGGCGTGATTATGCCGTGACCAGAGTGCTTACTCTCTGGTTGACACCTCCGTGTCTCATGAGAGAACTATTTGATAGTTCCCCTTCCTATCTACTCCCTACCCCTACCCTGCCCTCATGTAGGGGCACTGGGTTACCTCTAATCTACTTGAGGTAGACCACTCATTCAGGGTGGTCTTCCCTGAGTCTTTGACACTCCGTCTTTTACATGATCCTCTCCTTGGTCTCTGTCCATCATATTTCTTCAATATACCTCTTTGTGACAGATGGTGCCAGGGCATTCTTGTGAGATGGCCACAAGAATGCCATGGTACATCTACCACAACGAGCCACATTGAAGTATTGCCACATCAAAGTTATCGGTAGGAAATAAATGTTGCAGTCGGTGTTTTTTCTGGGTCCATGTAATTCTAAACATGTACATGTAATTGTTCAGTTTACAGAACCCCCATTGCCTTCTATGTTCTTCATCTTCTGCCATATATTCCTCAAACAACTAGGGCCAAGCCGTCCTTTCAAGTAGTATCCCATGCAACACCTTACATGTACTTCCCAAATTACTCATCTCTTTTTCTGATTCTCTTCGCCGAAATGTTGTCATTGCGTTATAATACATCATGTCTGCTATCATATTGGCAACTTTTAAGCCATAACCATGGCATGCTCCTACTTCCCATTTTCGATATCCATTTTTGCTTTTCGTTTGGCCTTGAATCTGTTAAAACTAATAATAAACATTGGAAAGTTTCAAACAAAGGCAGATGCGGCCCGCCAAGCAGTTACTGTATAAGAGTACAGACAGTTAATAACCGTTACACAGATGCCGCCCTCAGATAGTTACTATATAAAAGTACATAAAATGAATAACCTTTAAACAGAAGCGGCCCGCAAAGCAGTTACTATTAAGAAGCACAGACAGTGAATAATTTTTACACAGATGCGGCCCGCAGAGCAAGCACTATATAAGAGAACAGAAAATAAATAACCTTTACACATATGCGGCCTGCAGAGCAGTTACTATATAAGAGAACAGAAAATAAATAACCTTTACACAGATGCGGCCTGCAGAGCAGTTACTATAAAGGAGTACTGACAGTGAATAATTTTTACACGGGTGCGGTCCGCAGAGCAATTACTATATAAGAGAACAGACAATGAATAACCATTACACATTACAAAGTGTACTTGGCATATAGTGCTGTCCATCATATTTTTACATAGCAATATGCAATCTTAGTTTCAGCCTGGGTCGGCCTGCGAGACCAGTTCAACTAAAACTATCAGGTCCGTTGTAGATTCGAACCCGTGACAACCGGTCAGGCAAGAAGCTAGCTAACTATTGCTCCGCCCCGGTTCCCATAGTACCAGGGTGCTTTGACTATGTGCGATGGACAAACAACGTTTGGTACCAATATTTTTACAGTTTACGTTTTAATTTTTAATTGCATTTTTTAAATTTCATGACTTTCTTTAGATCTGTTTGTGTAAATCACTGTTATCATTGTTATCTGCTCACTGATTTCCCATTGCCGGATCTGCGTTCGTTGTCAGATGTGTAAATTGTATCAGTGTTTATCATCTTCCAATTTTAGGCAGGCGTCACATATTTTTAACCGCTTTCATTTTGTCGCGACTGTCAGGGCGAGCATCATACCAAACGCACAAACATAGAATAAGGAACTTTGAAACCCTGTGCAAAACAACTCAGCAAAGCCATCACTCCAAGGAATCTAGAATAATATGTGCAGTATATCATCATCATCATCATCATCATCATCATCATCATCATCATCATCATCATCATCATCATCATAATCATCATCATCATCACCATCATCATCATCATCATCATCATCACCATCATCATCACCATCATCATCATCATCATCGTCATCATCATCATCATCATCATCATCACCATCATCATCATCATCATCATCATCATCATCATCATCATCATCATCATCATCATCGTCATCATCAGCATCATCAGCATCATCATCACCATCATCATCATCATCATCATCATCATCATCATCATCATCATCATCATCATCATCATAATCATCATAATCATCATCATCATCACCATCATCATCACCATCATCATCATCATCATCATCATCATCATCATCATCATCATCATCATCATCATCATCATCATCATCATCATCATCATCATCATCATCATCATCATCATCATCATCATCATCATCATCATCATCATCATCATCGTCATCATCAGCATCATCATCACCATCATCATCATCATCATCATCATCGTCATCACCATCATCATCGTCATCATCATCATCATCATCATCATCATCGTCATCATCACCATCATCATCATCACCATCATCATCATCATCATCATCATCGTCATCACCATCATCATCATCATCACCATCATCATCACCATCATCATCATCATCATCGTCATCATCATCATCATCATCATCACCATCATCATCATCATCATCATCATCATCATCATCATCATCATCATCATCATCATCATCATCACCATCATCATCATCGTCATCATCATCATCATCATCATCATCACCATCATCATCATCATCATCATCGTCATCATCAGCATCATCATCGTCATCATCATCATCATCATCATCGTCATCACCATCATCATCGCCATCATCATCATCATCATCACCATCATCATCATCATCATCACCATCATCATCGTCATCATCATCATCACCATCATCATCATCATCATCATCATCGTCATCATCATCATCATCATCACCATCATCATCATCATCATCATCATCATCATCATCATCATCATCATCATAATCATCATCATCATCACCATCATCATCACCATCATCATCATCATCATCATCATCATCATCATCGTCATCATCATCATCATCATCATCACCATCATCATCATCATCATCATCACCATCATCATCATCATCATCATCATCATCATCATCATCATTAGCATCATCATCATCATCATCATCGTCATCATCATCATCATCATCATCATCGTCATCATCACCATCATCATCATCACCATCAGCATCATCATCGTCATCATCATCATCATCATCATCGCCATCATCATCATCATCGTCATCATCATCATCATCATCATCATCGTCATCATCACCATCATCATCATCACCATCATCATCATCATCATCATCATCACCATCATCATCATCACCATCATCATCATCATCAGCATCATCATCATCCAGTGCCTTGCCAGCCAACGTGGTCTATCATGCGTCTCCACACAATGCGATCACTGACGTCATGGATCAATTCATGTGTTGACTCCCGGCTGTGCCATGACACAAGACTGTCAAGAAGTTTATCACGCTGACTTCCCCTATCTTTTTTTTCCACAAATCTTTCGGGTTGCCACATGTTCCAGTTTGTGTTTTCTCATAACCCCCCCCCCCCCACCCCTACCAAAAATTGACTGCTTCTTTCTTATGTTCATGATTAGTTGTCTTTGCGACTTAGCTTCCCTAAAAATTTCCAGATGACCAGATAGCCTATTTTGGCTGTCCAATTAATTTTCGGCATTTTGTAGATAAAAACACATCTTCAAGACTTCTGGTGATTGTTTCGCCCGTTGACTAATTGTCCATGATTCTCAGCCGCATGTTACAGTCGGTCTATGTAACATGCAAGAACATTGTTTCTAACATTCATGGACAAGGACTTATATACTGTGCAATATATCATTGTAAAAGATTAAATAAAAATGTTTGCATATCCTTTACAGGACATCGCTGTCAACATCAACATCTTTCAGGTGACTGTTGATTTCTTGGCAAGATTACGCTCAGTAGTTTGCCATTGCTTTCTGAGCGGCCGTCTCACATACCCCGTAAGTTACCGACGCGATTTGAGCCACTGCTGTTTCTCACCGTCGTCACGTTACTTACGAGAGTATACGAGATTACGGAGAAAAGCCGCTAACCTCTAGGCCAGGAAGCCGGCTTGTAAAATGATAGTCGGAGTATTAGTCGAAGTCTTATCATCATAATATGTCTTAACAGCTGGCAGAGACGTGTATGTCTTTCCACCAATCTCCGTCCTTGGTCTTCTGGATCAACTCTGTTGATGATATTCCTGCATGCTGCCTTTTCAGTCCAACCAGCATCATTTATGTGATTTCCATCAGCCTCTTTTCCTATTGATCTTTCTATTTGTCACGGTATTCTACAGTGTCTCTGTTCTGATCACATGAAAAAAGAATGCTTTTTATCTCTTTCTTATCTTATTGTTGTATATTGTATATAATGTTCTAGTTTCATTAGCTTCTTTCAGGCAATCGTAGTTAGTTTTTGTGACAATCTATAGTACTCGCAGTATTCGTATCAGAAACCACATTTATGTTGCTTCCAAGATTTACTTAATTTGCTCATTAACGTTCCAGGATTCTCTGCCATACAATAAAAGATGTAATATATAACGTTTTAGCAGTCCTATTCGCATTCAGTGATAGTGACTTATTGCATAAGATACTTTCTCATACTTTCTTATCATTTTCTGAAAAGCAGTTGTTGGGTGTCCTGTTCTGTTCCTAATCTCTGGCTTGCGCCTTCCATCTGATGTCTCTAACCATTTATAATTTTCAACTTGGTTAAGTATTTCCCCCTCTATTATTATCTCACATGTAGGTCTTCTTTGATATAATCAGTGTTTGTGCATTTTTTAATATTCAAGGAAATTGGTTTTATTTATTAATTTATTTATTTATTTATTGCAAACTCGGTAGCTATAATATCCAAACGTTGTTGTAGACCTTTAGCATTTTCCCATCAATACTTTGTCATCTGCATAGCATAGACTGTTTATATTGTAGCCTCTGACCTGTATTTCTGGTCTCTCCTTGCACTCTCAAATTATTATTTATTATTATTTCAAGAGAGAGAGAGAGAGAGAGAGAGAGAGAGAGAGAGAGAGAGAGAGAGAGAGAGAGAGAGAGAGAGAGAGAGAGAGAGAGATGGAGAGAGAAGATCTGGTAACACAACATATCCTTGTCTTATTCCTTGCTGTATTTAATCATAACTGCCGTCTATATTTCCATGATAATTAATGTTACTTGATTCCAGTATATGTTCTTTATTATTCTGAGATCGTTCCCATCAATGTGGATATCTTCCTAATTGTTTATAATTTCATCATATTTTACTGTATCAAGTGCTTTGGTATAATCTACGAGTACAGCACAAATATATATCTTTCTTTGTCTCTGCTGATCTCTATGTGACATTTTATAACATCTATTTTACCTTTTGTGCCCATCCCACTCGTGTCTTTACTATTGAGGTTGACCATTTCTCCATCCCTGCGCATTTATTTCCTCATAGCCTACACTTTAACTATTACGTTACTTCCTGTCAGCAGACCTACGGAGATTGTGACACAAATGTTGATCTTTGTACCCTGGGATTTAACGGTCTCCGTGACCTCAGCAAAGTGTATTTCTTGTGTATTCTTTTTTGTTTTCTCTAAACTCCATTCTGTCGCATGTGATTATTTGTTGTTGTTGTAATAATGCACTTTCCGATTTTGTTGATTCATTCACACCGCCATTTGCACGTGTGCCGTAAGCACTAAAGATATAGCGGGATTTACCGATACTGACACTTCAGTGGACAATTAAGCGTGAGAACAAAACAAGTGCTGCGGAGTCAAATATACGCATTCGGAGACAAGACAAATCTTCATGTTTGGCCACATTATGGAAAGACTGGGCCTCAAGAACAATTTGACAACTACAAAAAATAAAGAGAGTCGATTTCATTGCACTGGGTTTTATCCCACATGGCTCGGTCTCTTTCAGCCGGTCAGCCTGAGCATATAGTAGCCCAAAGCACGAATTCCCTAGCTCCAGCGACGATCCCTATGAGCCTCCGAGAAAATTGCACTTGTGAACCGATCGACGTAGCCTGGAATCGAACTCACATTCTTTGGGGGGGGGCATGGACGGACGGCGTAACCACTGGGCCACGGAGTCTCCCAATTTACAACTTTGGTTGTTGGTGTTGGGCACAGAAGGAGAATATACTAGCCTGGTTGACAGAGTGACACAGAAGACGATCGAAGGTTGAAGGTGTGCATTTATACTCTTCAAAGTTAGGGTGTTTTAAGCTCGCCGGTATGGCTCGTGACATGAAATAATTCATATGGATAGAGTATGTACACCTTTTCCTACTGAATGTTGTAGATAGTGTGTGGCCTTGGCCTGGCAAATTAAACATTTTTAAGTTCTTATGCAAATTTTGCTCGTGAAACTGTTCTTTTTTGTATAGTTCCCCAACATACCACGTCGAGGGTTCGAAATCACTCGCGGGCGATTTAGAAGCAGACCGCTTTGCGTTGATTTCGTTGACATGAGGCGTCGGCTTTTTAGAAAGCAATGACAGACTATTTATCTACATTGCATAGTACATCATGAACAGTATCTACATTCTGAGGCTGATTGCAACGTTCTGTGACAGAACATACCGACTTACATTGACCAGATTGCAAGAGTCACATTTCCTGCACACTGTAAATTTACATCAAAGAAACTTCCCAAAGCCTACAGAAAGGCGAGAGAGAGAGAGAGAGAGAGAGAGAGAGAGAGAGAGAGAGAGAGAGAGAGAGAGAGAGAGAGAGAGAGAGAGAGAGAGAGAGAGAGAGAGAGAGAAATCAAATCAAATCAAATCAAATCAACTTTATTAGGGTCACAAATTGGGCGCGCAGGCCCGTCTTACATTCGGCCCTTCCAATCACTCGTCTTTCGTTCATCAAGAGCATTATACATTTACATAGGAAGAAAAATAAACATTGTGAAATGAATGTTGTAAACATAAACAAGGCTAATTACCATGTTATGAAGCCCATCTCCCACCTATCCATACATCACCCCACCCACACAACACCCCCACCTACCCACACACACGCGCACCAAGGGACACATACATACCCCCACCTACCGACACACACGCACACCAAGAGACACATACATACCCCACCAACCGACCCATCCCTCTCCCGCACATCCCCCATCCACACACACTGCCCTCACCTGATCCCCCAACCAAAACACACTCGCCACTCACAAACATTCCCCCACCAAACCACACATCCCACATACACATCCTACCCCACACATCCTCTCCCCACCCACACATCAAACCACCCATCCCCCAGCCACATCTCCATCGACAACATATTCCCCACCCACATACACAATCCCCCACCAACCCACACATCGCACATCCACTCACACATCCCCAAACCATACACACACATCCCCACCAGCTGACATGTCCCTAACCCCCCCCCCACACACACACACACACACATCTTCCTAACCACCCATACATCCCCAATCCACTCACACAAACCCCACCACCCACACATACAACTTCCACCCACCCACACATGCCTTAATCTAATCCCTCACCACACAATCCCCCACTCGCACATCACATACACCTCCTAGCACCACTATTCCCAACCCACGCACAACACACACACATATCCCTCACCAACACATCCCCACTTACACACCACACACATATCCCCCACCCAGATACCACACAATATTCCCACCCACACCCACAAAGATACCCTTACCCATCCACCCCACATACCCCTACTCACACACACATACCTCACCCACACAATATCACCAACCAACACACCACACACCTCTCCCCACCCACACACGCATTCCCTACCCGTCCACCAACACACACTCACTCACGCATACATCCTCCACTACGCACCCACACACCCCCACCCACCCACTCCCAACCAAACATCTCTCGATCACAATACCCCTACCCCCACACACATCCTCCACCCACTCACACATCCCACCCCGACACATACAACTCCCTCACCCACCTACACATCCCTAAGCCACTCACACACCCCCACCCACACACACACATCTCCCACCCACACTCCCCCACATACTTCCCCCAACCACCACAATCCCCTGCTCACCCACACATATACCCCACCCATACGCACATTCCCCGCACCCATCACACACATCCCCCACACCACACACTATCCTCCACCCATACCACCACAAACATACCCTCCACCCACACATCATTCACACATCCCCCACCAACACACCGCACACATATCTCAAACCCACACACCATACACTTCTCCCCACCCGCCCTTCCATCCCAAATCCACCCATCACAATCCCCTACCCACACAACACCGCCTCCCACACATACTTCCTCAAACCATCCACACATCTCCATCCACATAAACACACATCCCCTGCATCCGTCTCATACACATATCCTCCACCCATACACACATCCCCCACACCCATTCCAACACCCCTACTTTCACCCCCACACATCCATCCACACATCCCACCAACACCCACAAATACCACTACCCACCAAAACCCACACACCCCAACCCATAAGATAGAGAGAGAGAGAGAGAGAGAGAGAGAGAGAGAGAGAGAGAGAGAGAGAGAGAGAGAGAGAGAGAGAGAGAGAGAGAGAGAGAGAGAGGGGGAAAATTCTTTTTATAAATGTAAGAAAAACACACAATATCAAAGAAATAACCGTCTGAACGTTTCGATTTCTTTCGTCCCGTCTTCTTTAAAAGGCTCTGTAACTGCAGATGGAAGATTAGTATTCCCATATCTTTCTGAGATCAAATAAATGTCCACAGAGTGAAGAAGAAAGGACACAGCGCAGTAAGCCCACAAATTCCTCCAAATCTTCATAGAAGACTCCTCACAGACACCATATCGACGCCGCCAACAATGAAAGTGTATCATTTCCGCTCCAGCCGTATCTGGAATACTGAAATTAACGCCCCAGGTTACGCAGACCAGAGCAAGAGGACAGCCTGCGGAGACTTTGAAGGCTGGAGAGTCCAGGCATCAACACGTTTAATAATATTTTCTCAATATCTTATACAGGGCTATGTCTTCTAGAAACATTGTTTCTCTGGGGGCAAAAAAATGAAGGAGGCAAATGGAGACGTTTGTAAACATGGTGGCATCCGGAAAAACCCGGTATTCTTTCAGCCGGATGTGACGTTAGTGCTGTCGATCATCCGGGCTTTGAAGAAAAAAATGGCGTCGTGATCGTCGTTAGCGTTGTGAGTTTTGTGTATTTTGCCTTAAAGGCCTCTTGAGATAAAAATTATGTGGATTTAGTAGAAGGGCTCTGTCATCACACAGCGACTTTGTTTGTCAGCCTTGTATCTCTCTGGCCACCCCAGACGACACCGAGTCGGATATTGCGTCTGGATGGCCGGTTTCGTAACATCGCTGTCCTGTCAGAGCAGGGATATTCAATTTGTGGGTAAAAGAAACTGCATGGCTGTAGGTACGGTTGGCCATTGTGCTGAAAAGATACTTGGTGTTTGGTAAATGTACTTGAGCTGTTTAAATGTTCATCATCACCATCAAGTGCTTTGCCGGTTGGCGTGGGCGATTATGCCTCGTCACAAATTGCGATCTCCGACGGCATGGATTAACTCGTGTGTTGACTCACGTCTGTGCCATGACACACACACACACACACACACACACACACACATACATACACACACACACACACACACACACAATGTTGCTTTAAATATAAACTTAGAAGCCACAAACAATACATTACGCGATTTATTGTCTGATATATTTCTCTGTATCTCGTCAGGTGCATAATACATGTATTATACGTCGAAAGTACAAGAAAGAAAAGACAGGACAAGAAACGACAAGAAAGACAGGACAAGACAAGAAAGGACAAAACAGGAAAGGACAATGAAGAACGGATACGACAAGAAAGAAAGGACAAAACAGGACAGTACAAGGAAGAACGGACACGACAAGAAAGGACAAGAAAGAAATGACAAGAAAGAATGGACAAGACAAAAAAGAACAAGACAAGACAAGACACAATCAAGACCAGACTGCTGAGAAGATCAGCTATAGTTAGCATGTACTGTATATGTAGTTACAAGAGCCACTTGCAGTAGTTAAAACCTTCATCACGTTGAATTTATAACATTTTCTTCGTTAACTGCTCATAGTTCATGCCGTGTGGCGTCGGTGATCGTGTCTGTCCACAGCTTTCTGTCTCGTCTACTGACAATATTCTTATAGTCCATGCTGGCGTCGGTGATCATGTCTCGTGTGCTGCCAGTCATTTCTAATACCGATGTTCCACCAGGCCAGGGTGTCAAAACTGTGCAGCAACTTCTCTCTTGATCTCCCCCTGCCTCTCACACCCTTCAGCTTTTCCGCTGTGAGGAAACAGTCCAGCTTTCCCCTTTTCATGCCATGCCTTAAGAATTTGGACTGTTTTCTTCTGATTGGAGTAACCAGTTCTCTTAGTGAGTTAACTTCTTTCAATATATCTTCATTGTTGTTTCTATCTGCCTACGGTGTTCTGACCATTCTTCGATAAAACCACATCTCCACAGCTTCTAAATAATTTCCCTCTTGACTGCTTATTGTCCATGATTTGCTTCCATAGATCAGGACTGGCTCTTAAGAACGACCTTCCCCACAACGATGGACAAATATAAATTGCCGAGAATATTCTTCATCATGTGAAATGCTGCATTTGTTTAAGCTGTTGTACAGTTAAGTTTCTTAATCTGCTGTTCTATCTGCTGCTATTAAAGTACCCAAATATTTAAATACATTGGATTGTTTCACATATAATAATATCTAGGATACGAGATCAGCATGTCGAATGGATAAGAACGCTTATTCTTAAACATCCGGTGTACTGATGCCGAGGTAAGGGGTTCAACCCCTACACCATAAGTTGGACTAAAGTGTTAACTTCTCGTTCTTGACTTGGGGACGTAAATTACACATACCTCTGAAGTCGGAGTGGATTCTCCTGATGTCGAGATACACTGTTAATAGGGAAAGCTAATCCACACGCAAAATTCAGTCCACCACTACTAGAAGTGGTGTGTATGGACTACGCTTGAGTTCAATGCGAGCCAGCGAGCGCAGCATCAACAAAATATCTGGGATATCCAATACAATAACTGTTGTGTTATTTCTGAAATGTGGATTATTTTATCAGACATTTAACGGATTCACTGCCAGACAAACATTAGGTGTGGATCAACCATGGTAGGCAATCAAATGAACAAGTAATGTAACGTAAATGCCCGTTTACTGAGCATTGGAATTGCCGAAGATACCAAGAAACAAAACAAATAAAACGATAACCCTAGTATGGCGATATGTCGTTCTTCTGTCCAAATAGGAGATCACACATGGACGATATAGTATCCTTTAGCATTGGATCAATTAAACCCCATTTAAATCAGAAAAAAAAAAAAAAAAAAAAAAAAAAAAAAAACACGCCGCCGTGATGTGTGATTTCTTTCATTTCATTGCCTGAGATTTTCCTCTTGAACAATATTTTTCAACTGAAGTGCTTTCCAAATTAAATGTACTTGAATATTTTTTGTATATATTGCTTTTTTTTTTTTTAAAGCTTACGACAAAATAATTTATAAAACGCAGAAAACCCAAACTATGAATATATCCATCAGAGGACTTTCCCACATTTGCTTAAGACTGGGAGAAATTGACAAATACATCACTCACTTCCTCAAACTGTCTCCATCTGTTTCTGATCGAACGGATCTCTCCCAGAAGAACGCGAGTCCAAGATGCAAGCTCTTCACAATCAACTTGATATCCGAGTCTTCCTAGCGAGGGCTCTATGTGAGAGATAATCTAATTAAATCCAGTGTCGATATTATTTCTGTTGAGTATGGCAGGCGAGCAAGCAGCTGTTTGTGGAATTGTGACAATTTTTTGCGTTTCTGACCGAGATCACATCGATTGCTGTTAATTCTCATCGTTTTCTCGAGTGCTTCATCAGTCCTGACAATGGAGCTACCAGCCGGAGCTAGAAATCCGAGTTGTAAGTCGTCGTGGAGGCACTGGGAGAATGCCCTCCTGATAACCATACATTTGTTTAATCGTTTGATAATCTGTAATATGATATTTGCACTATGGTTATCGTCTTCTTAAGGTTTGCCTTGATATTTTCTATTGAATTTCTGTCTGATATTTTGTTTTGTTTTTTCTTCTTGTTATTGCTACTGCTCTTCTTCTTCTTCTTCTTCTTCTTCTTCTTCTTCTTCTTCTTCTTCTTCTTCTTCTTCTTCTTTCTTTCTTTCTTTCTTTCTTTCTTCTTCTTCTTCTTCTTCTTCTTCTTCTTCTTCTTCTTCTTCTTCTTCTTCTTCTTCTTCTTCTTCTTCTTCTTCTTCTTCTTCTTCTTTCTTTCTTCTTTCTTTCTTTCTTTCTTTCTTTCTTTCTTTCTTTCTTTCTTTCTTTCTTTCTTTCTTCTTCTTCTTCTTCTTCTTCTTTCTTCTTCTTCTTCTTCTTCTTCTTCTTCTTCTTCTTCTTCTTCTTCTTATTATTATTATTATTATTATTATTATTATTATTATTATTCTATTTGTTAATCCTTTTCATTCTTTCTTTCTTTCTTTCTTTCTTTCTTTCTTTCTTTCTTTCTTTCTTTCTTTCTTTCTTTTCTTAAGAGAAACATTTGATGTATATAAAGTATAAAGGGAAACATTTTGCAGTAAATAAAGTATAAAGGTGAACATATGCAGTAAATAAAGTTCGAATTTTAATTTCACGCTCCCTCGTATAAAGAGAAACATCCCCAGTACATAAGGTCTAAAGGGAACCTCAGGAATGCATGTTTACGGTAAAGAACTAAACTTGCAATTCGTTGTGGTATGAAGCAGATGTGGCGACTGTGCCATTTATTCATGGCTAAATGTCGTTCGAGGTTTAATATTCTGTGTATGATAGTCAACGCTTCATTTCTCATTAACTGCCAAGCAAAAAGGAGGCTTCGGCCATACATGGTACACAATAAAATGAATAAGTATTATAATATCACATTCCAATAACTGAGCATTTATATTGCGGAAGATACCACGGAAAAAACAAATAATACCATCACCCAGGTATGGCAGTATATCGTCCTTCTGTCTAAATGGGAAGGAGGAGGGGGGGGGGAGTTATCCTTCGGCACTGAATTAGTTCAACTATGTGGTATTTGTTTGATTGCGCTAGGTCGATCCAGAACCTTCTGCTGACGTAAAGGAAATACACCACTTGGTGGTGGCATGAATATATGATAGCCACTTGGTGGTGACATGAATATATGATAGCCACTTGGTGGTGAAAATGAATATATGACAGCCACTTGGTGGTGACATGAATATATGATAGCCACTTGGTGGTAAAAATGAATATATGACAGCCACTTGGTGGTGACATGAATATATGATAGCCACTTGGTGGTAAAAATGAATATATGACAGCCACTTGGTGGTGACATGAATATATGATAGCCACTTGGTGGTGACATGAATATATGATAGCCACTTGGTGGTGACATGAATATATGATAGCCACTTGGTGGTAACATGAATATATGATAGCCACTTGGTGGTAAAAATGAATATATGACAGCCACTTGGTGGTGACATGAATATATGATAGCCACTTGGTGGTAAAAATGAATATATGATAGCCACTTGGTGGTGACATGAATATATGATAGCCACTTGGTGGTAAAAATGAATATATGACAGCCACTTGGTGGTGAAATGTATATATGACAGCCACTTGGTGGTGAAATGTATATATGACAGCCACTTGGTGGTGAAATGAATATATGACAGCCACTTGGAGGTGGAATACAGGATAGCCACTTGGTGGTGAAATGAATATATGTCAGCCACTTGGTGGTGAAATAAATATATGACAGCCACTTGGAGTTGGAATACAGGACAGCCACTTGGAGTTCGAATACAAGACATACACTTAAGTGTGAAATGAATATATGACAGCCACTTAGATTTGGAATACAGGACAACCACTTGGAGTAGGAGTTGAGTTGAGTTGAGTTGAGTCAAGAACCGACATCATGCACTCAGGACATTCCCATACGTGCTCCGTCCCCTCGTTCAACAGCAAGCGAAGAGTCATACTACTAATCCTTCCGATCGCTATCTGATTAAACGTTCTCCTGGTCTTCCCTCTCAGTTTTGAGATTCTTCCAGAACCCCTGCCGATCCCCGCAATCTCATTCTTTCCACATGTGGGTTTTGGAGTTGGAAGACAAGACATAAACTTTTAGGTGAAATGAATATATGACAGCCACTTGGAGTTGGAATACAGGACAGCCACTTGGTGATGAAATGAATATATGACAGCCACTTGGAGTTGGAATATAGGACAGCTACTTTGAGTTGGAATATAAGAAAGCCACTTGGAGTTGGAATATAGGACAGCCGCTTAGAGTTGGAATACAAGACATACACATGTAGGTGAAATGAATATATGACAGCCACTTGGAGGTGGAATACAGGACAGCCACTTGGTGGTGAAATGAATATATGACAGCCACTTGGAGGTGAAATGAATATATGACAGCCACTTGGAGGTGAAATACAGGACAGCCACTTGGAATTGGAATACAAGACATACACTTGTTGGTGAAATGAATATAAGACAGCTACTTGGAGTTGGAATATAGGACAGCCACTTGGAGTTGGAATACAAGACATAAACTTGTGGGTGAAAAGAATATATGACAGCCACTTGGATTTGGAAAACAGGACAGCCACTTGTGGGTGAAATGAATATATGACAGCCACTTCTGGGTAAAATGAATATATGACAGCCACTAGGTGGTGAAATGAATATATGACAGCCACTTGGTGGTGAAATGAATATATGACAGCCACTTTGTGGTGAAATGAATATATGACAGCCACGTGGTGGTGAAATGAATATATGACAGCCACGTGGTGGTGGAATGAATATATGACAGCCAAGTAGTGGTGAAATGAATATATGACAGCCACGTAGTGGTGAAATGAATATATGACAGCCACTTGGAGGTGGAATACATGACAGCCACTTGGAGTTGGAATACAAGACATACACTTGTAGGTGAAATGAATATATGACAGCCACTTGGAGTTGGAATACAAGACATGCACTTGGGGATGGATTGAATACAGGACAGCTCAGTCGGCAGGCGACTGAGTTAGCCACATTGCTGCTAGAGTTCCTGGGAATATGAGTTGTAAACATTACTTTTAAGTTTCATAGTGATGAAAACTTCACTAAGGAGATGCATGACGGGGGATTTCCGATCATCAGAAACGGTTGCCCATACGATGAATGTTTCGGCCTTTTCCATAACTTCCGGGTGTATTTCCCATGTTGTGATATGGCACCTTGCCTTTCATGTTTGAGACGGTGTAGTTATTTTTCGCATTTATCCCCCAAATCATGATCATCACGTGCCAAACCGATCAGCGTGGGCTGCCATGTTTCGCCATCTCACTCGATCACAAATACGCGTCTGTGAATGCCTGCCCATAGCCTATCCCACCCATAGGGTGGCGAACATCGTACACTTGGTGCGTCGTAGCATGCCATAATTATCACAGTACCTTTCCTTCGACCGCGGGAAAACCAGCTTCTTCTTCCCTCCCGTTTGTCTCTATCTCTGCTTCCACATCGGCTATTCGTATACGCGAGTAGACGTCAAATACGTATCCCTGCCATGGTAAGCTACTTTATGTGACTTACTGAGTGCTCATGTTTCACACCTCGCTTTTTCTGTACTTATATTCCATTGTTTTGCTAGTTATTCCACAACTGGCGTAGTAAAATTAAAAACATAAACGAGATTATTTATAGCATGTAAATCTATTAAAAGAATGTGAGAAGCAAGAGAAAGGCAACATTTCAGTTTCTTAAGGATACATTTATTTTTAGTTTAAAAGTTAGATTTATAATTGACTGCTATGCTAAATATTGTTAAGAAGCAATGGAAAGCCAACATATTAATTTCCTATGGATATTTGTAGTAGCTAAAAAGCTAGATTTATGATTGATTGCCGTGGTAAAATATTTTTTTTTACAAAATTACACCTCTCTTTCCACCGAAAAGCCTGCTATGACATATATTACTTCTTTGTTCAAATTCTGTTTTAACTTTTAACTCATGTTGTTCTCCTGTGTTTCTTATTCCATCCCATAATGCTGTCTTTACACTAAGAGTCGAAAGTAATTTTTTGTGTGTTTCAAGCTGCTTATAATAAACATATTGTTTTTTTCCTCCGACATTCCCTATTCAACATCATTCTTCCTACCTCTTTGCTTGAGCTAAACCAACAACTATTATGATTAATTTAACAGCGTCATTTCCCAAGTACAGCCTGACTTTACATCCAGCGCTGAAACACCCTCTGGTCCTTGCTCTCTCAGTTCACGAGTCCACGCTAAAGATCGTCAGCTATATGAATCAATCATTTCCAGCCAGGTCTCTCACCATACTACAAGCATTCTGAGGCCGTCAAACGAGGCGCGTGAGAGAGGGTTACCGTTGTGGACCAAGAGCATGCGTTATGTTTTCATCTGCCGTTTAGTAATGACAAAGCCATACCGAGTTCTCTTCTCCACGCGCAGCTTCCAAGGAATATTGACAGCTGCAAACGATGCTTGACAAAGGTTTGTGTAAATTGCCTGTTTGGAGTTGCTGAAAAACATGCAGGAAATGGAGCTGAGGAGGTATGAGGTCAACATTTGCTCCTCGCAGATGAAGTATTCCTGCCAGGGTTTGGTGAAAGGTAAAAGAAACATTGGCATTGTAGAATTATTCCGTTGATGACACTGCGGTATCTTTTGGGGTAAATTGAATATACGACCCGAGGCTGGAGGGAAAATGGAGCGGCCGGGAGACAATATCTTTTGTTGAAAGATGTTGGTGAAAAGATGTTGAGCTTGTGTTTTCTATTGTTGTTACATAAACATATGCGTCAGCAGTGGCTGTCTGCAAGAACGTTCTATCTGTTTGTTTTGGGTGAAGTCTATCTGGTTTCTAGCTTTATGCAGAAGGTATCCTTTTCTTGCACCGAAAGCACTAATGTATATGTTTATTCAAGCTAACATTGAACGAATTCTTCTCTAAAGAGCATCCTAAAAAAATTTAACACAATTCACTCTTTCAGTTTAACTCTTTCGGGATGTACTTCGTTTTGAACAGTTATCAGCAAACTAAACATAATTTCTTTGTCAACTGAGACAATGAAGAGAGTTCTTAATTTATTAAGTGGTCTGCGGTGGTTAATCCTCATAAACGACTTCCAGTATGTTTTTTTTTTTTTTCTGGTATATTCTATTTACAGGACATCGCTGTTAATACCAGCATTTTACTGCTGTTGTTGATGTCGTGGCAAGTTTTACTTTCAGTACTTTGCCATCGCTGTCTGAACAACCGGCTCCCATACCAACACGTTAAAACCCCAACGCGATACGGTCTGTCCAGTATCTTACAGGAGCTTATACAACGCCGAAATATCATTGCGTTTCAAAACCATACTGGACCCAACTTTGTGCCTTTTGGACAACAGAGGAGTTGTATTTATTTTATCCTTTTCTTCCCTTTATATGTGTTTGTTTGTCCTGTCCTTGAAAACGATTATTGGAATCAAAACGTCGGTTGTATACTCTGCCCTATAATAGTTATCTTTTTTGTTTATTTTATTACTTCAATATTAATTATTTGTTGATTATTTCTTGTTTTGGATAATTTTCACTCTGTTTCACCTGTATGGAGTCCATTGTAATATGTACACTGTGACAGTGTTTAGTCTGTCTTTTCTTTTCGCTGGAGCTAATTATACCTAATTGTTTATAATTCACATTGAGTTGTAACACAACATGTCAGCTTTAATAATATCAACTTTTAAGTCATTACTGTGTCACATCCCTACTTTCCATTTTCTGCCATCCATTTTTGTTTGGTCCTAACTTACTTTCTCTTTGGTCCAAACCTACTTCCTGTTTGGTCCAACTCGACTTTCTGTTTGGCATTGAATCTGTCAATAGTTGCATTGAGCCAATCCTGTTGTACAGAAGTGACTTATAGTCAATTAGCAGATGAATGAGGAATATTGTGAAAGCTGTGGAGATGTGGTTTTATAGAAGAAGGAGTTAACTCACAAAGCGAACTGGTTACTCACATCATAAGAAGACCGTTACCATTCTTTGGGCATCTCATGAGACGGGGAAAGGTGTAGTATGTTGTCACAGCAGGAATGTTGGACAGTAGGGAAAAAAGACAGGGGAAGACCAAGAGATAAGATGCTTACAGTTTGACATCATGGCGTGGAGACCGAGGGTTGTGGATAGACATGATCGCCAACGTCAAGCGGCGTGGACTGTAAGAAGAAGACACATTGTAACAGATAAGAGACACGGCTATAGTAGGATATGATAATGTGACATGAAACAAACGTGTAGGTGCAGCTTCTGCGAGCGAGAGATAGAGAGAAAGAGAGAGGGGAAAAGAGAGGGGTAGGAGGGAGTGAGAGAGAGGGAGAGGGAGTGAGAGATAGAGGGAGTGAGAGTGAGAGAAAAACACACAGACACGACGTACACACCTTACGATGAACTTAATCCAGGTGAACAGATATCACAGCTGGGAAATAAATTGGAAAAACTAATAATAATAATAATAATAATAATAATAATAATAATAATAATAATTAATTAGAATAATTGTTATAGTAATAATAATAATAACAATATAACATTAAGCAATGATGTAATACATAAAGGAAACCACAAAACAAAGATTCCACGCTTCAGTTCTGGTGATATTCTTCGGGAACAGCACAACACGCTCAAGAAAACAAATATAAATGTAAATAGTAGTACAAAAGCACAAAAATATTAGCGCACAAAAAATATAAGTAAGAAATGCTAACGGACGATTTGTTCAAAGAATAGTGTAGACACGTGGATATAATCAAATCAAATCAAATCAACTTTATTAGGGTCACAAATTGGGCGCGCAGGCCCGTCTTACATTCGGCCCTTCCAATCACTCGTCTTTCATTCATCAAGAGCATTATACATTTACATAGGAAGAAAAATAAACATTGTGAAATGAATGTTGTAAACATAAACAAGGCTTATTAACATGTTATGAGGCCCATCTCCCACTTATCCATACATCACCCCACCCACACACACACCCCCACCTACCCACACACACGCACACCAGGGACACATACATACCCCACCAACCGACCCATCCCCCTCGCGCACATCCCCCACCCACACACACTACCCTCATCTGATCCCCCAACCAAAACACACTCGCCACCCACAAACATTCCCCCACTAACCCACACATCCCACGCCAATCCACATCCTAACCTACACATCATCTCCCCACCCACACCTCAAACCACCCATCCCCCAGCCACATCTCCATCGACCACATATTCCCCTCCCCACGCACACAACCCCCCACCAACCCACACATCGCACATCCACTCACACATCCCCAAACCATACACACATCCCCACCAACTGACATGTCCCTACCCCCCCCCCCCCCCCACACACACACACACACATCTCCCTAACCACCCATACATCCCCAAACCACTCACACACACCCCACCACCCACACATACAACTTCCACCCACCCACACATGCCTTAACCCAATCCCCCACCCGCACATCACATACACCCCCTACCACGCAATATTCCCAACCCACGCACCACACATACACACACATATCCCTCACCAACACATCTCCACTTACACACCACACACATATCCCCCACCCAGATACCACACAATATTCCCACCCACACCCACACAGATCAAGAATCGCCTTGGCGAAGGTAGCCGTTTGCAAGATGAAAAACATACTTACCAATACAAAGATATCAATTCCAACGAGAAAAAGAGTGTTGAGGTGCTACATAGAATCTATACTTTTGTATGGAGGTGAAGCTTGGACAATGAGCAAGCAAGCTGAAAAACATCTGATAGCTGTGAATACGTGGTTTCTGAGAAAAATGCAAAGAATACCTTGGAGAGACAGAACAACCAATGACCAAGTCCTACAAGAAACAAATGAGAACCTTAAACTGATTAGAGAAATTAGACGTAGACAGTTAACAATCTTTGGTCACACTATGAGAAGATATAAATTGGTGACAACTGGAAACATCGACGGGAAGAGAACAAGGAGAAGGCAGAGAAGTAAATACCTGGATGGCTTGACGATGTGGTATGGCCGAGACCAGAACACTGAGCTTATCCATGTCTCTGGTGATCGAGTGAGATGGCGAAACATTACCGCCCACGCTTATCGGCTTGGCACATTATGAATGATGAATGAGTATGTGGGAAAGTGTAGACACGTGGATGTAAGCGAAAGTAACACAATTTCAACTAATGTAGTATGTGGGATAGTGTGGTCATCTGCCTATAAGCCAATGTAACATAACTTTAACTAATATATAAAGCTTGTACACAGTTTTTAAGATATATATATATAGCTTGTACACAGTTTGTAATATATATAGCTTGTACACAGTTTGTATATTTTTGCACATAATGTTCCATTACCGGTCTCCCTGGGGTTAGGGAGTAGCGACTTTCTCTGTAATCCCGTATACTCTCGAGAGTAACGTGTCAACGGCGAGAATCAGTAGCGGTTCTAACCTACGGGTAAATGAGCCGGTCGCTCAGAAAGCAATGGCACACTACTGGGCGTATTCTTGCCAAGAAATCAACAATCAGCTGAACGATGCTGATGTTGACAGCGATGTCCTGTAAAGGATATGCAAACATTTTTTTTTTTAAATATTCCATTGAAACGGTTACATCGTTTTCGTTCACACTTTTCACTTCTTTGAACGGAATGGTTTTTGGTGATAGCCAATTTAATCGTTTGTTTACGTTTCTGAATCTTCAGTCATTTTAAATTTATGTCCCTCATAGTTCCTCCCAGCATGCACACCTTCCTCTTGTGTTGGGAAACGTGCATTCGCAATCGTCAAGTATTTCAGCTTCCCGATCATTCAGTTTAATTTTTATCTATTTTGTGCAGGTCTCTTTAATGCCATATTCGCCCGAATTAAAAGATCTGGGCATGCTATTTTCTGGTCCCCCCCCCCCCCCCCCCCCCAGTTCTCTCGCTTTGAACTCAAGCGTAGTCATACAGTGCTACTTCTTTTAGTGCACTGGATTAATTTTTACATGTGGATTAGCTTTCCTTATTACCATTGACTCTTGATATCAGGCGAACCCACTCCGACTTCTGAGGTACATGCAATTTACGTCCCCTGGTCAAGGACAAGAATTCAACATTTTAGTCCAAATGACCGGTGTAGGTGTTGCACCTGCTACCTCGGCATCAGCAAACCGGAAGTTTAAGAGCGAGCGCTCAGATTAATTTCCGCCATGTTGACCTCAACGAGTGATGATCAAACATCACGGCTTCCGTATATACGACGTTTCGGTGAAATACATGCCACATGCATGATGCCCATTATTACAACAACAAAATAAGCATGGTGTAATTAAGTACAATTACAGGAGACTTGTGCACGCCTTAAGACGCGTTTAGCAAACTGTGCTTGACCCGAGTCCACTCAGCACTTGGTAGCTGATGTGGTCAGTATCACGTCGACCGTCCGGACTCCCCAAGACAATTCTTGGTATCAATCTTAGGCTGGGTCAGCTTGGGAGCCCAGGCCAGTTTTTAACATCCTAAAACTCCCCGATGCGGATCGAACCCGTGAGTATCGGGCGGGCAGGCTAGCGTCTAGCCACTACACTGCCACAGCTATGACGCAGCTATGATGCAGCTATAACGCAGCTATGATGCAACTATGATGCAGCTATAATACAGCTACGACGCAGCTATGATGCAGCTATAACGCAGCTATGACGCAGCTATGACGCAGCTATGATGCAGCTATAATACAGCTACGACGCAGCTATAACGCAGCTATAATACAGCTATGATGCAGCTATAATACAGCTATGATGCAGCTATAACGCAGCTATGATGCAGCTATAATACAGCTATGATGCAGCTATAATACAGCTATGACGCAGCTATAATACAGCTATGATGCAGCTATAATACAGCTATGATGCAACTATGATGCAGCTATAATACAGCTACGACGCAGCTATGACGCAGCTATAATACAGCTATGATGCAGCTATAATACAGCTATGATGCAGCTATAACGCAGCTATGATGCAGCTATAACGCAGCTATGATGCAGCTATAATACAGCTATGACGCAGCTATGATGCAGCTATAATACAGCTACGACGCAGCTATGATGCAGCTATAACGCAGCTATGACGCAGCTATGACGCAGCTATGATGCAGCTATAATACAGCTACGACGCAGCTATAACGCAGCTATAATACAGCTATGATGCAGCTATAATACAGCTATGATGCAGCTATAACGCAGCTATGATGCAGCTATAACGCAGCTATGATGCAGCTATAATACAGCTATGATGCAGCTATGATGCAGCTATAATACAGCTACGACGCAGCTATGATGCAGCTATAACGCAGCTATGACGCAGCTATGACGCAGCTATGATGCAGCTATAATACAGCTACGACGCAGCTATAACGCAGCTATAATACAGCTATGATGCAGCTATAATACAGCTATGATGCAGCTATAACGCAGCTATGATGCAGCTATAACGCAGCTATGATGCAGCTATAATACAGCTATGATGCAACTATGATGCAGCTATAATACAGCTACGACGCAGCTATGATGCAGCTATAACGCAGCTATGACGCAGCTATGACGCAGCTATGATGCAGCTATAATACAGCTACGACGCAGCTATAACGCAGCTATAATACAGCTATGATGCAGCTATAATACAGCTATGATGCAGCTATAACGCAGCTATGACGCAGCTATGACGCAGCTATGATGCAGCTATAATACAGCTGTGACGCAGCTGTTATGCAGCTATGATGCAGCTATGACGCAGCTTTGACGCAACTATGACGCAGCTGTGACGTAGCTAATGTTAAATAAGCTACTGGTTATGTGGTTTAATTATTGTTTATAATTATTTTGTGCGGCACTTTTCACGAGCGGCCTTGTCATAGGCCGTTGTATCATAGTGCCCGTGGGACCAGCTAGAGAAAGCAATGGAACAGACTGAACACCTGTATGTGGGGTGAATGGTATAGCGGGGGAATCGGCAGGGGCTCTAGACGAGTCTCAAAACTGAGAGGGAAGACCAGGAGAACGTTCAATCAGATGGCAGTTGGAACCATTAGCAGCATGACTCTTCAATGACTGTTGAATTGGGTACGGAGCGCGCGTGGGAATGTCCTGAATGCAATTATGTCGTTTCTTAGCTCAACTCAACGCAACTCGCTGCTTACTTATTTGTCAAAACAGTGATTGGGGTTCAATCCCCAGAATGGTCAGAATCGTCATTTCCTAACTGCAGGCCACGTTATGTAATGAAGCCATGCCAGTTCAAGAGCCTGCAGCCTTCCTGGGTAATCAATACTCTCCTACTGACTCGGTTAACAGAAACCTTTCTGTTTTCACAAACCATTTAAATCGTTATTAACACAAATGCCAGGGTCTGTGTCTGGGTCTATCTGAATGAGCTACTATCAATACTTGTGTAGCAACACTGCTCGTGTCCAACAGGGGATGCTTCTTTCTTCTCTTCTTCTCCAGTCAGAACCCTGGTCATCTCGCAGCACATGAGTATATCTTGGTTACTCGATCATACGTCATAAACCTCACCCACTCGAACTGCAGTTAACTCGAACAAGAGTGAACACAAAGACTGTTATAAGTTTCCTACGTATAATATACACAATCACATAATCGAAGATATCATCACTTATTCGACAGTCACATCACATTACACTACATCACAGATTAAATGCGTGGCTCAATATAGAGCCATAACGCTGTCTACTTTTCACCATGTCCACACAGGACGATGGATCAACGCCGACTCCCTTGTCCCGAGCTCACTTCCTGTCACCTGGGCAGTGAGCTCCAGCGTTTTTCACGTTGTGTGGAAAGCCCCTGCTTTCCCCGTTCCCGTGTTCAATTCTGAACACAGTCGCAACCTGTACTCTGTGACCCAGGCTATAACTGAACCATGCCATGACGTCGTCAGGCTCATGGCATTCCCCCCTTCCACGGGCAAAAATTGAGAATCAATTTTTGAAATATCCAATTTTCAGTTATGTAAGCAATATTAATGTAGTTCTAATTCTAATTTAACTATCTGTCGTCTTTCCATAAACCTTGTTAAGTTCTTGTCACTCTGAAATATACAACTAGTTAATTATTCTCATCAACATATAACGTACATCCAAATGCATACCTCTATTTTGTCCTACAACCTTTTATCAAATTCCTATATTACAATATCAATGTAACTGTTCTTTGTAACATTGACTCAGAATTTCTACATCTAAATTCTAATCTGTCTATATATGAACCCTCAGTTTGTAATATGACTCCGAGACTTAATATTTCCATTCTATTAATGCTATGATGGTATCATAATCAATTCCGCGTTTTGTTGGCAGGTAGCGTCTATAGTGGTCATACAAGACTAACCATCACTCAGCTTCATCTGCTCATCCTCACCACTCATTTGCTAAGCCACTCGTCCCAGGTCTAGAAGATCAGCTGTTATCGCGTTACATACAAGGCCACCTGTACAACGCAAGCCAGCGTTCCCATGGTAGACAGACTGATACCCGACTGCAAGGATTATCCAAGGAAGATACTAAGTTCCAAGTACCGCCAGCACATCTTTGCTGTTTTCGCGTTACCATACTTGACCACCCGCATCCCCAGTCAGTCAACCACTGCAGCCACAGCCTTCCACCACCGCCCATGCCTATACAAAGTTCCAAGTACCGCCAGCCTAAACATCCTCTTTGACTCTGTCGTTGTAGACCCAGCGTATAGCAATGAACATAGTTGCAGCTAATAAGCCTGAGAGCATCTTATATTACTGGCCGTTTCGTTCCATTTGACCAACTCATTACGCTTCAACTGCCACAGCTTCTATTGTGTCTTCATCCTCTATATCGTACTCTCATCAATTTCATTAATGATTCCAATACTAAGTATCCTATAAATCTAAACAATTTCTTCTTATATTAATCAAAATCAATCAACAAATATCAATAAATGCAACATAATAATAAATATGAACACAAATATATGTCTCCATCAATCAATTAATAACACAATTAAATAATATCTATACTCAACCAATAAGTAATTATATTCTCATTACTAAAATTATATAGTATTTACATAAATAGTTCACAATATTCATTAATACGTATAAATAATAAATATGTAATAGTAATAATAATTATCTAACACCCAACATCAATCATATAATTATATAACATATAATATAATGCTATATTTGCAATAATAACAATCATTGCTTATAATTTAAGTTCTCTATTCCATAAAATAATTACTAATCAATCTCTATATAATTACATAATCATACTCATATTGCAATATAGCTTCCTTTCCAAAAACATCTCTTCAATTTCAATTCTAACTCAACCTGTATGGCTATGTGGCACCATGACCACGTGTTAGTAATACATGCAATCAATCATCAAGTTATTTACATAGGTTAGTTCTGTACAGTCAGTTAATTCATAGTGCCTCCATACATGAGTGAGTCTCCATCTGCCACTAAACCACACATATTAACAACCTGCAATGCGAGACCGCCATCACACAGCGAGCACACACTCAGCTCACCCGGTGTTAGCAACCCCACATTAAATGATGCCAATACCCATATGGTTTTACCTACCCACTACTGTTGTCAATCACAAAATCTTTCAAAATTAAAATATAAACCTAACAAATATCGAAATGATCTGTGCCGCCGGTCCCCGTCACGGATTATCATTTAACACATTCATTCCATTCACATCAACCACCATAACCCGTATCAGAGATCAGCCGCCCATATAACGTAACTTATCATACTATCAATATTGACAAAGTCATCTCCGGTTTCCATCCCAACTGATGTTTTCTCCCAGCGATCTCTGCCAATGCCGTGCTAGAGTCGACAAGTCTGATGTTACCAAAGAGAACACTGCACTGCCAAACACCGCTCGGATATCCACCCATTTGACATGAATTCCCATTCACTAAAGATAGTATTAACCAAAATCCACTAATGAAAATTAAACCAACTACGATGCACCAAACTTCCGCTAACTCGACATCTGAAACCGACGCTCTCTCAACAGTTGTCAACCCAGTGCTGCACCAGTGGTACCCGATGTTAAAATCAAATACAACACCACTCCAAGTCTGCCGAGACCCCAGCAGTCCAAAAGGAAGTCCCTTTGTTAGTTTGGTGTCAGTTGTTAAATCCATACTTAATATGTCTTTTAGCTCCGTAAATAAATAAATAATTTTCCACATTAACCAATAATTCTGTAAACCAACATCAATCATTGCCATATATAACAACAATCAATTACTTGGAATTGTTAATGTTCTGAACACAAAATGAATCCATGCAACCAACAAGTGCATAGCCTTAATATCTATGAACGCTATATGATATCACCTTTAAGTGCTGAATCCTATTGTACCGAATTCTGTAGCCGAGCATGCTGCGTAAACTTCATACGACTTATCACATGATTCCTCGTCCACTAACAGCCATTCGATAACCAAGTTATAGTCTCCAACAGTCAAAACCAACATCTTAACCTCCACTTTTACTTCTGGATGCAATGTTGACTGCTGTCTTACAGCTATGTCCAAATCATTATATTAACACCATGAAGATGATGTCTCTCTTGTTAACTACATTAGTGTCTTTGCTATCGTCATTACCTCTCTTGCTTTAACTTTTAAGCACCACCTCTTATATTAGTTAGTAACTCAATATGACAATCTTCCCACTAGTTTGATCATATTCTCTGCAAATCTATCAACAAACTGTCTTCATGTTGACTTATTGCTTTCCTTCTTATTATGCAGAGATTCGTATACGGTGCTACTAATCCTTACCTCATAAATTGTACCCTACTCTTGGTATCATATGGTATGACAGATTCATAAAATCACAGACCTTCGGTCAGCCCACACTGTACCTCTTTACTTGATATCTTGTCTCTCTATACCCTTGACTGTATCTGAAAGTATACTTGCTTAGAACAGAAAACTAGCAATATTACACTATAGCATGTAAGAATGATGATGTTAACTCAAATCAATTAATCTATACATGCCACCAACTCAACTTGAAACAAGAAAGAAAAAGAAAAAAAATAACTAGCAATATTACACTCCCCAATAGCATGCCAGACATGATGATGTTAATCTAAATAATTTCTGCATGCCGCAAACTCAACTTCAAACAAATTTATACAGTGGAAAATATGAACTAAATCCTTAGAAATTATGCTCCACCATAGCCCAAAACAATGTCGCGTATCATAACCCAGAGACGCGACACCGGTCAGGTGTTGATGTAACACAACCTCACAAGCTGTTATCATTTGTAAGCTATTTTTATTTCTAGATCACTCTTTTCCGCAACAACACTGTTGTGTATCATTAACCCATACACACAACAACAGTTAGTTGAACCTACAATCACATATGCCCAACACCCTGTATAGCAGGTCCCCCGCCACATAACAATTACCCATGCCATATGCCGGAAGGCTGCCCCACACGATGCCAAACACATTCTTGAGAAATGCTCTTGTCGGCACAGAAAGATTACCCACGAACCATGCCGGCAATGCACGTCTCCAGTTGTAAACAAACTCACTCATGCGAAATTCACTTCGCCAGGTGTTTATTCCCTATCTGTTAATTTTCCACTGGACAAACAATTGCCCATTCTATTTTAAATAACAATAAAATACCTGCAGAATAATAATAATAATAATATCATCCTCAAACCTGCATGCAAGAAATGATGATGATCTAAATTAACCAAACTTCTGCATGCAATAAATCATTAAGAACCAAACAAAATAATTACTAAAATTAGTAACAAAATTCAGAAATCATGCATAACAGTAACCTATAACCAAAATTAATTATAACAACATAACCGTAAAATATTCTACCGTATAGTTCACTACTTATTACTATAATCTTATCATATAATTTCCCTTAATATATTGGTTTCAACACATAAGTACTAGTACTAGTTCTATTATACTAACTGTGAACTAGTAAGTTGTTTAATAATTATAATTATAGTTATTTCCTAACGTAGGCTGCACTCCAATTATTCCATAATGCTACTACTTTACTACCAAGTAATTTTATATGCATTCGTTGGGTTACTGTCACATAAAACAAATTCACAATTACATATCTAACACAAACTAAACAATAACAACATATCACAAATATAACTACACATGCTTAATAATAATATAGACTAATGTTAAATACTAATTGCACAACGCTAATGGCTTCTATATTGCCTGTTCTTAGCTTAACTGTCCTGCTGTTTGTTTACAATTCTCCTAACTTACACTGTCTAATCACACAGTTACAATATTTAACCTAATTTCAGTTGATCCAATAGCGCCTAGAGTTAATGTTTTTACGGCAGCTATGAACTACACACACACCAGGCCCCACAAATATAACACGGCGTTCTGTCAAATACCGGCGCTTTACAAGTTCACTCAGTTCCGGTGTTTATTATAAAATGTTCACGTTTTATAATAGTTTATTTCAGCCTGGCTGATCACATCCTGACGTCTCAAATTGTTAACGTGTGTCGGTTCTTGAATTTACACACTGTAGCCAGCTACGACTGTCGCTTCTCTGTTGACCATCTGTTCATCAACACAGTAGACCTGTCGACCGTCTGACCTCGCTTGTTGACACAGCAAGCCTGTCACAACTCTGTAGGCCTGATTCGTATTTTCTCTTGCTGTGACCTGGTTTTAACAGTTCGTACGGGGAATTCCCGTCACATATGTCTATTGCCTCATTAGCATAATCAATACTTGCTGTTGATTTGTCTTTATTCACACTTATAATAATTTCACAGTTCAACTTGTGCACACTCATTGTTACTAGTGACACATTTATAGGAAATAAATTTCTCTTGGTCTTTAAAGTCTTGCACCAATATTAAGTCAATCTCTTCAATCACACAGTACTAACTGTTTATATATTTCACATAGTCACATTTTCAATCCTTGATAAGACATTTAATTATTACACTTGTTGACTACATCTTTTTGCCGAATCTGTTCAATTGTTCACATGCCTTTTGTAATGCGTACAGTTCAACGCCTGTTTTGTCATTTTAAATTCATTATGATAGCAGGAGTTGGTGATTATGTTTCTCGTTTCATCATGTGTGATATCAACTTTTCCGTTAGCCAATTCTCTACTTGTAGAATGATACTTTGTGGCTTAAACTTTACGTTGGCACGTGTTACGTATGTCAAATCATCTGTGGCCTCAGGTTTCATATGGACGATAAACCCCCAAGTGCCAGGGTCTGTGTCTGGGTCTATCTGAATGAGCTACTATCAATACTTGTGTAGCAACACTGCTCGTGTCCAACAGGGGATGCTTCTTTCTTCTCTTCTTCTCCAGTCAGAACCCTGGTCATCTCGCAGCACATGAGTATATCTTGGTTACTCGATCATACGTCATAAACCTCACCCACTCGAACTGCAGTTAACTCGAACAAGAGTGAACACAAAGACTGTTATAAGTTTCCTACGTATAATATACACAATCACATAATCGAAGATATCATCACTTATTCGACAGTCACATCACATTACACTACATCACAGATTAAATGCGTGGCTCAATATAGAGCCATAACGCTGTCTACTTTTCACCATGTCCACACAGGACGATGGATCAACGCCGACTCCCTTGTCCCGAGCTCACTTCCTGTCACCTGGGCAGTGAGCTCCAGCGTTTTTCACGTTGTGTGGAAAGCCCCTGCTTTCCCCGTTCCCGTGTTCAATTCTGAACACAGTCGCAACCTGTACTCTGTGACCCAGGCTATAACTGAACCATGCCATGACGTCGTCAGGCTCATGGCAACAAACTATAAAGCAATTACCAAGAGCACACAAGACTCTACAACCATGTTTTGATATTTAAAACAGAAAAACAAAACCCACAGTTAGATATCTTCCAGTTCAGCAGGGAGCGGGAATTCATATTCTCACAATCCCCGCGAGACACGGCAGAGATTTTAACATACATTTTGTGGACAGAATACGCATTCATGCGGAAAATGTAACGAGCTTTTAAAATCTCCGTTCTAGAATTTCATATTGCACACGTGTTTCATGTGTGACGAACGGTTAGTAACTTAATACCACCCCTGGCCTGAACTCCCAAGCAGTTGCACCAACACTTATGTCAGAACCTCTGATCCTAGGATTCAGAAGCTGAATCTTTAACACGCCAAGATCCCCTGCAATGCCAGGGGTAGAACTCGCACTGAGGTCTCACAGCGTCTTAAAACACAATCACGGCTTTCCATTTGATCCAGCTTTGACGAAGCTGGCCGTCTTCTCGCTCTAGAATGCACTACTGCACAGGTGCTGGTTCGGGAATGTTTAGATGACAGGGGAGGAGAAAGGGAGGGGAGGAGCAGACAAACAAGACAAATTCAGGGAATTTTGATTACAGGCTCTTGAAAGAACTGTTTAACACAACAAGAATTAGAAATAACTTCATGTGTTGCTTGCTGAAGTCCTATTCTCGAAACCACATTACACTGGCTGTGTGTGAGTGCGCAATGCGTTTTTGATAATATTTAGTATTCGTCATTGTAAACAGTTGGCCTTTCCTGTAACAGTCGAGAAAATGATACATGTATTTATACTATCCCACATACTACATTAATTGAAGTTGTTACATTCACTTGTAGCCAGGTGTCTAAACTATTCTATATACTACATTGGTTGACATTATGTTACTTTCACTTATAAATCATTCCTGATTCAACGGGCAAGACGGCGTTTACCTGCAAAGCGTTGTGGAACGTAATGAGCACGGCAAGGCACGTAGAGCGCCCTGGTCATCCACTGCACCTGTATTCGTCTCCAGTCGTCTCGACTTGTCTTGCCACTGGACTCAGATGGACTCAGGCGAGAGAGTGAGGTCGACGAATTGCGCAACTCTTCCTCACTTTAATCCAAGTCATCGCGCAAGTCATTCTTCATCCAGGCTCCATACCTTCAACCCCACTGGATGAAATGAATGGTCATCATCATTCTTGATGGACAAACAACACAACACAAACACAACATTTTCACTTATAGCCAGGTGTCTGCACGGTTACATATACTACATTAGTTGATGTTATGTTACATTCACATATAGCCACGTAACTACACTATCGCACATATTACGTTAGTTGAAGTTATGCTACTTTCGCTTGTAGACAGATGTCCACACTATCCCACATACCGCATTTGTTGAAGTTATATTGCGAGGGCTAGTCAATAAGTAAGTCACACAATTCTGTGGGATGGCGGGTAAATGTAGTTGGTGTTTTCTACAGGTGTCATTAGGTGACTGCAACATCGAACTTTATATTCCCGTTCTTCAGGTGGCTCTATGTGGCTCATGCGCATGCGCAGCGCATAAACAAAATGGCGACTGTACTTACGGAGTGTACAACCAAAGAACAACGTGTCGTTGTGCGTTTTTTGTGCCCAAAAGGACTGCCCGTAAAGGACATTCATAAGGAAATGCTTCCTGTTTATGCTGACAAATGTTTCTCTCGTAAAGCGGTGCATAGCTGGGTAGAAACTATCATTCTTCGCCTTGTGTCCAAACATTCAAGGTTACTCCATCAGCAGGGAAGGTTATCCTGACAGTGTTCTGGGATTGTCAAGGCGTGCTTTTAATCAATTTCAAGAAGAAAGGTGACAATGTGAATTCTGAATCGTACTGTGAAGTTCTATCGATGCCTCATGATGCAATTCGAAGAAAACGTCCAGGATTGCTGACTAGAGGAGTGTTGCTTCTTCAATGCCAGACCACATACGGCTCGATTAACTCAGGAGAAAATTAACCAACTAAGGTGGGAAGGTCTGGAACATCCACCTTACAACCCCGACTTAACCCCTAGCGATTTCCACCTTTTTGATCCACTGAAAATCCACCTAGGCGGGAGACATTTCGCGAATGACGCCGAAGTTGAATGCGAAGTGAAAATGTGGTTTAGAAAACAGAGCAAGCAGGTCTATGCAGTCGGTTTGGGAGGACTGATAAAACGATGGGATAAGTGCATCAGTGTTAGTGGAAATTATGTTGAGAAATAAACGAACAATGTATGTATAAAATAAACTGGTTTCAAGGTGTTATTATATTTAGTTATTTTTCTACAGCCATTAGTGACTTAGTTATTGACTTCCCCTCGTACATTCGCGTATAGCCCCCGTGTCTACACTATCCCATATACTAAATTAGTTGACCTTATGTTACATTCACATATAGTCACGTGTCCCACATACAACATTAGTTGAAGTTATTTTACAATCTCATATAGCAACTGAGAGACCTAGGGGAAGACCTGGATGGCTTGGCCACGTGGCATGGTCGAGACAGAAACACGGAGCTAATCCACGACTCTGTGATCGAGTGAGATGGTAAAACATGACCGCCCACGCTTATCGGCATGGCACATGATGAAGAGATGGATAGCCCCGTGTCTGAGCGTAATCTTGCCAAGAAATCAACAATCAGCTGAAAGATGCTGATGTTGACAGCGATGTTCTGTAAATGATATACGCAAAACACACACACACACACACACACACACACACACACACACACACACATATATATATATATATATATATATATATATATATATATATATATATATATATATATATATATATATATATATATATATATATATATATATATATATGCCGGTTATAACCCAGGAGGGTTGAATCGGGATATTGAAAATAAAAATAAATGAATAAAACATAACCAGAAAAGATCACATAAAATGCACGCTTAAACACATACATATTCAAATAAACCATTTCATGTATAGAGACCAAAACACAAGAGCACTGCGCTGAGAAACAATTGAAAAATATGTACAAGTGGTACAAGCATAGAGCGTTTGTAGTCAACATCCATAACTTCCTAAGGGCCATCAAAGATGACATAGCCACCTACGCCATGTTAAGTTTACGAATGCTACCATACCATAAACATTATCAACAAAGCAGATGATTTACACCTGTAGACAGGGCGTCCATGAACACATCATTGGATCCGTGCTTTTAAGGAGAGGAGAACACATCAGCACTTTTCCTATCACACTTCCGGTCGTGTCATCGCCTTCAAACGCAAGTTCTCAGCTCGGGTTAAGATTGTGTGAGCTGGTCCTTGAGTTTGTGAGCACCGTTCCCTTCTCCCCAAACAGGTATTTCTTCCAGTTCGCTTTCATCTATTCTTGCGAGACTAACAAAACAAAAATCGCTTACCAACAGAAGCTGGCCACAAGGATTTGTGCCAAGCACATGTGTTTCATTGGGAACCGCGGTAGCGTATTGGCTAGCCCGTTTTCCTGTCGGCCGGTGGTGGTTCGAATCTCTGTAGAGGCTATTTTTTTATTGTTTACATTGCGCATGGAACATCATTTCTATAGAAGCGGTAGAATATAGAAAGTATAATTTTGTTTTGATTAAATATTAAGTAATAGTAGCAAATGAAGACATTAAAAGAACTGTCAATAAACAATTAAATAGATATGTAAGTAATAATTATACATACAAGCATCATGAACATTTTAGTATAGCAGACAACACAGACTACTGGGGCCTCCTCGTCGTAAATGTCCGATTCAAACCAGGCATCTGTAGAAGAAGAAGAAGAAGAAGAAGAAGAAGAAGAAGAAGAAGAAGAAGAAGAAGAAGAAGAAGAAGAAGAAGAAGAAGGAAGAAGAAGAAGAAGAAGAAGAAGAAGAAGAAGAAGAAAGAAGAAGAAGAAGAAGAAGAAGGGGAGGAGGAGGAAGAGGGGAGGAGGAGAAGAAGAAGAAGAAGAAGAAGAAGAAGAAGAAGAAGAAGAAGAAGAAGAAGAAGAAGAAGAAGAAGAAGATGTTGATGATGATGATGATGATGATGATGATGATGATGATGATGATGATGATGACGATGATGGTGATGATGATGATGATGATGATGATGATGATGATGATGATGATGATGATGATGATGCCGACGAAGATGATGATGATGATGATGATGATGATGATGATGATGATGATGATGATGATGATGATGACGACGATGATGATGATGATGATGATGATGATGATGACGATGACTGATGATGATGATGATGATGATGATGATGATGATGATGATGATGATGATGCGACGAAGATGATGATGATGATGGTAATGATGATGATGATGATGATGATGATGATGATGATGATGATGATGATGATGATGATGATGATGCCGACGAAGATGATGATGATGATGATGATGATGATGATGATGATGATGATGATGATGATGATGATGATGATGATGATGATGATGATGATGATGATGATGATGATGATGATGATGATGATTAGTGATCATGATCAAGACGAAGAAGAAGAAGAAGATTAAATAGAGGGAGGGAAAAACGGGAGAAGACTGAAGTAGCACCAGCAGCAGAAGAGTATGAAGACGAATGCGAAGGAGAAGTAGAATTCGAAGCGGACTGAGGAGCAGAAGAATAAGAAGAAGAGGAGGGGTTGAGTAAAAGTAAGAAGAAATGCCCCACCTTTCACGCCAGATTGCATAATGGAGCAAAAATGTTTAAAAGCAAGAGGCTCGACTTCACTGCATCGGGTTTTACCCCAAAGGGTTCATTCTCTTTCCGCAGAGCCCTATAAAGCTATATAACCTAGAGCCTTACTGATCAACAGATGATCCCGCCCAAACAAGGATGTTAAACCGGTCACAAGTCTTGTAACCCAGTGTGCTATATATTGCTTCTTAACAACTTTTCCACGCTTTAGGCCCACTTACAATGTTATGCAAAAGACAGGCTGATATTGCCTAAACCCTAGGGTGGACTCCCAACCTACAATGTTATGTAAAAGACAAGCTGAAATTTGCTAACTCTCATTGTTGACACCCCACCTACAATGTTACCTAAAAGACAAGCTGATATTGCCTAAATCCCATTGTGGACTCCCCACCTACAATGTTACTTAAAAGACAAGCTGATATTGCCTAAATCCCATTGTGGACTCCCCACCTACAATGTTACCTAAAAGACAAGCTGATATTGCCTAAATCCCATTGTGGACTCCCCACCTACAATGTTACCTAAAAGACAAGCTGATATTGCCTAAATCCCAGGATGGACTCCCCACCCACAATGTTATGTAAATGACAAGCTGATATTGCCTAAATCACAGGATGGATTCTCCATCTACTGCCTTGGAAAGCCCAGAGACTTAACACCGCTGATATATTAAAATACAAACATCCCGATGTAGCAATTAGGTCCGTTTGGTTTGCTTAGTGAGTCGTGACAAGTGTCGGAAACGGTTAAAAGAAACGAATGCCCATGTTTCGTGTTGATCTGCTTTACCCTCACGAGTAAGATTACCTTGTAGTTCGTCGCTCACCACTTCAAGCTAGCGTACTTCAGACGGAATATATATTATATAGACACACAGACAGACACAAAGACAAACAAACACACAGATGGTTGAATGGGCGGGCGGACGGACGGACGGACGGATGGATGGATGGATGGATGGACGGAAGGACGGAAGGACGGACGGACGGACAGAGAGACGGATGGATGCATGGGTAGATGGATATATAAATGGGAAAGATTAAGTCCCCAACTTCAACAGCCAGCGAAGAGTCCAAATATTAATTGTACCAGTTACAGTCCGTCTGGTCATCCCTCAAAAGTACTGGATGGCGGCCAGATTCTTTGATTGGTCACTCCTTGCCCCGTTATTTTCTTCAGACTATGTTAAAAAGTTAATTGCATATTCTTGTATAGGACGTCGCAGTCAATCCCATGATATATTTTTACTGTTTGTGATCTCTTCACATTTTACACAGTTTACCTTCAGTTGTTTGCCATTGCTTTCTGAACGACCGGCATCCATACCATTTGGTAACACCCAAACGCAAGGCAGCCTGCTGCCTAATCGTTCGCAGCTGTGTTTCGAACGCGTATGCGGGATTACGACATGCGTCCGTGACGCCTTCGCCACAGAGCAAGCCTTCAGGAAATGATGAAGTGAATAAATAACATTACTTTAGCTAAAACAAATAAAGCTTTAAGTATTATTCATTCATTCACTTCATATGAAGCGTGCAACATATTGTTTGCGGCTTCTGTGTTTTACGTTTATTAGATTGGCATTGTTGTCTGAACGCCGGACCTTCATACCTTCAAAATCAACGCAAAGCGATCTGTTTCCAAATCGCCTGCGCGGGATTCCGAACTCTCGATCCAATATGTCGGGAAATTGTGAAACTGCTTTCACTAACCCATAAGCCGCAGATGCCAACAGCATATCGGGAGTGAGGGTCACGGTTGAATTACACTGTGGTATCAGCAATGCTGATGTACAACAGAGATTAGGAGCAGAATAGGGCAGGCAAAAGCCGCTTTTCAGAAAATGAAGAGTATCTTATGCAATAAGTCACTATCACTGAATGTAAGAAAGAGAGTGCTGAAATGCTATGTAGAACCAGTTTTGCTGTATGGCAGTGAATCTTGGAACGTAAATGAACAAATTAAGAAGAAATTAGAAGCAACAGAGATGTGGTTCCTGAGACGAATGTTGCGAATTCCTTGGACTGCCAGAGTAACTAACGACGACTGCCTGAAAGAGGCTAATGAAACTAGAACATTATATACAACAATAAGACAGAGACAAACATCTTTCTTCGGTCACGTGATGAGAAGAGAGGCATTGGAGAACATCGTAACAACTGGAACGATCGAGGGGAAGAGAGGCAGAGGAAGACCAAGAGAAGTGATGCTGGATGGATTGAGACGGTGGCACGGCACTTGATGATGATGATGATATCAGCAATGATATTCGTTCCTGTGAGTTAATGAAGACCATGTTCATAACTCAATGATTTTGAATTGTAAGCCTGTGTAGAGCTCTCCGTGTCATGTGACTTGATGGGAGTGACACAGTGCATGTTAGGCAGCCTTAACCTTTGTGTGTGTGTTTGTGTGAGCCTGAGTGTGCGGGTCTCCTCTCTCTCTCTCTCTCTCTCTCTCTCTCTCTCTCTCTCTCTCTCTCTCTCTCTGTCTCGCTCTGTCTATCTCTATCTATCTATCTCTCTATCTCTAACTCTCTCTCTCTCTTTCTCTCTAGGTGTATGTGTTTGTGTGGGGTTGTGAGTGCATGTCTTCTCTCTCTCTCTCTCTCTCTCTCTCTCTCTCTCTCTCTCTCTCTCTCTCTCTCTCTCTCTCTCTCTCTCTCTCTCTCGCTATGTATATCTGTGTGTATGTGGGGGGATGTATGTGTCCGCCCTCTCTCTATCACTATATCTCTCTCGCTCTCTCTGTCTCTCTCTGTCTCTCTCTCTCTTTATCTCTATCTCCCCTCGCTCTCTATGTCTGTCTGTCTGAATCCCTTCCTTTTTATCTCTTTCCATCTCTGTCTATCTCTCTCTATCCCTATTTCTCTCTCTATCTCTCTGTCTCTCTGTGTATCTGTACTTGTGTGGGTCAGTGTATGCACGTCTCACTCTCTCTCTCTCACTCTGCCTCTGTGTCTCTGAGTTCCTGTCCAGTGCATCTCTCTCTCTCTCTCTCTCTCTCTCTCTCTCTCTCTCTCTCTCTTTCTTTCTTTCTCTCTCTCTCTCTCGCCATATGTGTTTGTGTGTGCCTGTGTGTGAGTGCTTCTCTCTCCCTCTGCTCCTTTCTCACTCTGTCTGGCTCTCTGTATCTGCCTGTCTCCATTCCATATATATATGTGTGTGTGTGTGTGTGTGTGTGTGTGTGTGTAAGTGTTTGGTTTTTAAACTTAAGAAAGTAATGTTTTTTTGCATATCCTTTACAGGACATCGCTGTCAACATCAGCATCTTTCAGCTGTATGTTGATTTCTTGGCAAGATTACGCTCAGTAGTTTGTCATTGCTTTCTGAGCGGCCGGCTCACATACCCCGTAAGTTACCGACCCGATTCGAACCACTGCTGATTCTCACCGTCGTCAGGCTACTTACGAGAGTATACGAGATTACGGAGAAAAGTCGCTAACCTCTAAGCCAGGAAGCCGGCAGAAAGTAATAAGCGATTAAATAATGTCGCTTAAGCACTCTATTCTCGATGGTCACTGAGACACAAAAGGCTAAATCTGGAGTGTGTCATACAAATGTATTTACCCCTGTAAGAACATCTCTTGATCTGACTGTTTTGATCGAAGGTCCTGTGGTATTACAACAAACACTGGAGATCGCCATGGCCGAATGGATAAGACTGCTCGTTCTTAAACATCCAGTGTGCTGATACCGAGTTAGCGAGCTCAACCTCTACACCTGTCAGTTGCACTAAAATGTTGACTTCTCGTCCTTGACTTGGGGGAGGGGGGTAAATTACAAGTACCTCTGAAGTCAGAGTGGGTTCTCCTGATGTCTAGGGGACACTGGTACTATCGAAAGCTAATCAACACGCAAAAATCAGTCCAGTGCGCTACAAATAGTAGCACGTGCATGGACTACGCTTGAGTTTAAACAACAACAACAACAACAACAACAGCAACAGCAGCAGCAACAACAACAATACACACACGCTCCCATCCCAGGCCTAGCATGATCAGAGTCGATGGTGTGGGAGGTCTCGGGATGACCATTAGCCCGATGTCCTCACTAGGACATCATTAGGTCAAAACTGACCGGGATAATCTGGTCGCCGGCTGGGGAGCTCTGAGATGACCGGTGTCCAGACATTAACGGATTTGGCTGACTGCGTCTGTCAAGGCTTGCTGGTCACGCAAGGGTGGCGAGGTCACGGCCATTCACTTGTCAACAAAGTAATTATGCAACGGTCCAGACAGGATAATAATGAAGTTATCACTATTACCATCATCATTACAGTCATTAATGTAATCATTACTATTATCATTGTTATCTTCATTATTATCATCACCATCATGATTATCATCATCATCATCATTATCATAATGATATCATCATCATCATCATCATCATCATCATCATCACCATCATCATCATCATCATCATTATAAGCATCATCATCATCGTTATTATCATCGTTATCATTATTATTATTATTATTATCATCATATCATCATTATGATTATTAACACCATTATTATTATTAACATCAACATTGTCATTATTATCATCATCATTATCATCATCATCATTATCAGCATCATCATCCTCTGTTGTTACAACAGTGAAAATTGGCGATTCTCCAAGTCTCCATCCTTAGCCAGCGCCGTACACTGCCGAGCTGATCTTGAAGTTGTCTGCCAATCACATCTTTGACAGGGCAAGCAACCAATCTCCGTGGTGAAGTGGTTATACCTACTGCTCAGCGCTCTGAAGATCTTTCGTTTCTTTATGGAACCCTTCATTGGGTTTACAAGCGAAGTTTTTGTCGGAGACCTCTGGGGGTTGTTGCTGATGCTACAGAGTTCATGCGCTGTGATACGATGTCATCAGGCCGCTCTGCCAGAGACCGGGGCATATGGAATAGGAGTCCTTGTGATGAAATCCATTCTCTTTACTTTACTTATGTATTTATGTTGCGCTTGCTCGCTTTGAATTCATGAGTACCCCATAAAGGCACTACTGCCTCTAATGCACTGGATTAATATTTTTCGTGTGGATTAGCTATCCCTTTTAATATTGTCCCTCGCCATTCGGACTTCTAAGGTACTTGTAATTTGCGCTTCCAAGTCATGGAGGAATAGTACAACTTACCGGTGTAGGGGTTGAAATCGCTACCTCCGCATCAGCACACCGGAAGTTTAAGAGCGAGCGCTATTATCTATTCGGCCACGGTAATCTCCAAACTTTGAATCTCCTCCACTATAACTTTGAGACTGTCGGTTCTGTTGTCCTGATCTTTCCCTCTAGTGTAGTTTACATTGGACAGCGTGGCCGAATGAACAAGAACGCGTGTTCTTAAACATCCGGTGTGCTGATGCCGAGGTAAGGGGTTCAACCCCTACGCCGGACAGTTGGACTAAAATGTTGACCTGTCGACCTTGACTTAAGGACGTGATTTACAAGTATCTCTTGAGTCAGAGTGGGTTCGCCTGATGGCGAGGGACACTGTTAATAGGGAAAGATAATCCACACGCAAATTTCAGTCCTTCACTATTAGAAGTCCTGATCTTCCTGGCGAAGGATTTAACGATTTCCCTGTAATCCCTTATGTCCACGTGGGGAACACAGCTGCGCAAGATTCGGTAGCGGGTCGCATCGCGTTGGTTACTTACGGGGGTATGTGAGCCGGTCGCTCAGAAATCAATGGCAAACTACTGAGCGTAATCTTGCCAAGAACATCAACAGCAGCTCAAAAATGCTGGTGCTAACTGCAACGTCCTGTAAGGGATATGCAACTTTAAAAAAAAAAACTACTAGAAGTAGTGTGCATGGAGTACGCTTAAGTTCACAGCGAACGAACAAACGCGAAAAAAAAATAGATTTCTGTATAGCTTTTTATGATCAGCGGACCTTGTCTTGCTCATACTTATATCATTCAACAACATATTTTTTTTTTTTTCATATCCTATTTACAGATCATCGCTGTCAACACCATCATTTTACTGCTGTTGTTGATGTCTTGGCGAGTTTACGTTCAGTAGTGTGACAATGCTTTCTGAGCAACCGACTCCCATACTAACACGTTAAAACCCAGCGCGACACGGTCTGCTGCCAAATCGGTCGTAGCTGTGTTTCGAACGCAGGTAAGTGGGCTCACGAATCGCTTCCTCAACACCTTAGCCACGGAGAACGGCATCAACATATTATATATTATATAGTGTTCATGACTCTTCTTTCACATGTCACAGCCGTGGTGGAGCAGTTGTTAGTATTCGGGCTTGTCCCACTCAACAGTCCTTACTGGAAATTACGCATTGTCTTCTTTGTCCAGTAATACCGACTCAGGAGTCTATCATTCATAGTATTGACCCCATGACTGACAGGTGTGGCGACCACTACTGGTTGACTGGAGAAACAAAACAGAAACTGAAGCTTTTTGGAGTGAAGTAAGACAATTTAAAAATGCCTCAGGTAACAGTGGATTCTGTGAGCTCTTTGAATGTGAGATGTCTGCCGTGATACTACCCCATTCAAAAGCTGATGTGGAAAGAGTTTTCAGTGTTATGATTTGTATAAAATGTAACTAAGAAATAGGAAGAAACTTTACCTCTTAAATGCTATCTTGACAATAAGATTTAGCCTCAAGAGAGTAGCAAAATGCTGCTTCAGCTGATCAGCTCCCTGATCGTGTATTAAAGAAATTGGAACAGCTAAAGTATATCAGAGTCATTTTGAATCTGAAGCTTCAACTTCATCATCCAAGCTAAGTTTATCGTGTGGATCTTGTGAGACATACATCAGTCAGATGAGGTCATGATTCTATAGGGTAAGCCACATCGATATCTATGTAATTTCTAACTTTCTCAATCTAGATGTTTTTTTCTAAAGTTTACCAACACAATCTAGATATTTCTAGATGTTGTTTGTTCCGTTTCTAGATGTTTTCTGTCAAAGAAAAGTGGCAACCCTACTTCCGGTGGGTTGAGGTAAGTGAGGTAAGGGGGGAGGGGGATTTTCTCCTAACACCTGTCAAGTGGACTTTAACGCATACTTCTCGTCCTGGACTTGGGGACGTGAATTACAAGTACATCAGGAGGTGGAGTGGGGTTGACAGATGTTGGAGGGCTGACACATACGCTAAAATCAGTCCAGTATGGACTACGTTCAAGTTCACAGGGAGTGAACAAAAAACAATGAATCTGTCAGAGGCAGTTGCGTGAGAGAAGATGTGGCTAATTGATTCCTAGCAACGCCTATCAAAGTCTGAAGCCGTTACATAATATACAACAACAACATTAGCTTCAAATAGGAACATAAAATATGCAAATGGGAAAAAACAAGCAAGGGATTAGTAATTCATAGGAATATAACGCCATCTTGGAGCACGCTAGCCAGACGAGCGACCAACGTCCCGAAGACGCCAGTCAAGATCTGCATGGAAACATTTTAATGTTTGAAGTATTGTTGAGGTATAACATTTTAATAACACAATTTTTGCCCTCGGATGGTCCTCGTTTCGTGTTCAAACATGAGCCTGTCGTGTCGGCGTCCGCTGAGCAGCGAGCCACCCGCCGAAACATTTGTTGATGACGTCAAGGAGGGACAATTGCGCGCCAAATGTCAGCGCCGCTCGCTCGTGTTATTAGCGCACTCAGTCATTGTCGACTTTCTCCAAATCTGGCCCTCATTAGAATCGTGTGTAGCTTGCGAACCCAGAAGCGTGGAATCACATCACCTTCTAACTTACAGTGTTCAATTATTGTATAAAGAGGCTGTTTTCCGCTAGCTTGTTCTAAACGCCACCTCAATCTACAAATTGACTACCACGTTTAATTGGCAGGCGACCGTTAGATCAAGCAATCTGGACCGCTGAAAAGAATCAGGCCCACGTCTTATCTCCCTCGGGAAGCCTTCATTAAATTTCATGGCTCTGCCCCTGCACGCCGTTACTGGCGTCATGAAAGGGTTAATTAACAAGTGCCGACTCCGGACTGGCTTTTTCGGCACCGTTACAGACGTTACGCCCGCGGTAAACAGCTCTGCGGACAATCGAGGAAACTTGTCTTTATTATTATAAATGTTTGGTGCGAGATTGGCCAACTTGCTATTGGACTTTCAAATGAGAGCAATAGCTGAACTTTCTTGCTTGTTCACCGATATGTCTTGCGTCCCCAGGGATGCTTCTGACACAGGTTCTTAAAGAAATGCTGAAACTTCTTTCAGACACCAGTCTTGGTTTGGGGGAGATGGAAACATGAAAATGTCTATCGCGCGACATAGCTGCCGTGGTAGTTCTTTCATTTCTAAGACTCCACCGTGGTTTTCAATACATTCTGAAAGCTCTGTTCCGCCAGCTTGATGTCAATGCAAATGGCAATATTTTGTGATTGATTTAATGACAAGGGCATGGCAGCGATTTGTGAGTCCGTTATATTGGCTGTATGAACTTCTGAGAATCCAGCTAGGATATAATCTTGACCACTCCGAGAGGAGGAGTGGGAACCATAACCAGGAACTGAAACGCAAGGCTTGTGACAGCTTGTTTAATTAGATCTTTTGATTGACGAGCTTCAGACATTGTGAAGATTGTAAACACTGAACGTGTGTGTGGTTTTCTGGGCAATCAACAGAACTAGAACTCATATAACCAACAACACCATATATATATTTATATATGACCCGTGTTTTATGTAGGACGTCGCGATAAACCCTAAGCTTGATGTTCTAAGTAATCTTGAGTTCAGTAGTTTGTCATTGATTTAAACAATATAAAATGACACAAAGTAGTGCATCTTTACATAACATAATTACGACACACACAGGACGTCACTACTATCCACAAGCTATAAGATACTATCCGCAGTATTACTAAATATACTAAAACCATATTCAGAAGACATATTAGGTGACTACCAGGCGGGTTTTAGACAAAACAGATCAACAATAGATCAGATATTTATCTTACGACAAATAGACGAGAAACATTGGGAATATAAAAGAGATCTCCATAACATTTTTGTGGATTTTAAAAAGGCTTATGATAGTGTCCATAGGAATAGTCTATGGAATGCTATGCAGGAATTTGGAATACCAAGGAAGTTAATCAACATGACCAGACTATGCATGGAAGATACTTATAATATAGTAACATATAAAGGCAGGAAATCAGACCCCTTCCAAATAACATCTGGCTTGAAACAGGGTGATGCACTATCGCCGCTACTCTTCAATCTGGCTCTAGAGAAAGTTGTAAGGAAGATACAGGAGGAATGAGATATTGGAGGAACATCCAAGCTGCTTGGTTATGCAGATGATATAGATATTATAGGGCAAAGTGAACAAAAGACATTGGAAATATTGACTCACTTAAAGGAAAAAGCCCAACAGATGGGGCTGGTTATCAACCAAGATAAGACAGAATATATGGTAATTTCAAGAGACGGAATGGCTAAAAACTCTGGCCACATACAAATAGATAATATGACCATTAAAATAACGGAAACATACAAATACCTGGGTACAATCTTCAACTGCTCCAACACATAAGGGAAGAAATACAAACTAGAATCAACTCTGGAAATAAGATATACTATGCACTACAACATCTACTAAAATCAAAGGCGCTATCTCGTAACACCAAAATCACAATATACAAAACACGGATCAGACCAGTTGTGCTGTATAGCTCTGAAACCTGGAGTACAACGAAAGGAGACGAAGCCTTGTTACAAACCTTTGAGAACAAAATTTTAAGACGCATCTTTGGACCCATTAGGGATACACAAAGTGGAGAGTGGAAAAGAAGAAGTAACAAAGACATTTATGATCTGTTTAAGTCCCCGCTAATCATTGGTATCATGAAGGCTAATAGACTACAATGGCTGGGGCATATAGAAAGAATGGAAGATAATAGGGAAACAAAACTCGCTTACACTCAGGAAATAAAACTCGCTTACACTCAGGAAATAAATGACCGTAGACCCCGAGGTAGACCAAGAAGGCGGTGGAGAGATAATACATGTACAGACCTACAAGCACTTGGAATCAACGACTGGCAAGAGAAGGTCCACCAGAGAGACGAATGGAGACGGATTGTATTTGCAGCAAAGAACCTCAATGGCTCGGAAAGCTGAAGAAGAAGAGAAGAAGAAAAGACAGGACGTTGCGGCGACTAGCCTTCATCAGCAAACAAACACATACACAAAACACAATATATAGTCACGGAGAAGATCTCCGGTGACTCCATTAAGACGTGACAACAGGATGAGAAAAAATAAAAAGATGCAAAAATGAAAGCAATGAAGAGAAAATGAAAATTGGAAAAAATGTTCCTACTTACCTCAGAATTCCGAGCTGTGTATAGCCATATTAAATTGCCAACACATTTACGTACATACCATTCACATATACGTACATACCATTCACATATAGGTACGTGGTGTATGTGGTGTCATTGTTTATGACCGATATGTCACATTAAACACACTTTAAAGTCCAAGTGATCTGTGTGTGGAATGAATCCACTACGCCACCGTCAACGCACACGGAGTTTAAGCGCGAACGCATTAACCTTCTCACCACGGTGACCTCCCTTTCTCTCTCTCTCTCTCTCTCTCTCTCTCTCTCTCTCTCTCTCTCTCTCTCTCTCTCTCTCTCTCTCTCTTTATATATATATATATATATATATATATATATATATATATATATATATATATATATATATATATATATATATATATATATATATATCACTTAATGGATACTGGTGTATTTCAGATAGGGTTATTTTGGTCAAAATCAAAGGCAAACCAATAGATATAAATATTATACAAGTATATGCACCAACAACAAGCAGTAGTGATGAAGAAATACAACACTTTTACGACGAAATAGAAATGGCGATGGCTCAAATTGGATCACAGGGGGGGGGGGGGGGGGGAAATAACACTTGGAGATTTTAATGCAAAAGTAGGAAAGGGGAAAATGGAGGACGTGGTGGGGAATTATGGTGTAGGTGCAAGAAATGAAAGAGGGGAAGAGCTAATAGAATGGGCAAATATCAATGATATGATAATTGGAAACACGTGGTTTAAACACCATAACAGACTACTGTACACATGGAAAAGCCCTGATAAGAAAATACGCAACCAAAAAGACTACATACTAATTAATAAAAGATATAGAAATGCTTTAATTAACGTAAAGACAATGCCTGGTGCTGACTGTAATAATGATCATGTACCACTATGTGGACAAATAAAAGTAAGATTAAAGAGAGGGGAAAAAATTGTTAGGAACATGAGACTCAATAAAGAGGTTCTGAAAGTAGATAAAGAAATTCAAAAACAATACATAGTGACTGTGAAAAATAGGTACAATGCAATAGCTAAAATACAGAGTATAAATGAACAATGGGAAATGTTAAGGGACTACTCCATTCATCAAACTAGCAAAGAAATATTACCGGAGAGAAGTCAAATAGCTAAGAAGAAATGGATGAATGAAGAAATCTTAATGCTGATGGACAAAAGAATTCAGAGTAAAAATGACAAACAAGAATACGCTAAGATAAATAAAGAAATAAAAGATAAATGTTGGAAGGCAAAAGAAAGTTGGTTAAATTAGCAGTGCAAAAAATTGAATTAAATGCCATTAAAGATACAAAATATATGCACAGACAAATCAGTGAGCTCACATGAAGAAAAACAAGAATAAATACATAGTGTTTGAAATCAAAAACAGGAAAGAAATTATTGGAGGAAGGTGCTATAATGAAGAGGTGGAATGGGTATATAAGAGAATTATATGATGGGGAAAGGGAAGAATTAACAGAAACATTAACTTAGAAGGTCCACCTATTCTAAAAGAAGAAGTCGCTGACGCTATGAAATATATGAAGAAAGGAAAACCAGCTGGACCAGATGGAATCACAATAGAAGAATTAGAAGTATTGGGAGAATTTGGAGTAGATATATTAATCAAAATGTTAAATAATATTTACAGCAGTGGATATTTACCCAGTGATATGCTGAAATCTGTATTTATAGCTATACCAAAAATACCAGGAGCAATTGAATGTGAAAATTTTCGTACAATTAACCTCATAAACCATATCACTAAGCTTCTACTCAGAATCATAATGAGAAGAACCAGAAAGAAAATAAAAATGGAAATTAGTGAAGAACAGTATGGATTTGTGGAGGGAAAGGGCACAAACAATGCAATATATACATTACGGACACTAGTAGAAAGGTCAATAGAGAAACAGAAAGACATATATTTATGCTTCATAGATTATACTAAAGCATTTGATAAAGTAAAACATGATGAACTGATTAAAATGTTGGAAGATATCAACATTGATGGGAAAGATTTAAGAATAATAAAGAATATTTACTAAAACCAAGTAGCAGCAATTAAAGTGGGAAATAAAGAGGGTAGTTACGAACACATAAAGCTATGAGCACGACAGGGATGTGTCTTGTCACCAGATCTCTTCTCAATATATAGTGAAGTAATAATGAGAGAGATCAAAGAGATGCCAGGAATACTAGTTGGAGGTTATAATATAAATAATATACGCTCTGCAGATGACACAGTATTGGTGGCGGATAAATCAACAGACCTACAACAACTGTTGGACACTGTAGTAACAGAGAGTGCAAGGTAAGGACTCTCCTTGAATATCAAGAAAACAGTAACAATGGTGACATCAAAGAAAATGGTGACACCAAAATATGGCATAGAAATAGAAGGAAGAATTCTTAACCAAGTAGATAATATTAGATACCTAGGGACATTTATAACATCAGATGGAAGATGTACAACAGAAATTAAGAGCAGAATAGGGCAAGCGCAAAAACCGCATTTCAGAAAATGAAGAGTATCTTGTGCAATAAGTCACTATCACTGAATGTAAGAAAGAGAGTTTTGCTGTATGGCAGTGAATCTATGAATGTAAATGAACAAATTAAGAAGAAATTAGAAGCAACAGAGATGTGGTTCTTGAGACGAATGTTGCGAATTCCTTGGACTGCCAGAGTAACTAACAACGGCTGTCTGAAACAGGCTAATGAAATTAGAGCACTATATACAACAATAAGAAAGAGACAAACAGCTTTCTTTGGTCATGTAATGAGAAGAGAGGCATTGGAGAACATCGTGACAACTTGAAAGATCGAGGGGAAGAGAGGCAGAAGCAGACCAAGAGAAATGATGCTGGATGGATTGAGACGGTGGCACGGAGGAATATCAGCAGCAGAGTTGATCCAGAAAACCAAAGACCGAGATCTGTGGAGAGCCATGAATGCCTACGCCAGCTGGCAAGGCACTTGATGATATATATATATATATATATATATATATATATATATATATATATATATATATATATATATATATATATATATATATATATATATATATATATATATATACATTTAACACCACACACATGTGTATGTGTGTGTGTGTCTGTGTGTGTGTGTGTGTGTGTGTGTGTGTGTGTGTGTGTGTGTGTGTGTGTGTGTGTGTGTGTGTGTGTGTGTGTGTGTGGTGTTAAATGTATATTTGTGGTTTTGTCCCTGCTACATAGAATTGTTTCGCTGCTGCAATAAGTCTCAATTCTGTAAAAAAAACGAAATTTTCTAAACTATAGCGCTTCTTTATTAGTCAGTTTATCAATGACAGTATCAATATATCTATTACGATATCAGTATATCAATTACAGTACAATTATATCAATTACAATACAAGTATATCAAGTACAATATCAGTATACTGTATCAGTTACAATATCAATAAACTAGTTACAATACAAGAATATCAATTACAATATCAGTATATCAGTTACAATATCAGTATATCAGTTACAATATTAGGATATCAGTTACAATACTTCTTCTTCTGCTGCGTTCATCCGGAGTTGTTTTTTTTTTTTTTCGGACGTGATTGCGTTGTGCCTATTTACAGCAGAGCTGTGTTCTTGCGCCGTTAGGCCGACACATCCGTCTTCTGCGGGCATTTGTTGACCGGGTTAACCTTCCCGTGGAGTTACAATACAAGTATATCAATTATAGTATCAATATAGCACGTACAATACAAGTATATCAGAAACTTTATCAGTATATCAATTACAACCTGCACAATCGAATGTGACTACTTTTGATCTATGTCACTTTCTGTCACTGTCTTCTTTGCTGTGTGCGTCCATCTCCTGGCGTTATATTCCAATGTGCTTAATGTCTGCTCTTGCTCACCGACCTTCAACCTTCTCCTCCATTACGATGTTTTATTTCATCGGAGTGGATTTTAACATGGCCAGAATATGCGAATATAATCAAACAAAAATGTATTTTAAATCCCGAGGACATACAATAAAAAGCAAACACATATACATTCCAGTCGCTTTGCTGGAATCAGAAAGGCTGATTTCATGAAACACGTGTCCAGTGCACAGCAAGGTCACAGATAAGAAACATCCACATTTATAGCTTCATGTAGTGTTTTTTTTTTTTAATACAATTATATCAGTGTGTGTTTGTTGTTTATGTGCTGACAAACGCTTTGGCCGCAACGTCCATTTTGTTACTTCTGATCATGCTCTTGTAAAGCTTACCGCCTGCTTCTCGTGTATTTTTTTTTTTTTTTGGTGATTCATTCACATATACGTACATTTTGTTTTTAAAGTTGCATGTCCCTTACAGGACGTTGCAGTCAACACCAGCATTTTTCAGCTGCTGTTGGTGTTCTTAGCAAGATTACGCTTAGTAGTTTGCCATTACTTTCTGAGCGACTGGCTCACACACCCCGTAAGTAACCAACGCGAAGCGATCCGCTGCCGAATCTCGCGCAGCTGTGTTCCTCACGTGCATTCACATATACGTACATACCATTCACATATATGTATATGTCATTCACATATACGTAATTCCGTTCACATATACATCATTCCATTCACATATACGTACATACAAACCATTCACATATACATAGGTACCATTCACATATACATAGATACCATTCACATATACATACATATCATTCACATATACATACATATCATTCACATATACATACATATCATTCACATATACATACATATCATTAACATGTACGTACACACCACACTGGGGTCTCAGTCTTCGTTAACATACTGCAGGGAGAAATCGGTGACAATAATGTAATAATATAATATAATAAAGACTTAGAGACAAATTAATGAAATCGTAGGAATAAAACAAAATGCATCATCAGACGTTTCCGTTGATACTACCTTCATCAAGAACAAAACAAACAGATATAAAACAAATGTATGTGACATTTAAACACAATAAATGCAGTAGGAATATTTACACAGGGAGATGTGAAGAACGAGTGCGTGAGTAGTGTAAGTGGGGCTCCATCCAGTCCTTTTGAGGTGGGAATCGATATTCCACCTCAAAGGGCGATAACTCTTTTTTCCCCCAAAAAGGTAGGCGTGGTCAAGTGACTCATCATAGGTGGCGTGGTCAAGTGACTCATCAGAGTGGGCGTGGTCTAGTGACTCATCAGAGGTGGCGTGCGTGGTCAAGTAATTATAGTGTACGACATAAAAATACGACATGAAACATCAATAAAGAAAACAAACGAATCAAGTAAGGTACATAATAATGTTAATAAAATATATATATAGAAGAAAAAAAAAACATAGTAAGTGACCGCTTATAGTTAAGGGTGTGTGATGATGTGGTCAAGCAGTGGTCAAGTGGTGGTCAAGTGAGGAAAATTTTAGTGGAAAGTAGTTGTAATGATATGGTGATGATTAAAGGGTGGTAAATTAGTGGTCAAGCAGTGGTCAAACAGTGGTCAAGTGGTGGTCAAGTGAGGAAAATTTTAGTGGAAAGTAGTTGTAATGATATGGTGATGATTAAAGGGTGGTAAATTAGTGGTCAAGCAGTGGTCAAGTAGTGGTCAAGTGGTCGAGTGACCACTTAAATTGTCGGGGAAAGTAGTTGTAATGATATGGTGATGATTAAAGGGTGGTAAATTAGTGGTCAAGAGGTGGTCAAGCGGTGGTCAAGGGGTTCAAGTGGTTAAATGACCCCTTAAATTGTTGGGGAGAGTACGTGTAGTGACGTGGTGATGATCAAGAGGTGGTCAAGTGGCGGTCAGGGTGTGGTCAAGTGGTGGTCAAGATGTGGTCAAGTGGTCGAGTGACCCCTTAAATTGTCAGGGAAAGTGAGTGTAGTAAGTTGGTGATGATCGTGAGGTGGTCAAGTAGTGGTCAAGAGGTGGTCAAGGGGTGGTCAAGTGGTTAAATGACCCCCCTAAATTGTATGGGAGGGTACAGTTAGTGATGTGGTGATGATCAAGAGGTGGTCAAGTAGTGGTCAAGGAGTGGTCAAGGGGTGGTCAAGTGGTCAAGTTACCCCTTAAATTGATGGGAAGAGTACGTGTAGTGACACGAAGATGATCAAAATGTAGTCAAGTACTCGTCAAGTGGTGGTCAAGCGGTGGTCAAGTGGTCGAGTGACCACATAAATTGTAGAGGAGAGTAGGTGTAGTGACATGGTGATGATCAAGAGGTGGTCAAGTTGTTAGGTCTAGAGGTTGGGGTGTCTCAGTCATGAAGTATCAAACTGTCTGCTCTGGGAAGGATGTCGCTGATCAGGGCGAGTAGGTTCTAATACGTTTATCGCTATTGTCTATAATTGGCGTGGTTGTATAGTAATAATAGTAGAGTTGTTTCGTAGTAATGTTAGTCATCATTATCAAGGGGGCATGTTAGGTGATATTTATAACGGTAGTAGTAGTACCAGTAGTAGCAATACCAACAATAGTACTAATTATCATCATCGTCACGTGTCTTACCAACGGACGTACCACCCACACATTGCGATCTCCAACACCATTGAACAATTCCGGGGTTGACTCACAATACAGAAATCACCAATTAACGGCATTACCTTCATGTAATGGTGGTACTCATAGTACCAATAGCACCAGTAGTAATAGTCACCAATATCAGCAAGAGACTTATCGCCTGACATTGGTCAGTATGACACTCCATAAACTATGATCTCCGACACCATGGATACAAATAGTAATAATATTGGTAATAGTAGTAGTGGTAGTAGTAGTAGTGGTAGTAGTAGTAGTAGTAGTAGTAGTAGTAGTAGTAGTAGTAGTAGTAGTAGTAGTAGTAGTAGTAGTAGTAGTAGTAGTAGTAGTAGTAGTAGTAGCGGCGGCGGTGGTGGTGGTGGTGGTGGTGGTAATAGTAGGAGTAGTAGAATAGCGAGGGTGCTTGTTGTTTCACTAAGTATTTGTATATCGTATGTAGTATAAAGCTAGTTTGTGTTGTATGCCATGTAAGGTGTTACTGAAATATCTGTATTTTATAGTTCTAAGAGGTGATGACGTCATAACCCACCACTCTATCATCTTATTGATAGTGTCTCCAGTGCCACGAAAAAGGCTCATTGTGAGATATCGATCATTTCTCAAAGCGACAGCATCCGGGGTGCATGCCCATTACGAGCAAACATCGATACGCCACTTAAAAGGTAACGACAAGGCAAAATAGCGTCGAATACAGTGTAACGTACAAAACTTATGAGGTCATCGGTTCTCCATTCCATCATGGTCGACAAATAGGCGCTCACTAACTTCACAATAGGCTCACTCAAATAAACATATAGGATGATAAGGCACCGACCCAAATGTGAAAAATGTCGGCCAAATACAGAAATAGTTCGTCCACATGTATGCAAACTAGGAAAATTTGTTAGTCGAACGGGACATATATTGACCAAGTAGGGAAATTTGAGAGCCATAAGTGAAAAAATATAATCCAAAGAGAGGAATATCTCATTCCAACTTATAAAAAGAAGGAAAATTCTCAACCAAATGAGAAAAAGTTAGACCAAGTATAGTAACATCGCAACCAAACTTATGAAAAGTAGGAAACTTTGTTAGCCAAAGCGAAAAAACCTAGGTCAAGTAGGAAAATCTGTTACCCAAAGGTAAAAAATGTCGGCCAAATACAGAAATAGTTCGTCCACATGTATGCAAACTAGGAAAATTTGTTAGTCGAACGGGACATATATTGACCAAGTAGGGAAATTTGAGAGCCATAAGTGAAAAAATATAATCCAAAGAGAGGAATATCTCATTCCAACTTATAAAAAGAAGGAAAATTCTCAACCAAATGAGAAAAAGTTAGACCAAGTATAGTAACATCGCAACCAAACTTATGAAAAGTAGGAAACTTTGTTAACCAAAGCGAAAAAACCTAGGTCAAGTAGGAAAATCTGTTAGCCAAATGTAAAAAATGTCGGCCAAATACAGAAATACCTCGTCCGCACGTAGGCAAACAAGGAAAGGTTGTTAGCCAGATAGGAAAAATATTGCCCAAGTAGGAAAATTTGATAGCCAAATGTAAAAAAAAAAAAAAGATCACCCAAAGAGAGGAATATCTCGGCCAGACTTATAAAAAGTAGGAGAACTATGTGCCAAATGGGAAAAGTTAGGCCAAATACAGAAATATTTCAACCAAACATATAAAAAAAAATAGGAAAATTGATAACCAAATGGGAAATATATTGACCAACTAGGGAAATGTGTTACTCAAAGACGAAAAATAATGACCAAGTAACGAAATACATCGCTCAAGCTTATGAAAACTACGAAACTTTGTTAGCCAAATGGAAGAAACCTTGGTCAAGTAGGAAAAATCTGTTAACCAATTGTGAAAAATGTCGGCCAAATGCAGAAATAGTTCGGCCACACGTATGCAAACAACGAAAGGTTGTTAGCCAGATAGGAAAAGTATTAACCAAGTAAGAAAATGTGATACCCAAAGGTGAAAAAATATCAGACAAAGAGAGAAATATCTCATCCAAACTTATAAAAAGAAGGAAAATTCTCAACCAAATGAGAAAAAGTTAGACCAAATATAGTAACATCTCAACCAAACTTATGAAAAGTAGGAAACTTTGTTAGCCAACGACAATAAAAACCTTGTTCAAGTAGGAAAATCTGTTAGCGAAATGTAAAAAATGTCGGCCAAATACAGAAATACCTCGTCCGCACGTATGCAAACAAGGAAAAGTTGTTAGCCAGATAGTAAAAATATTGCCCAAGTAGGAAAATTTGATAGCCAAATGTAAAAAAAAAATATCACCCAAATAGAGGAATATCTCGGCCAGAGTTATAAAAAGTAGGAGAACTATTTGCCAAATGGGAAAAAGTTAGGCCAAATACAGACATATCTCAAACAAACATATAAAAAATAGGAAAATTGATAACCAAACGGGAACTATATTGACCAACTAGGGACATGTATTACTCAAAGAGGAAAAATAATGACCAAGTAACGAAATACATCCCTCAAACTTATGAAAACTAGGAAACTTTGTTAGCCAAAGTGAAAAAAAAAAAAAAAACCTTCGTCAAGTAGGAAAATCTGTTAGCCAAATGTGAAAAATGTCGGACAAATGCAGAAATAGTTCGGTCACACATATGCAAACTAGGAAAAGTTGTTAGCCAGATAGGAAAAGTATGGGCCAAGTAGGAAAATTTGAAAGCCAAATGTGAAAAAAGATCACCCAAAGAGAGAAATATTGCGAACAATGTCGGCCAAATACAGAAATTTCTCAACCAAACTCATGAAAAGTAGGAACAACTTGTTACCCAAATAGAAAAAATATTGGTCAAGTAAAGAAATAGCGTGGTCAAACCTATAAAAACATACCAACATTTGTTAACACAACTTGGCCACTTGTTCTTACAAACTTGCTCGCTGGCTCAAACAATCTGTCCTCTTGCTATTACAATCGGTCGACCTATCCTACCAACTCACACACTGACCCATAACAACTGTCCATTTTCCCCAACAACGTGTCCACCGACTCTCTCATATTATCGACTCGCCCTAGCAACTTACCCACATCGGCTCACAAAATTTCCACTTGTTATTACAACTTGTCGACAGCCTCGCCCAAATTACCACTTACTCTTACAAACTGTCCCAACTGAGCGCACAAAGGTGTCCACTTGTGATTTCACGGCCACCTCACCACATAAAATACAAATGTATCCCGCAACTCATACAGAAGTGTCCCCCATATTATCATTTAAAAAAAAAATATTTGTGTGTGTAGGTAAGTTCATGTCTTTGGCAGTTCATATTTTGTAAATTCATTTCTTCAGCATAAGATTTGTGTAAGTTCACGCCCTCATCATAAATTTTTGTTGTGTAAGTTCATGTCTTCGACAGTTCATGTTTTTCTAAGGCCTAGTTTAGTAAAAGGGCAGAAGTCTATTGGGTAGAATTTCAACCTGAGTGGTCAATTACTAACACTGCCTGTGGACAGCTATTCTTACCCATGCGCTAAAGTTGAGAAAATGAACTTCCGTTGAATGGAAGCTACCGCAGACTTGCCTTATTAAACCCCTCTGGAAGAAGTAGCGGCAGCTTAACCAGGAAAAGATCGAATTAGTTATCCCCCCTTAGTCTGGGAATTATGAAAATATATGCTCCCACAAGCAATATTATTCATGACGTCATATAAACAAAAATATAAACGATAACAAATGAGGCAGAGCCACAATTGTTATCCTTTATATTTTTGTTTATATGACGTCATGAGTAATATCGGTTGTGTGAGCATAAATTTTCATAATTCCCAGACTAAGGGGGGATAACTAATTCGATCTTTTCCTGGTTAAGCTGCCGCTACTTCTTCCAGAGGGGTTTAATAAGGCAAGTCTGCGGTAGCTTCCATTCAACGGAAGTTCATTTTCTCAACTTTAGCGCATGGGTAAGAATAGCTGTCCACAGGCAGTGTTAGTAATTGACCACTCAGGTTGAAATTCTACCCAATAGACTTCTGCCCTTTTACTAAACTAGGCCTTAGAAAAACATGAACTGTCGAAGACATGAACTTACACAACAAAAATTTATGATGAGGGCGTGAACTTACACAAATCTTATGCTGAAGAAATGAATTTACAAAATATGAACTGCCAAAGACATGAACTTACCTACACACACAAATATTTTTTTTTTTTAAATGATAATATGGGGGACACTTCTGTATGAGTTGCGGGATACATTTGTATTTTATGTGGTGAGGTGGCCGTGAAATCACAAGTGGACACCTTTGTGCGCTCAGTTGGGACAGTTTGTAAGAGTAAGTGGTAATTTGGGCGAGGCTGTCGACAAGTTGTAATAACAAGTGGAAATTTTGTGAGCCGATGTGGGTAAGTTGCTAGGGCGAGTCGATAATATGAGAGAGTCGGTGGACACGTTGTTGGGGAAAATGGACAGTTGTTATGGGTCAGTGTGTGAGTTGGTAGGATAGGTCGACCGATTGTAATAGCAAGAGGACAGATTGTTTGAGCCAGCGAGCAAGTTTGTAAGAACAAGTGGCCAAGTTGTGTTAACAAATGTTGGTATGTTTTTATAGGTTTGACCACGCTATTTCTTTACTTGACCAATATTTTTTCTATTTGGGTAACAAGTTGTTCCTACTTTTCATGAGTTTGGTTGAGAAATTTCTGTATTTGGCCGACATTGTTCGCAATATTTCTCTCTTTGGGTGATCTTTTTTCACATTTGGCTTTCAAATTTTCCTACTTGGCCCATACTTTTCCTATCTGGCTAACAACTTTTCCTAGTTTGCATATGTGTGACCGAACTATTTCTGCATTTGTCCGACATTTTTCACATTTGGCTAACAGATTTTCCTACTTGACGAAGGTTTTTTTTTTTTTTTTTCACTTTGGCTAACAAAGTTTCCTAGTTTTCATAAGTTTGAGGGATGTATTTCGTTACTTGGTCATTATTTTTCCTCTTTGAGTAATACATGTCCCTAGTTGGTCAATATAGTTCCCGTTTGGTTATCAATTTTCCTATTTTTTATATGTTTGTTTGAGATATGTCTGTATTTGGCCTAACTTTTTCCCATTTGGCAAATAGTTCTCCTACTTTTTATAACTCTGGCCGAGATATTCCTCTATTTGGGTGATATTTTTTTTTTTTACATTTGGCTATCAAATTTTCCTACTTGGGCAATATTTTTACTATCTGGCTAACAACTTTTCCTTGTTTGCATACGTGCGGACGAGGTATTTCTGTATTTGGCCGACATTTTTTACATTTCGCTAACAGATTTTCCTACTTGAACAAGGTTTTTATTCTCGTTGGCTAACAAAGTTTCCTATTTTTCATAAGTTTGGTTGAGATGTTACTATATTTGGTCTAACTTTTTCTCATTTGGTTGAGAATTTTCCTTCTTTTTATAAGTTTGGATGAGATATTTCTCTCTTTGTCTGATATTTTTTCACCTTTGGGTATCACATTTTCTTACTTGGTTAATACTTTTCCTATCTGGCTAACAACCTTTCGTTGTTTGCATACGTGTGGCCGAACTATTTCTGCATTTGGCCGACATTTTTCACAATTGGTTAACAGATTTTTCCTACTTGACCAAGGTTTCTTCCATTTGGCTAACAAAGTTTCGTAGTTTTCATAAGCTTGAGCGATGTATTTCGTTACTTGGTCATTATTTTTCGTCTTTGAGTAACACATTTCCCTAGTTGGTCAATATATTTCCCATTTGGTTATCAATTTTCCTATTTTTTTTTTATATGTTTGGTTGAAATATTTCTGTATTTGGCCTAACTTTTCCCCATTTGGCACATAGTTCTCCTACTTTTTATAAGTCTGGCCGAGATATTCCTCTCTTTGGGTGATCTTTTTTTTTTTTTACATTTGGCTATCAAATTTTCCTACTTGGGCAATATTTTTCCTATCTGGCTAACAACCTTTCCTTGTTTGCCTACGTGCGGACGAGGTATTTCTGTATTTGGCCGACATTTTTTACATTTGGCTAACAGATTTTCCTACTTGACCTAGGTTTTTTCGCTTTGGTTAACAAAGTTTCCTACTTTTCATAAGTTTGGTTGCGATGTTACTATACTTGGTCTAACTTTTTCTCATTTGGTTGAGAATTTTCCTTCTTTTTATAAGTTGGAATGAGATATTCCTCTCTTTGGATTATATTTTTTCACTTATGGCTCTCAAATTTCCCTACTTGGTCAATATATGTCCCGTTCGACTAACAAATTTTCCTAGTTTGCATACATGTGGACGAACTATTTCTGTATTTGGCCGACATTTTTTACCTTTGGGTAACAGATTTTCCTACTTGACCTAGGTTTTTTCGCTTTGGCTAACAAAGTTTCCTACTTTTCATAAGTTTGGTTGCGATGTTACTATACTTGGTCTAACTTTTTCTCATTTGGTTGAGAATTTTCCTTCTTTTTATAAGTTGGAATGAGATATTCCTCTCTTTGGATTATATTTTTTCACTTATGGCTCTCAAATTTCCCTACTTGGTCAATATATGTCCCGTTCGACTAACAAATTTTCCTAGTTTGCATACATGTGGACGAACTATTTCTGTATTTGGCCGACATTTTTCACATTTGGGTCGGTGCCTTATCATCCTATATGTTTATTTGAGTGAGCCTATTGTGAAGTTAGTGAGCGCCTATTTGTCGACCATGATGGAATGGAGAACCGATGACCTCATAAGTTTTGTACGTTACACTGTATTCGACGCTATTTTGCCTTGTCGTTACCTTTTAAGTGGCGTATCGATGTTTGCTCGTAATGGGCATGCACCCCGGATGCTGTCGCTTTGAGAAATGATCGATATCTCACAATGAGCCTTTTTCGTGGCACTGGAGACACTATCAATAAGATGATAGAGTGGTGGGTTATGACGTCATCACCTCTTAGAACTATAAAATACAGATATTTCAGTAACACCTTACATGGCATACAACACAAACTAGCTTTATACTACATACGATATACAAATACTTAGTGAAACAACAAGCACCCTCGCTATTCTACTACTCCTACTATTACCACCACCACCACCACCACCACCACCGCCGCCGCTACTACTACTACTACTACTACTACTACTACTACTACTACTACTACTACTACTACTACTACTACTACTACTACTACTACTACCACTACTACTACTACCACTACTACTATTACCAATATTATTACTATTTGTATCCATGGTGTCGGAGATCATAGTTTATGGAGTGTCATACTGACCAATGTCAGGCGATAAGTCTCTTGCTGATATTGGTGACTATTACTACTGGTGCTATTGGTACTATGAGTACCACCATTACATGAAGGTAATGCCGTTAATTGGTGATTTCTGTATTGTGAGTCAACCCCGGAATTGTTCAATGGTGTTGGAGATCGCAATGTGTGGGTGGTACGTCCGTTGGTAAGACACGTGACGATGATGATAATTAGTACTATTGTTGGTATTGCTACTACTGGTACTACTACTACCGTTATAAATATCACCTAACATGCCCCTTGATAATGATGACTAACATTACTACGAAACAACTCTACTATTATTACTATACAACCACGCCAATTATAGACAATAGCGATAAACGTATTAGAACCTACTCGCCCTGATCAGCGACATCCTTCCCAGAGCAGACAGTTTGATACTTCATGACTGAGACACCCCAACCTCTAGACCTAACAACTTGACCACCTCTTGATCATCACCATGTCACTACACCTACTCTCCTCTACAATTTATGTGGTCACTCGACCACTTGACCACCGCTTGACCACCACTTGACGAGTACTTGACTACATTTTGATCATCTTCGTGTCACTACACGTACTCTTCCCATCAATTTAAGGGGTAACTTGACCACTTGACCACCCCTTGACCACTCCTTGACCACTACTTGACCACCTCTTGATCATCACCACATCACTAACTGTACCCTCCCATACAATTTAGGGGGGTCATTTAACCACTTGACCACCCCTTGACCACCTCTTGACCACTACTTGACCACCTCACGATCATCACCAACTTACTACACTCACTTTCCCTGACAATTTAAGGGGTCACTCGACCACTTGACCACATCTTGACCACCACTTGACCACACCCTGACCGCCACTTGACCACCTCTTGATCATCACCACGTCACTACACGTACTCTCCCCAACAATTTAAGGGGTCATTTAACCACTTGACCACCCCTTGACCACCTCTTGACCACTAATTTACCACCCTTTAATCATCACCATATCATTACAACTACTTTCCCCGACAATTTAAGTGGTCACTCGACCACTTGACCACTACTTGACCACTGCTTGACCACTAATTTACCACCCTTTAATCATCACCATATCATTACAACTACTTTCCACTAAAATTTTCCTCACTTGACCACCACTTGACCACTGTTTGACCACTGCTTGACCACTAATTTACCACCCTTTAATCATCACCATATCATTACAACTACTTTCCACTAAAATTTTCCTCACTTGACCACCACTTGACCACTGCTTGACCACATCATCACACACCCTTAACTATAAGCGGTCACTTACTATGTTTTTTTTTTCTTCTATATATATATTTTATTAACATTATTATGTACCTTACTTGATTCGTTTGTTTTCTTTATTGATGTTTCATGTCGTATTTTTATGTCGTACACTATAATTACTTGACCACGCACGCCACCTCTGATGAGTCACTAGACCACGCCCACTCTGATGAGTCACTTGACCACGCCACCTATGATGAGTCACTTGACCACGCCTACCTTTTTGGGGGAAAAAAGAGTTATCGCCCTTTGAGGTGGAATATCGATTCCCACCTCAAAAGGACTGGATGGAGCCCCACTTACACTACTTGCGTGCATAAATGATGTTGGTTGGTTGGTTGGTTGGTTGGTTGGTTGGTTGGTTGGGTTGGTGGATGGGTGGTTGGTTGGTTGGGTGGTTGGGTGGTTGGTTGGTTGGTTGGTGGTTAGTTGGGTGGTTGGTTGGTTGGTTGGTTGGGTGGGTGGGTGGTTGGTTGGTGGTTGGTTGCTTAATTGGTTGGTTGGTTGGTTGATTGGTTGGTTGGGTGGGTGGTTGGTTGGTTCGTTGCTTGCTTGGTTGGTTGGTTGGCTGGTTGGTTGATTGGTTTGTTGGATGGGTGGTTGGTTGGTTGGTTGGGTGGTTAGTTGGTTGGATTGTTTGGTCGGTTGGTTGGTTGGTTGGTTGGTTGGTTGGTTGGTCGACAGATCATCGTCAATGCGTATCGAACCATCCAGTCCATAAGTTCTCGGATCCCCTCAGCAAATCCCGCAGCGTGTAGCGGCTAACGACACAAGTTTTGTGTTGGTTTACTAATCTCCTTTGGCTTGCTGCATAGTGCTCTTGTCTGACCAAACCTCTGTTATTTGCTTTTCTCGCAATCTGACCTTGGTTGTATATTCACAGTCATCACTTGACTCTTGCAAAAGTCTTACTTCTCGTAGAGAATTCAGTATATCAGTCTGGTCCATGGCTCGTCCGCCCTCCACAGTAGCCTTACCTGCAAGCCTGTCAGTCTGCTCGTCTCCTTGTACACCCGCAAGCCTTGGCACGAAAATGAATCTAATCTTTGCCAGCCATGACCTCCCACAGAGTCACCAATCACTGTCTTCGGATCCAACCCATCTCTGTCAAAAATAAATATCATGATGCCATGAAGATCAGCTAGTACCTGTCTGTCATTTGCCACAATGCGTTAAAAGGTAGATGTCAAGGAGACAACCTAGGTTATGTCTTATCATGAATATTCCAGTTGTACCCTTGGTACTTTTCCCTTCTGCATCTCTTAGGCTCACATTTCTATTTGATGCTCTGTCCATGTAATGAGCAATAGTCGTGGTCGAAACGATACCAGCACTCTGGCTCTTAAACTTCCGATACGCTTATAGCGGGGTAAAGGGTTCACCCCTATATTGGTCAGTTGGATTTAAACGTTGACTTCTCGTGCAGAAATCAATGGCAAACTACTGAACGTAAAACATCAAGAACATAAACCTGGTGTTCATCGCAACTTCCTGCGAAGAACATCCAATGTTTAAGACGTTATGAGTCATATTTTTCGGTATGTCCACATTTCCAGTGACGAAGAGGTTACGGAGTAGTTCGTATTCATGCATACCACGTTCGAAACACAACTGCAGGCGATTTGGCAGCAGATCGCCTTGCGGTGGTTATTTTATAAAATGGTAAGAGTACCGGTAGTTCAGAAAACAATGGCAAACTACTAAACGTAAACTTGCCAAGAAATCACGAACAGCCATAAAATGATGGGGTTGAATGCAACGTCGTGAAAGGATATGCAACTAACTTTTTATATATATATATATATATATATATATATATATATATATATATATATATATATATATATATATATATATATATATATATATATATATATATATATATATATATATATATATTCATTCATTCATTCATTCAGTAGCATGTCCTTTGCAGAACTTCGCTCCCATATCAACCTTCCCGAAAACCTTTCGATATATATATATATATATATATCACTTGAACATGTGCAGGGTCTAAAGTATTACATATTTCTGTATGCATTAATATCGTTCTTTTAGAGTTCTTTAATCATACAATGAAAAGAGAGGAATTGCAAAACAACACAATAACTGGAAAAATCAGTGAGAGGGAGGCAGAGGCAGACCGAGATTAAGACGATGCTGGAAAGCCTGAGAAGGTGACTTGGAGAAATGTCATCAGCAGAATGCAGGATTTAACAGGCAAGGGGATAGATTTCATCGCACCGTGTTTTACCCCCACATGGATGGGTCTCTTTCAGCACAGGGGCCTATCGGAAGCATCGCACAATGCACGACCACCGTAGTTCCAGCGACGACCTCCATGAGTCTTCGAGAACGTTGCACCCATGAACCGAACGACAGGCCGGAATCGAACCGTCAACCTTTTCATCAGGAGAATTAGCCCATAAATCCCGAAAACTGGATTTGTGGACAGACATGAACGCCTACGCCAGTTGGCAGAGCACGTGATAATTATATAGTTTTATTCTATTCAATGACTTTTTGCTATTTATATTTTCATTTTCTTATTTCCTTGTCATATCTATCGTCATCCGTAATTACATGACTAAAGCTCTGTCCGACTTCTGGCTTTGTGTTGATGTAACAAGGTTGCGAGATTGATGTCCCAAGAGAGATGGAAAAAAAAAACTTATTTGCATATCCTTTACAGGACGTCACAGTCAACCCCGCCATTTATTGGGTTTTTTTTGGGGTGGTTTCTTGGTAAGTTTACTTTCAGTAGTTTGCCATTGCATTCTGAACGACTGGCATCCATACCATTTTCAGAATTAAAAAAAAAAAAAAACGAACGTGAGGCGGTCTGCTGCAAAAACGCACTTAGCTGTGTTTCGAACGCAGGTATACGGAATTACGACTTGCGTCCGTAACCACTTCGCCACGGAGCAGACTAAAGAGAGATATAAGTAGGGGAAAACACACGATTCGCCCTCTGACTACCATCTTGATAAGTTTATAAACTAAAAACTACCGTAATAGCGCCCCTATGTACAAAAAAAAAAAAAGACAAACATGATTTAATTTCTAAAACTATAAAATTATATATAGAATGCAACACCAACAACTACCATCACTGGCCTTACATCAAAGATCATCTGCCAACAGAACGCCCAAGAAGAAAATGGATTGACCACATCCAAGACACTGTACAACCACAAGGAATGACACTATCCAGTGCCGCCTACCGGGCGCTGGAACGCAAATTATTCCTCCCCACGCCGCTTGACGGCAGAAGTGGAAGGTGATGATGATAATGATAGCCAGTTCAATTCTCCGTAGTAACACGGTGCTATAACACCACAGCGACACCGCGTTCAGCCCTAACTATATTTAGTAACAACCTTCATGAAACATAAGGATAATATAACAATCTTGTTAGATGCATAGTAACCATTGAAGACCACTCGAGAACAAGCAAGCCAAATAAACAAACAAACAAACTGTACAACCACCTAAGGCGGGCTTTTATTGGAGAATGCGTGTTCTTGAGGCCAGTGGGGAGAAAGCCTTCCTGAGATTGCCAATTGCAATCATTGAAGAGAAAACACAAGCAAAGTGTTGCACATCTGGTAGTCATATTATGAAAACACGTGCGTAAGTGCATGGACTGCATCTTTGTGTTTTGTTGGCACCATCCCACACCATCTAAAGGAACACAACTCAAGGCATATTGTTCTCCACGGACCTTTTACAAAGAAATATATACACGCCATCTTGAAGAATGTCTTTCATCGTATAGGCAAGCGTAAATATTGACTACCGAAGCCGCTAGCGAGGGGTTGTTGAAGGCGAGGGACGTGTGAGTGTTTAGTATCATGCTCACTAAATATGCCCGACTGCTGTTGGGGATATATCAGCCGGTCCGGAACTATGTGTTTATTTACCAGCCTCTTTTGTTTTCTCTTACCTTGGAGATGCTTTTTTGCCCTTGTTTACAGTTAGTCACTAAAAAAAAAAATAAGAAAATCCAGGACCCCGAGGGGAATCGAACCCAAGCCACGAGACTCCCAGCTGTGCGTTCAAAGACACGTGCACAAAAAGGGGTAAACAAATAGGAGGGAATCGGCGTGGGACGAGGAGGCAACGACTTGGATTTCAAACATTACTTTCTATAGAAATCAACGGTCTGTTACTGGCCGTATCACTCGGCTTCTCAGTTTGCTTGTATTATTTACAACTGTTTGCTTGCCCCAAGGGGGCAGGATTTGGGCATAGAGCACGGCCAATTAAGGCAGTGAAAAAGATATTCCCCGTTTGTTCGCATCTCAAAATCAAAGCTAAATGTTTCCGAGTGAACGTTTATGATTGTCCTTGGAGAAAATCAAATTGGCCTCAACAGTTCCCAAAATCTGCCGGCTTTGGGCATACCTTTATTTGTGAGAAACAGGGTCTTTCAATTAAAGAAAGAAATATTAAACAGTCATATGCCGAATTAGCTTCAGAGAATACACCAACGGCTCATTCTAGAAGTTATTAAGGTCAAATGTCACTTTCTTCCAGGGATAGAGAAGTTAGAATTCAGAATTAATTGGCAATACAACAAACGCTTGAAGAAAGAATTTCACAGTTAAATACTTTTATGGTAAAACTGTGTGCAGTGTTACAAATAAACTCACTCGCAAGCATTCATACTGGCGTTGCTACAGATAATGAAAACAGATAACATTCGGGAAATTGACTTTTATAAACATGTTTATTTTCCACAATATTTATGCTTTCTTGTTAGGAATAAATGTTTATTTTTTTGTATCGGAGTTCTGGAATACTGTTAAGATACTCACTATCAATGGGAATTAAATATATTTTATGTCTGTCTGCCTGCCTGTCTGCCTGCCTGCCTGCCTGCCTGCCTGTCTGTCTGTCTGTCTGTCTGCCTGATTGCCTGCCTGCCTGCCAGCCTGTCTGTCTGTCTGTCTGTCTGTCTGTCTGTCTGTCCATGTATGCATGCATTCATGCTATGTGTAATACGTTTTCAACAATTTGTAAATAACTTAAATGAAAGACAAATAAAACCAGGCAGCCTGACCACTCCCCGTGCGCACGCTAGACGTGTCTAGGAAGTGTACCAAGCATCTGGTCTAAATGCTATGTTGACCCATTTCTGCTATCATTACCCCGTAACCCCATCTGCCTGCCAGTTGAACAAACGCTGCTGGATGAGAACCTCCCATGTCAAGAATGCAGGATGCCTTCACAAGCCCATAGCCAGAATCCTGCCTGACTGCCTGCCCTCCAGCTTGCCTGCCTGCCTGCCCGCCTGTCTGCCTGCCTGCTCGCCCGCCTTCCTGTCTGCCTGCCTGTCTGCCTGCCTGCCCGCCTGCCCATATGTCTCTAGTATAATAGTGGCGCCACCTTGGAACAATGACAATGGGGAAGTTGTATATATATTGGTACTACGTTTTCGGTTGCCGAACTTTAACGGAGATATTTTAAATATTGAGCACAACGCCGATCGCATTCTGGTATGAACCTAAGGCCTATCCACGTCAATATGGAAGCACTATACTCGAGTTTCGCCCTCGTTTGAGCTCGTCAGTAGTGCATATCCTTGACCGGATCCGGAAACAGTCCCGGATCACGCGTGTGAAGCGGGTGTGTAACCACGCGGCACACACTGTACACACCAAATTATCACAACAGAACATCACAACGCTACCCATCGTAGGCTATGCTCAAGATATTTTGTATCTTTTTTGCGGTAACTTTCGTTTTCTTGTATTTTTGTCTCCGATTTAATGAGGCTTAGAGTACTCATGATGTTAAATTCCCCGATTATTTCAACATCGAGTTAAAACAGACACCGATTACTTGATATGGTTTTCCCCACCCCGTTTTGCCTTGTGCATTTCTGGCGCTTCGAGAATCCTTGTTATACCGGAGAACCAGGTTGTCTATTCTAAGTGGTAAGTAAACCCGTAATTACCGCTTTATGAGACGTACTACATTATTATATTATGCATTATTAAATTTAGCATACATTTGTATGTGTATTTTGTCATTTTCTACCATTTAAGTTGGCAATCAATGTCACACTGAAATTATGAAGATCACATGCTGTAATGCTGTATTTCAATGGCGGGAGACGGCAGTTTTACTCCAGTGAGGAAAATGTAATATTGTTATGGAATATTCAGAGCGACTACAATGATAATGAATGTATGTTTACATTCAACGCCCATTATTGTATGTTTGTGTAGTTTTTCATCACTCTACACGGACCAGATCACTGATAATTTTTCATCTTTCCAAAGGAACATCTTTTGTCAAAATTCATCTATCTAAGCTGGCGGCCTCACGTTGACAAGACGTCGCGTGCAGTCTGCGCGCGGTCTGACGTCATAACAGCATGACATGGAGATTATATCTGTGTGTGTGAGTGTGTGTGTGTGTGTGTGTGTGTGTGTTTATATATATATATATATATATATATATATATATATATATATATATATATATATATATATATATATATATATATAGACACACACACACACACACATAATGAAAGAGTTATCTGTCCTTGAGTTCGACGGGCGGCTGTGTTAATCTCCCTAGGCATGAGTGTAAGTGACAGTTGTGTAAGTGTGTAGGTAGGGTCACAAAAAGTGAAAAGATCAAAATCATTTATTTTCTATATGTTCATATAAATGATAACATTTTACACAAACATTAATATCTCGGCTTAAAATTGACCAACAGACTTGAATAAGATACCGTTGGATTTGAATCTTCAATAGGTATCCAACTATATAGGTTATATATTTGAAAAGCAATGTAGAAAACGTTACTAAAATGGCTATGTATATATCAGTACTGCAATTATTTTTTTTTTTGTAAGCAGAGACACGAAAGATGGAATGGCTGAGAATATATGTGTTTTGTTCATCATCTATACACTAGACGTTGGGTTACAGAGGTGTGAAGTCCATAATATAAAAACACGAGTAATACATACACACATGCAAACACACACACACATAAACACACACACGCACCAATGCATGGGCACACATACACACACACACACACACACACACATATATATATATATATATATATATATATATATATATATATATATATATATATATATATATATATATATATATATATATATATATATATATATATATATATATATATATATATCTTCTTCTTCTTCTTCTTCAGCATTCCGAGCCATTGAGGTTCTTTGCTGCAGATACAAGCCGTCTCCATTCGTCTCTCTGGTTGACCTTCTCTTGCCAGTCGCTGATTCCAAGTGCTTGTAGGTCTGTATGTATATCATCTCTCCACCGTCTTCTTGGTCTACCTCGGGGTCTACGGTCATTTATTTCTTGAGTGTAAGCGAGTTTTGTTTCCCTATTATCTTCCATTCTTTCTATATGCTCCAGCCATTGCAGTCTATTAGCCTTCATGATACCAGTGATTATCGGGGACTTAAACAGATCATAAATGTCTTTGTTGCTTCTTCTTTTCCACTCTCCACTTTGTGTATCCCTAATGGGCCCAAAGATGCGTCTTAAGACTTTGTTCTCAAAGGTTTGTAACAAGGCTTCGTCTCCTTTAGTTGTACTCCAGGTTTCAGAGCTATACAGCACAACTGGTCTGATCAGTGTTTTGTATGTTGTGATCTTGGTGTTACGAGATAGCGCATTTGATTTTAGCAGATGTTGTAGTGCATAGTATATCTTATTTCCAGAGTTGATTCTTGCTTGTATTTATTTCTTCCCTTATTATGTTGGAGCAGTTAAAGATTGTACCCAGGTATTTGTATGTTTCCGTTCATTGTATATATATATATATATATATATATATATATATATATATATATATATATATATATATATATATATATATATATATATATATATATATATATATATCTTTTTGTGTATGTATGTATGTATGTATGTATGTCCGTCCTTCATTCGTTCGTGAACGGTCCAACCGATTGAGATAAAATTTTCTACACGTTTTCCTTTCATTCCTGTGCAACCAACTGTGATAGTTTTATCTATCAGCTATCAGTTATTACCTTTCTAATATTTAATTTTGTAATTACATGACTGAACATAAGAAAATATAAAAATATATGACAAAAAGGGATATAACTTTTAGTATAATTGTTATATCTTAAGTTACGTCCCCTGAATTTAAATGAGTTGACTGACGATGAATTAAGTGAGATGCTCCACATAGATAGATAGATAGATAGATAGATAGATAGATAGATAGATAGATAGATAGATAGATAGATAGATAGATAGATAGATAGATAGATAGATAGATAGATAGATACATACATACATAGATAGATAGATAGATAGATAGATAGATAGATAGATAGATAGATAGATAGATAGATAGATAGATAGATAGATAGATAGATAGATAGATAGATACATAGATACATAGATACATAGATACATAGATAGATACATAGATACATAGATACATAGATAGATCCCCGCCAGAGCCTGGGCGAAGCCGGGCCGGGCAGCTAATATTTGGGCAGCTATATTCAAGGGGACTTAACATAAGAAAAGTTATTTCAAGGGTCATAACTTTTAATAACATCACTATTATTTTATGTATAGATTTTTGCATTGTTTTCACAGATTTATAAACTCTTTTCTATGGTTATTTACAGGCATATGAGTTATAATATATAGTGATATAATCTTTAAGGCACTTTCATAATAATTATCATAAAAGTAATGCATCTATTTAAATAGTGAAAATTTTCTAACACATCTTTTTGTGTTTTTAAAACCAGTGTTCATTAAAAATAATGGATTTATTTTAGATACGTCACAATTTTATTTCTGTACTTTTTTTCGGAGTGGAACTTTTGAAGTAATCGAATCATTTGTTTTTGAACAAGCATTTTCTTGGCAGAGAGAAGGTCAATACACAATTAAATGGGTATATTCTCGATTTTGTTTTCGTTTAAAAAAAAAAGTTGGCCGCGTGTGTGTCAACATCACATTTTTCATTCAATGTTGTGGGTGTGCATACCTTATGCATACCTTATACGCAGCACGCCTGTTAAAATGCAGGTTGTTTTTTTTTTTTGTCTATAAAAAGAAGAAGCCTATCCTTTGAAGTACCCAGCATTTACGTTGTACCATATTTCAATATCCTCTACTATATATGTAGACAATATTTGTTTGTGTGTGTGTGTGCCCTTTATCAGATTCAGATGAAATGCAATAGTTAGTTAAAAATCTAATTTTCTATTTTAGTGAAAGAGAGCACATGGTGTCTGGAAGGACATTCTTAAGTTAATTGTGTGTGTGTTGTTCATACTTTATGCATACCTTACACGCAGCACGCCTGTTAAAAATACTGTTAAAATGCGGGGTTTCCCCCCCCCCCCCCCCCCCCCAAAGATTTATAAACTCTTTCTCTATAGTTATTTACAGGCATATGAGTTATAATAAATAATGATACAATCTTTACGGCATTTTCATAATTATCATGAAAGTAATGCATCTATTTAAATAGTGAAAATTTTCTAACACATCTTTTTTATGTTTTTAAAACCAGTGTTCATTACAAATAATGGATTTATTTTAGATCGCCAGGGACTTGGCGAAGCCGGGCCGGGTCAGACAGACAGACAGACAGACAGACAAGCAGACAGACAGACAAGCAGACAGACAGACAGACAGACAGACAGACAGACAGACAGACAGACAGACAGACAGACAAGCAGACAGACAGACAGATAGATAGATCCCCGCCAGGGGCTGTGCGAAGCCGGGCCGGGTCAGACAGACAGACAGACAGACAAGCAGACAGGCTGACAGACAGACAGACAGATAGATAGATAGATAGACAGATAGATAGATAGATAGATAGATAGATAGATAGATAGATAGATAGATAGATAGATAGATAGATAGATAGATAGATAGATAGATAGATAGATACATACATACATACATACATACATACATACATACATACATACATACATACATACATACATACATACATACATACATACATACATACATACATACATACATACATACATACATACATAGATCCCGCCAGAGCCTGGGCGAAGCCGGGCCGGGCAGCTAGTATATATATATATATCAATAGTCAAAATTTGCTGGGCATGTTATGAGAAGAAATTAGTTGGAGAACTTGGTGACAACTGGCAAAAGTGAAGGGAAAAGAACAAGGGAAAGGCAGAGAAGAAAATACTTGAATGGCTTGGCCACGCGGCATGGTCAAGACAATAACACAGAGCTGATTCACGACTCTGGTGATCGCGTGAGATTGCGAAACATGATCGCCCACGCTTGTCGGCATGGCACATGATGAAAATGGAAGACCACGACATCGACGGATTTAAGATGCGACGGATAATTTATATATGACAGCAACAGAGACAGGGATTCATTAAAGCTTTTCTGGTGACAACGTTGTTCGCTGATATGTCTCTGGGTGGTGTTGTCTCAGTGAGTGTCCTATTCAGCTTCAGCAATATTCAAAACAATGTTTTCCCGTAGTGAATTTGAATAACGAAGACACAAACAATAGATTGCACGATTTATTGTCTGTCATATTTCGGTGCATCTCGTCAGGTACATACTGCAGAATTAACACAACATAAAGTAAATTAACTAGATAAATCCTTCAAGCTTAAATATACACATGTTAGCACAGTAATGTCAATTGTCTACCACGATAATTTTAAGCTGAACTAACATGTCTTTCTGTTTGCACAAATCTGGTTTGCGTTTATTGATCATTATTGCTTCTGTAAACTTTAACAAGCGAGTATTTTGTGTGTTAAAATACACGCGAAAGGCAATGTCTCAGTCAATCACATGGCCGCTTTCGAGAATGTGCCTAGAAATTGATGACGCGGGAAGCTTCCGGTGTGTCGGCCCCACTAGGCTCACATCGCTTGTGTGTCGTATCGTGTCGACACATTGAGATATGTGTTTTGACACTCTTTTGTTCAACTGCCGCTCTGTTCTGCCGATTTAGGAAGCCTGGCACCTACATGGGAATTGATAAATACAATTGTTTTTGGCGTACAGAGGAACAGGCTCTTGTACTGCTGATGTGGGAATCGGTTTGGTTCTATACCTAATGACTGGAGTTGCAGCACAGAATTTTCGGCCTACTGCTGTAGTGAGCCGGTCTTGTAGACGTTGCAATACGTCATCCCCTTAGTTAGCTGGATGAATACCTTGAGTTTAGGGACTGTAGTTTCGTCTGGTTTTGGTTTGGGCTGTTGGCAGTGGCGCTTTATAAATCCTGTGGAGTACCCATTCAGCAATATTATTAATCTCTGCAAGTAATTCTTTTCTCCATGTGTTTTACACATCCCGCTATTTCGTCTGCCATGTAGGTTTCAGACAAGAGAGTGTCTTATTATATTGTTCTCTGATTTTGTCAGTGAGTGTCCAATCAATATTATTCATCTCTGCCAGTAATTCTTTTATCCATGTGTTTTAGACCTCGTGCTATTTCGTCTGCGCTGTAGGTTTCAGACAAGAGAGTGTCTAGTTATATTGTCCTCTGTTTTTGTCAGTGAGTGTCCAATCAATATTATTCATCTCTACCCGTAATTCTTTTATCCATGTGTTTTAGACCTCGTGCTATTTTGTCTGCGCTGTAGGTTTCAGACAAGAGAGTGTCTAGTTATATTGTCTTCTGTTTTTGTCAGTGAGTGTCCTATGAATATTATTCATCTCTACCCGTAATTCTTTTATCCATGTGTTTTAGACCTCGTGCTATCTCGTCTGCGCTGTAGGTTTCAGACAAGAGAGTGTCTAGTTATATTGTCCTCTGTTTTTGTCAGTGAGTGTCCTATGAATATTATTCATCTCTACCCGTAATTCTTTTATCCATGTGTTTTAGACCTCGTGCTATCTCGTCTGCGCTGTAGGTTTCAGACAAGAGAGTGTCTAGTTATATTGTCTACTCTGTAGGTCTCAGACAAGAGAGTGTCTAGTTATATTGTCTACTCTGTAGGTTTCAGACAAGAGAGTGTCTAGTTATATTGTCTACTCTGTAGGTTTCAAACAAGAGAGTGTCTAGTTATATTGTCTACTCTGTAGGTTTCAGACAAGAGAGTGTCTAGTTATATTGTCTACTCTGTAGGTTTCAGACAGAGAGTGTCTAGTTATATTGTCTACTCTGTAGGTCTCAGACAAGAGAGTGTCTAGTTATATTGTCTACTCTGTAGGTCTCAGACAAGAGAGTGTCTAGTTATATTGTCTACTCTGTAGGTCTCAGACAAGAGAGTGTCTAGTTATATTGTCTACTCTGTAGGTTTCAGACAAGAGAGTGTTTTGTTATATTGTCTACTCTGTAGGTTTCAGACAAGAGAGTGTCTAGTTATATTGTCTACTCTGTAGGTCTCAGACAAGAGAGTGTCCTAGTTATATTGTCTACTCTGTAGGTCTCAGACAAGAGAGTGTCTAGTTATATTGTCTACTCTGTAGGTCTCAGACAAGAGAGTGTCTAGTTATATTGTCTACTCTGTAGGTCTCAGACAAGAGAGTGTCTAGTTATATTGTCTACTCTGTAGGTCTCAGACAAGAGAGTGTCTAGTTACTATTGTCTACTCTGTAGGTCTCAGACAAGAGAGTGTCTAGTTATATTGTCTACTCTGTAGGTCTCAGACAAGAGAGTGTCTAGTTATATTGTCTACTCTGTAGGTCTCAGACAAGAGAGTGTCTAGTTATATTGTCTACTCTGTAGGTCTCAGACAAGAGAGTGTCTATTTATATTGTCTACTCTGTAGGTCTCAGACAAGAGAGTGTCTAGTTATATTGTCTACGCTGTAGGTCTCAGACAAGAGAGTGTCTAGTTATATTGTCTACGCTGTAGGTTTCAGACAAGAGAGTGTATAGTTATATTGTCTACTCTGTAGGTTTCAGACAAGAGAGTGTCTAGTTATATTGTCTACTCTGTAGGTCTCAGACAAGAGAGTGTCTAGTTATATTGTCTACTCTGTAGGTCTCAGACAAGAGAGTGTCTAGTTATATTGTCTACTCTGTAGGTCTCAGACAAGAGAGTGTCTAGTTATATTGTCTACTCTGTAGGTTTCAGACAAGAGAGTGTCTAGTTATATTGTCCTCAAGTTTTCTCAGTGAGTTCAGCTTCAGCGTGTTTTCCCCACCTTTGGTTCACCGGAATTTATTTCTCTCTCTCCATGAGTTCCACATTGGTGATTCTGTCATACCATCTTATTCCCACTATTCTGCACAGGCACCAGTTAATGACTGCTGGTAGTTTACTAGTAATTGTTTCAGTTCCTCTTTATGTTTGTGACGCATACAGTAGTACTGATTTAATATTGGAGTAAAACATTCTAAGTTTAGTATTTAGCTTAACTTTCTTTGATTTCCACGAAGTTCCTAGTTCTATAAAAGCTCCTCTTGATATTATTTTAATATCTCTATCAGTTTATCTACATTGCTTCCAAAATATGTGTATGATTCAGCCTCACGAAGTGAAGTTTCACTAAAGTCGATAGGGTTGTTATTGGCTTGATTTATTCTCTTTATCTGTGTCTTTCCTCTATTCATGTTCAGACATAATCGTTGAGACATCTCATCAAATTGATTTTAGCGCCCATTGAATTCAGTTTCTGACGATAGTTGTTGATATTGCTTCATGATCTAGTCTATAGTCAGCAAACAAAGTAATGGTGACACAAGGCATCGTACCCCTGCTCTAGTTCTCAATACAGCAGGCTCATGAAGCACAACCTCCATCGCCTAAGTAACTGTTATTGTTAGCAATCAGGGAAACCTCGGCTTTGGTCACAGTTCGCATTTTCGAAGCAGACATGTTTGGTTTTCGCAGGAATAACACAAACAGTAAACACGTCAGTATGTGATTCCTTGTGATGAGTTAAAATGACAGTAGTTTTCATAACAATACACAAATTGCCCGCAGTTTACTAACACTCGAAAAAATCTGCTAAGCTCTCGAAAACTCTTAGACTCGGAAAAACAATCCCCGGGACACTAACCGAGAATTACCGAAAATATCCTTAACGAAACGGGGATTTGCGGAGCTGAGCAATCAAAATCTGCTTTAACCCTTCGTAAGCATGTGTTGAATTAGCTGTGTCGTGTTACGTGTATGAAAGCCGAACCCCCTGTTGTGACTGGCATAGCTTCGGCAATTAGTTCTTACCGTCACTTAAGAAAACACTGGTTAATGAATTCATGTTTCTTGTTTTAAGAAAAAAAAAAGCCCTTAACTGGTTGAGTGCCAAAGAATAATATATCGCCAAATGTGACTCCTATTTGGACAGAAGGACGATATATCGCCATTCTATGGTCATCGTGTTATTTGATTTGTTTCGTGTATCTTCACAATTGTAATGCTCACTGACCGGAAACTGGAATTACATTACTTTTTCGTTTGAATGTGTAGCATGTTTAGTCCAAACGAACTTTTTGTTTCGCACTGGATCAGTTAAGCAGAACCCTACCATGGGTCCCAGATGTGCTAGGACTACCTCATTTTATGGGCTTCAGTGGACAGAGGCATAGGTGACCTACATTTTCCTCACTCCATATGAGAGCAGAGCGATAAGAAAGGCTAAATGTCAGACAGGTCTGAACGACCAGTTCTTAAAACTTTGAAAATAAATTTCGTTCGTTCGTTCGCTCGTTCGTGCGCTTTAACAAAAGACGAACGCAAGCCTTGATCCCTTGCCTGACCACGCTTATAACATTATCAGAGTAGTTCCCTAGCAACTACATTAACGTTTCCGTTACCTGCTAAATAGATGAGTATTGTCTTCTTAAATAGATGAGTATTGTTTTGTTAAATAGATGAGTATTGTCTTGTTTGTTACGACCGTGTGAAGTCGGTTGTTGTGTCACTTACATGCACTGAGTGCAACGCGGGGTAAAGTTAATTGCATATCTTTTACAGGACGTCGCAATCAAACTAAGCATTTTTATGTGTTTGTAATTTACTAGCCAAGTTTATGTTCAATAGTTTGTCATTGCCTTTTGAACTACTGACGCTCATTCTATTGTTTGAAAACAAAGGCGGTATGTTACGTTTTGTTTTTGGCTGTTTGTGATCTCTTGGCAAGCTTACGTTCAGTAGTTTGCAATTGTTTTCTGAACGACTGGCACCGATACCATATTATTTTTAAAAAAAACAACAACGCAAGGCGGTCTATTGCCAAATCGCTCGCAGATGTGTTTTGGGCGCTTTTTGTGGGATTACGAAGCGTCCTTAACCCATTCGCCAAGGAGATGACATTTTTGACAGCGGTGGAGGTCAAGGTTAAGTTAGTTGCATAACCTGTACATGACGCGGCAGTCAACCCCATCATTTTTGGGCTGTTTGTGATTTCTTGGCAGGCTTACGGTCAGTAGTTTGCTGGCACTCATACCATTGCATAAAAACCAACATAATGCGGTCTGCTGAAAAATCGCGTTTAGCTGTGTTTCGAAAGCGGTATGTAGGATTACGAACTGCGTACGTAACACCTTCCTCACAGAGCGGACTGAGGTTATAACGCCTGGAAGAAAACAGACAAGTCGACCAGCCCGAAGCCAGGCACAGAATATTGAAATACGTATTGGGCATGAAAATACGCGAGGCAGGGGAAACTGACAGATGACGTGATGTCTTGTAGGAGGGTAGAGGCGAGAGAGAGATTCTGCAGACATTATGATTATGATTTATAGAACCAATGATTCTGATTATAACGTCTGAAACAAGCTGCACAGGAAACGGCAGTCAATACTTACTACCCGGAGTACATGACGTCAACAGAGGTCAGCATGGCGGAATGGGTAAGAGCACTTGTTTTTAAACTTCCTGTATGCTGATGGCTATGTAGCGGGTTAAACCCGCTACACTGGTCATTTGGACTAAAATGTTGACTTCTCGTCCTTGACTTGGGGACTTCAATTACAAGTACCTCGGAATTCGGAACGGGTTCGCCTGATAGCGAGAGTCAATTGTAATAGGGAAGGCTATCTCACATGGCCAAGGGGTTACAGACGCGGTTCGTAATCCCATATACCTGCGTTCGAAACACAACTTCCCGCGATTTGGCAGTAGATCGCGTTGCGCTGGATTTTTACGACATGGTATGCCTGCCGGTCGTTCAGAAAGCAATGGTAAACTACTGAACGCAAACTTGCCAAGACATCAACAACAGCAAAAAATGCTGGTGTTGACTGCAAACGTCCTGTAAAGGATATGCAACTAAGAATAAAGAGCTCACATGCAAACTTCATTCCAGCGTGAACTACGCTCTGGTTCAAGGCGAGCGAACGAAATGGGGCGAAACCACACACACACACACACACACACACACACACACACACACACACACACACACACACACGCGCGCGCGCACACACACACACACACACACACATGACTTAAACTCCCCAAAGTGGAAGTGTAACTCGATATCAGTACAATCTCAGAGTTAGCGGTGTCTGTGTGCTGTATTTTAGCTGTATTCTGTGTGTAACCTGTAATACCTGGCTGTTTGTAAACTGGGAGCCAATAAAACAATCACACGCAGACACCGAACTATATCATTTGTCAAATCTTTGTAATCTCCGTGACTCCATTCATTAACATCTCTAACCCGGAAGCACATCCCGAATCAGCAGACGCCATGCCCTTCACCAAAAATTCCCCTGCGTAAGTGTGGAGGTACACATTAACTTTACCAGTGGTTCTCAACATGGGGTATAAGGCTCTCACGGGAAGCTTTGTTTTACGTTTGCAATCGCTATTGCTTCTAGTTTGCTTGATTGATTTCTGAATGTGAATTAGCTTTCCCTATTACCAGTGTCCCTCGCCATCAGTCGAACTCATTTCCACGTCTGTGGTACTTGTAATTGATGTCCAAAAGTCAATGTCGAGAAGACAATATTTTAGTCCAGCTGACCGGTGTATGGGTTAAGCCCCCTACCTCTACATCAGAACACTGCAAGTTGACCTCTACTCCAAAGATGCCTCCTAGTGATCTCCGGAAAAATTACATGGGTGGTAGGAACAAAAAAAGTTAGTTGCATATCATTTACAGGACGCTGCAGTCAACACCAGCATGTTTGCTGTTTTGATCTCTTGTCAAGTTTACGTTCAGTAGTTTGCCATTGCTTTCTGAACGACCGGCTCCCATACCATTTCGTAAAAACCAATGCAACGCGGTCTGCTGCCAAATCGCGAAAAGCTGTGTTTCGAACGCGAGTAAGAGGGATCTGCGCAGTAACCTCTTGGCCACGGATCCGGTGGTAGGAATAAGACAGCCCGAAAATATACCCACACCCCTCAGAGCACGAAGTTTGTGTAAACATCCATACTGTCCAAACCTCGCCGACTGAATCACACCAGGTCTTGAGCTGATCATCAGGGGGTGCCCGATGTTCATGTCACTAACATGCGAGAATGCTCTTCTGATGAAAAAAACACCGCAAATATACCTATGCAAAAATGCTTACTCTGGCCAGCCCATACTGGCACACATTCACACATTATCTGCTCCGTGGCGAAGGCGTTACAGATGCAGTTCGTAATCCCACATACAGCTTTCGAAACACAGCTGCGGGAGATCTGGCAGTAGACCGCATTGCGTTGGCTTTTTATAAATTGGTATGGGTGCCGGTCGTTCAGAAAGCAATGGCAAACTACTGAACGTAAACTTGCCAAGATATCACGAACAGCCAACAAACGATGGGGTTGACTGCGACGTCATATAAAGGATATGCAACTAACTTTTTGACTCATGCATTGTATGGATATTCACTGGGGCACTCCGTAGTTTTCACTCTCGGCCCTCCATCATATCTCCATTGCTACTACTTTTTCCTACCTTACTTTCGTCCCCGTCTCATTTGTAGACGAGTGCACAAGATATACAAACACTATTGATTGTAATGTGCTAGAATCATCCTTGCAACAGGAATTAAATAGTGTAGTTAACTGTAGTCATGCAAACCGCATGCAAATTAACATCTCTAAAACAAAATCTATGTTAATAGCAACCAGGCAAAGACTTCACACTTTAAATCGCAGAAAACTCTTCAGCTGCACATTGGTAGCACGCCTGTCAAAAATGGTAACCAAGCACAAGGTAATGGGTCTTATCATTGATCAAAATCTAACCTTTAATTCCCATGTCCATACTCTTGTTAAACAAATAGCCAAAAAGTATACCAAGTTGCCAAAATTAAAAATGTCTTTGATTAAAACATAAGAAAGATATTCCATACTTCCCACATACAAACACATATTGTTTATTTCTCCACAGTCTGGGATGGATGCTCCAAACCAATAACAAAACGCCTTTATTCACTCCAGAAAAAGGCAATGCGTTTAATTAATGGTGAAATGCTTACCGACACTTTTAACCTACATGAACGTCTCCAGTTACTGCCACTCCACAATGCCTACCTTTTTAATAAGGCTAAACTAATTCCGACCTCCGTGGCGATGACCTTGTAGACGCAATTCGTAATGCGCTTACCCGTGTTAACCCCCAGCGGTGAGCGATTTGGCAGCAGACCTTGTCTCGCTGGTTTTAACGTGTTCGTATGGGAGCCTGTCGTTCAGAAAGCAATGGCAAACTTGCCAAGACATCAACATCGGCTGTACAATGCCGGTGTTGACTGTAACGTCCTGTAAAGGATATGCAACTTAAGAAAAGAAAAACTACTTTACAATATCCTATTTCAAAATGCCCCAAGCTACCTTTGGTTAATTGTTCAAATATAACGCAAGACATAGCGAACGCCTAAACATTCTTCATGTCCATAAACCTAGGATAGACTTATACAAAACAAGCTTAGTGTGCTCTGCCGCTCAGTTGTGGAACAATCTTCCACAAGGAATCAAAAACACCACCAATCATTATACATACAGTCGCAACTTGTTTGAACACTATCTCAGTACAGATTACATACCCCCACCCCCACCCCTTGCCCCAAAAAACAAACAGTAATGGAAAATTAACTCAAACGACAACTAGCTAATAAACATTCTCATATGTATGGTACGTTACATCTTCCGTAGATATTTATAATGGCCATGGTAAAAATTGTTTTAGTGAGTCATGTATTATTGATTATTTTTCATGCTTTTTAATGCATATTATTCTTTTGTTGTCTAACTAGCTTCATAAGTGATGTTGAATGAAATAACGTATAAAAGGAAATAGAGAAGAAGGGCAGAATGTCATTCGGGCCTGCGTGCCCAATTCTTAACCCTTTGAAAATAATTTTTTTCGTTCGTTCGTTCGTTCCTGTACCACTTCCACATATTTATCTGGAATCTTCACTGGCCCGTTCGCATGCATCCCTTACCCCCGTTCCTATTACACCACAGTCTCTCACAGCGGGATATGTAAGAGTATCATCATTAAGATTTATCATAGCCTGGGATTCTGAAATACGTATAATTTTTTTTCGTTATCTTTTCATTGTTCTAATTATGTTCATTGTTCTAATTATTTTCATCGTTCTATTTTTCTCATGTGGTTATTATATCTTAATGTAGTCACTGTTGTGTATTCCCCGTGTTTATACGTTGCGTTTTGTGTATTGTTTGCTGATGAACGCAAGTCGCCACAACGTCTTATGTTTACCGTTATTGTGGTCTGTAAAGTTGCATTATTTCATGTTATTATATATTGTTTACAGATGTAACCAAGTACCAAGTTAGAGACAGATGTCCTACTTTTGTCGGAGACTCCCGGGGGTCGTCGCTGGAACTACAAATTTAGTGCTTTGTGCGACGCTTTCGGCCAGACGCTCTGCGGAAAGAGACAGACCCATGTGAGATAAAACCCGGTGCAATGAAGTCGATCCTCTTCTCTGATAATGACAACAAATACACAGAAACATCAGTTGCTGAGAAACCCCTTGAGGTCAACAAAACAACATGAAAACAAATAGACAAGTATTGATTCGCCACCCGTGTGTTGCCGGGGTCCATACGAGGGAGCAAAGAATAGTAACACTGTTGCCTACCATGCATGTCGTAAAAGGCGACTAAGGAGGATATGGTTCCGTCACCCTGCTACTGAGTGAGTGTGTGGCGCGACACTGTGATCTGTGTGTTTCGCGTGGAATGCTTTTACATCTGTCCGCGGTTGTTTGTAGCGTGAACTGCATGTTCGGAACGATGGCAGCCGGCTGTTGTTGGATTGACTGGTTTGCCTTTTCAGCTCACGAGAGCATTTTTCAGGAGACTCCTGGGAGTCGCCGCTGGAGCTACGGAGTTTGTGCATTGTGCGGCGCTATCGGCGGGTCGTCCTGCGGAAAGAGACTGAGCCATATGGGATAAAACCCGGGTCAATGAAGTCTATCTGGTGACTGCCGTTTCCACCGACGATGAGCTGTATTTTTCATGGAGGACTTTTATGTTGGCATTCTGGCGGCGGCATTATGCACGGTGTACCTGTGCGGGCTGTTGGCTTGCCGATACTCCTGTCTATTCCATTGTTCACATTGGGCAGCGAGGAGCGTTTTGTGTGATATTCACTTGCACAGGAACGGAGCAATATAGGGACAACCCGTTGCCGTGAAGTTGGAACCACGACTAACTAACTAACTAACTAATTGATTCGCGCTCTCGGAAGTAGAAGAAAGACGTTGAGATGAGAAGACACACTATACAACATAAAATTGCACAGCTATATTTACCATACCCGGATTCGAACCTGTCGCATCTAAATAGCCACAAAGCCTTCCTGCAGGCACAAGGGTACCTAGACGCATGGCTAGCTTGACACTCCTAAAATTATAAAACTTATGGTGCTATTTTAATGGTTAGTTACGAACGGTGTCCATATTCAATACTTTTTGGTTCCGGTGGATGATAGACTGTGCCTGTACTAATGGTTATAGCAGGCCAAAGGGATCATTGCTGGGGAAACCGGGCTAAATACCAGACAACTAAAAAGTTAGTAGAAACGATAAACAAGTTGAGCAATTTTCTTTTTTTGGACAATAATCACCTTCAAATTTATACCCTATTTGTGGCAGACCTAACCACAGGATTATTAATCTAATCCAGGACATGGGCCTTAATATAACCTCTCTTCTGAGGTTGAACGGGAGGGGTAATGGTATAATGGGGAAAAGAGAGGGGGGGGGGGGAGAGATTTCATTGATGATCTAGTAACACATGGATCTGTTAACAGCTCAGCGTTTGTGCCTTCTGTAGTCCTGGATTATATCACCAGCACATCTCATCGTGTTCCTCTTGTAGCTTGCGGTGTGGGGCTGAAGATTACACGGCGAGAGAATGCCCGTGAGTGGGCTTCTGTATCCTTAATTATATCACCAGCACATCTCATCGTGTTCCTTTTGTAGCTTGCGATGTAGGGGTGAAGGTTACACAGCGAGAGAATGCCCGTGAGTGGGCTTCTGTATCCTGGATTATATCACCAGCACATCTCATCGTGTTCCTCTTGTAGCTTGCGGTGTGGAGCTGAAGATTACACGGCGAGAGAATGCCCGTGAGTGGGCTTCTGTATCCTGAATTATATCACCAGCACATCTCATCGTATTCCTTTTGTAGCTTGCGGTGTGGGGGTGAAGGTTACACGGCGAGAGAATGCCCGTGAGTGGGCTTCTGTATCCTGGATTATATCACCAGCACATCTCATCGTGTTCCTCTTGTAGCTTGCGGTGTGGGGCTGAAGATTACACGGCGAGAGAATGCCTGTGTGTGGGCTTCTGTATCCTGGATTATATCACCAGCACATATCATCGTGTTCCTCTTGTAGCTTGTGGTGTAGGGGTGAAGGTTACACGGCGAGAGAATGCCCGTGAGTGGGCTTCTGTATCCTGAAATATATCACCAGCACATCTCATCGTGTTCCTTTTGTAGCTTGCGGTGTGGGGGTGAAGATTACACGGCGAGAGAATGCCCGTGTGTGGGCTTCTGTATCCTGAATTATATCACCAGCACATCTCATCGTGTTCATTTTGTAGCTTGCGGTGTGGGGGTGAAGATTACACGGCGAGAGAATGCCCGTGTGTGGGCTTAAGTCCCATCATGCTTCATTCTTTTCCTTCTAGGAAGTCTCCATGACTAGGTGATTACGCCACCTGCCTGGCGCTCCAAAGGTTGTCGGTTCCATTCTAGGCCACGTCGCTCGGTTCACAAAAGTATTTTTTCGGAGACTTCTGAGGGCCGTCGCTGGAGCTACGGAGTTCGTGCTGTGTGCGATGATTTCGGCATCCCGCCCTGAAGAAAGAGACAGAGCATATGGGATCATACGTGGCGCAATGAAGTCAGTCCTATTGCCTTTTAAAATCTTTCTTTTTTTTACTTTCGAGCAATAGAAAAAACCCTCTGCTCGCCTGCTAAGCTAGTCGCAGGTTAAGGACAGGAAAATCTGACCAGTCCGCACTGTTGGCTAGCCAGAGCCATGTTGGCTCACGACATCGTGGTTATGGTTTCCCGGTCTACACCACGGGGAGGTGGGGTTGGCTTGTGTACTACGCGGGTCGTCGAGAGGCTACCAACTTTCTTCTGTGTTCATCCGGAGAGGTTTATCAGATGTAATTGCGTCTGTCTGGCGAAGGGGTTAACGACTTTCTCCGTAATCTGGTATACCCACACGAGCAACATAGCTGCGCAATATTCGGCAGCAGATCGATCGCGTTGGTTATTTACGGGGTATGTGAGCCGGTCGCCGAGAAAGCAATGATAAACGACTGAGCGTAATCTTGCCAAGAACGTCAACAACAGTTGAAAAATGCTGGTGTTGACTGCAACGTCCTATAAGGGATGTGCAACTTTTTTTTAAAATACGCGTTGTGCCTGTTTGCAGCAGAGCTGCAATACTTGCGCCTTTCGGACGACACATCCGACTTCTGCGGAGCCAGCAGACGTTAGATTAATTATTGGTTAGATTAATGAACACTATATATAATAAAGTTAGAACCTTCACATTAATAACCTGTGTGAATAAAACCGTGGTCCACCGCTATTTGTGACTGACTCGGCCACAGGATTATTAGTCTGAGCCAGAGATGGACCACAATATAAACTTCTCTTTGAGGTTGAGCGGGGTAGGTGTAATGGTACAATCGAAATCACAACTTATCTGCTGGCCCTAGCGATCACCGGATAGAATTCTCTTTGACTTGTATTTTTAACATGACCCCGGTTCACATAAAGACCCAGCCTAAACTTGGTACCAAGAAAGAAATGTGTTGGACAGTGAAGGCGGCCGCCATGCTATTGACCACATCCCCCTTGCAGTGCCGTTTGGTCTATACAAATAGACGCCTAGCACCACGTACCCAGTGCGTATAAGACCTGCAACACGGTCCTTTACTTACTTACTAAGCCGCCTACTACATCTTAAGGTCTCTCTGCGGAAAGAAGGAGACTAAGCCATTTGGGATAAAACCTGGTAAAATGAAGTCGATATGTAAACCCTCCTTTAATTTATTAATTGCCATGGGATGATTAATCGTCTTAAGTGACTTTCCGTTTCTGCCATTGACTTATATACAGTCGTTTTCTATAAGCAACCTCAATTAATTTGATATAAAATGCAAAGGCGCGTGAAATGACTCTTCACTTACTTTACTGTATACAATAAATAACCATTGTAAGGCTAACCGCTTCGATTAAGAGATCCCCGTGGTAAATATAGCTCTGAAAGTCTATGATCCCCTAAAAGATAACAATGTAAGAACCGCTGACTCAGAACAACAATCACTGACAAATCGTTCAAAAAAACATGCGCAGTAATATCTCATGTAGCGTGATGGAGCAATTTGCTGTTGTCAGTTCGCAACGGACTATTTACCATTGCCGCTGGTTCTTACAGCGAGAAAATTTGTTTACACGTGTTAAAATAAATTGGCAAATGTCTCAAAGGAGAGATAAGCATTCCACGCGGTACCTCAGTGATAGGTACAGGAAACGGGCCCAGCAGCCCGTTCTAGAAGAGATGTCATGTTAAACAGCTCGACTGTAACAAATGGCAGCGAGTTGTATTTAGCATGATTAAAAAAGTTCCTGTTCGTTGTTTCTGCGTGAGGAAGAGCAGCGTCTGTTTATCTAATGTAGAGCCGCGGAAGAGGTTGAAAAATAGCGACAGCTGATATTGGGTTGATTTTGTTCGTCAGTTGACAAGCCCGATGTGAAGCTGAGTTTGTAGGTGATGGCGAACGCAGTGGGTTGAGTCAATGAATGTCATGTAAGATTGTTCTACCGCTGAAACAATCAATGCTTCTCGCTACACATCTTGTTGCTGATTTATGTGCTTCGTTTCAAACCTTCCTGCAGATCTGAGTATAATTTTGTTTTCTGTCTGTATTTTTTTACACCCTTGTGTTTATGCTGACTTTTGTCATGTGATTCTTCTTTTATTGTACAAAAAAATACGGTAAATGAAATGGATGAAAAGTGACAAAAGAGTTGAAAAGAAAACATTAGTAGTCGTCTACGTATTATTTGAGTACAATGGACCCTTAACCAATTGCCCACGCCCCCTAATACCACACATCCGGTTCATTCACTTTATTTGAATTCTACACGTGGATCCTATGAAACACGTGCGCAGCTCACAACAAGAATACAGATAAGTAACTTTTATATTTATACTAGCTGACCCGGCCCGGCTTCGCCCAGGCCCTGGAGGGGATCTATCTATCTATCTATCAGTCTGTCTGTCTGCTTGTTTGTCTGTCTGGCTGACCCGGCCCGGCTTCACCCAGTCCCTGGTGGGGAGCATCTCATTTAATTCATATAAGTAGTCATATAAGCTCTCCCGTTCCCGACTATCTGTTTGTCTGTCTATCTGTCTGTCTGTCTGTCCCGGCCCGGCTTCACCCAGTCCCTGGTGGGGAGCATCTCATTTAATTCATATACGTAGTCATATAAGCTCTCCCGTTCCCGACTGTCTGTCTATCTGTCTGTCTGTCTGACCCGGCCCGGCTTCACCCAGTCCCTGGTGGGGAGCATGTCATTTAATTCATATAAGTAGTCAAATAAGCTTCCGTTCCCGACTATCTGTCTGTCTGTCTATCTATCTGACCCGGCGTGGTTTCGCCCAGCTCCTGGCGCACAGTAACTTAAAAGAATGTCCTTCCACACACCATTCATTATTTTTAATGAAAACTGTTTTTAATCACCGACATGACAGTTGATAAGTTCTTTAAGCAGAAAAAGATGGGTTACAATGTTATGCATTATGCATTATTTTTATGCAAACTTTGAAAATGCCTTAAAGATTATATCATTATTTATTATAACTCATATGCCTGAAAATAACTATAGACAAAGAGTTTAACAATAGTGCAAGTAAGTCCAACAATATGACTATAAAGTATATAGAAATGTTATTAAAAGTTATGTCCCTTGAAATAACTTTTCTAGAGTGAAGTCCCCCTGCTATATAGAACTGTCTATCTGTTTCATAGAAAAATGAAAAAGTAAATGTTATTAAATAAGTAGAAGATTTTACACTATGAAACTATTATAGTCGGTTGCACAGGAATGAAAGGAAGACGTGTAGAAAATTTCATCTCAATCGGATGTACCGTTATCGAACGCATCCAATACATAGCTAACCACAAACAAAGCCACATACACTCTGTTTTATATATATAGATTCTCATGTAGTCGTGTCGGTTTATGATTGTTGTTCCTGCGCTAACGAAGGCTTTAATTGCAATGTCCATTTTATTACTTGTGATGGTCTTCTAGTAAAGCTTCTCGTCTACTTCTTGTTCTTTATGTGATTCATTCATTATATGAGTGCAGTTGCTGCTGTATATGAACAATGAAGCTGACATTTAGGATCTGTTTAAGTCCCCTCTAATCACTGGTATCATGAAGGCTAATAGACTACAACGGCTGGGGCATATAGAAAGAATGAAAGATAATAGGGAAAACAAAACTCGCTTACACTCAGGAAATAAATGACCGTAGACCCAGAGGTAGACCAAGAAGACGGTGGAGAGATAATATATATACAGACCTACAAGCACTTGGAATCAACGACTGGCAAGAGAAGGTCAACCAGAGAGACGAATGGAGACGGATTGTAACTGCAAAGAACCTCAATGGCTCGGAACGCTGAAGAAGAAGAAAAAGAAGAAGAAGAAGAAGAAGAAGAAGAAGAAGAAGAAGAAGAAGAAGAAGAAGAAGAAGAAGAAGAAGAAGAAGAAGAAGAAGAAGAAGAAGAAGAAGAAGAAGAAGAAGAAGAAGAAGAGGAAGAAGAAGAAGAAGAAGAAGAAGAAGAAGAAGAAGAAGAAGAAGAAGAAGAAGAAGAAGAAGAAGAAGAAGAAGAAGAAGAAGAAGAAGAAGAAGAAGAAGAAGAAGAAGAAGAAATTTTATTTCGTCTAAAATGTAATTAGCTCTCCCCTAATGTGGTGGCCTAAACTGCTTCTCTTTGACGAGGCGTGTTATGTCAGCTAGTATTGCTACTTGCAACTGTCTCTCCGGGTTTGTGTCGGTCAGTCCGGAGCGCAGACGACCTTTGCGATGGTATGTTTTGAAAAGAACTGCTCGCAGCAGTAAGTTTTACAGAACAGTTGTGTGCTATAAAAGTGAAGAGTCTCGGCGCACTAATGGTCCAAGAAGAAGTGGAAAATGCAACTGTCGGTCCTAAGATATGGGAATCTCGAAGCACTAATGGTATGATTTAAACTAGAAGAGGCTCGGAGCACTTAATGAATAATCTCCCTGTGTAATGTAAACTAGTAGAGGCTCAGAGCTCGAGTGGATAATCTCACAATCGGACCTAACATAGAAGAGACTTGGGTTGCTAGTGAACAATTTCACGGAGGCTGGGGTTAAGGAAATAGTCCCAATGGACAATCTCCAGTACATGACTTCCACAGAGGTTAAATACACAGTGGGCAGTGGGCCATTAGGGAAGCCAGGTTTCTTCAGTTCTCTCACCAAATGTAAACATTCGAAGCATAAATAACACCATGGTTGGGTTTCAAGATAAACAAGGAAATTATACAACCCACCTTATGAGGAATTGAAATGAATCAATCAATCAATCAGTCCATGAATCATGACGAAAGTGGGTTGCAATGGATCGGTCCGATTTATTTATTAATGTTTGTTGGGGGAGGGTTCGCAAAAGTTAGTTTGTTAGTTATCTCTTGAGGTATCGTCCTTGAAACCCGTGCAAATTCATAGGTACTCAGATTCCCCCCACCCCCTAACCTCCACACACAAACACTTGACGAGTTCCCCTGTCACGATACTAGAGGTCAACGATCCAAAATGTTATTAGAACAACGAACGGCGTCCTCAGCCGCGGCATTTTGTTTGTTGAGAGAACCTTGATTGAACGATCGGAATGATTGAAGACGGGAGCGAAGTCTACGGAAAATAATGGACAACGGAATACGACGAGGTCCAACACTTTGAACACCGATGTATCGCGATAAAGCAATTGCAAGACACCTTTGAAGTGAGAAACGGAGATTCGCGATCACGCCGTATCACGGTCTTTTGTGATAACGGAGAAGAGTATCTGTGGTCGGAGGAAAACGAGTAGATAATCATTGATGTCCCGAAATGACCGGGCATCAAAAGAACAATTCGGTTGTTATTGAGAAACAGATGAAGAGGACAGGGGGAAATTGGTGGAATAAGCCCATATAGTCGTACAGAGCCAGAGTATTAATAGGCTGGATATTCTAGTGGAATTTAGTGTGCTATTTGGTTTCCACGAGAAGTGGTGATTTATTCTTGAGTGATTATGAAAAGGGAGTTACAATGTTTCAAGTCGGATAATACTGACGAGCATTTTGTATTTATTGTGCAATTAGTATTCCCGATTCAGCCGAGGATAATTATAAGGTTCCCATGAACAAAGCAATAGCAACACTCCTGAAAAGAAAGAATGGACTCTAATCTGGTAAAGTAATAAATATCGGCCAGATTGAAGTCGGATGTCAGACATACAGGTCAGCCAGTTCTAGCATTAACGGATACCTATAAGGCATTCTGGCTAAGAGACTTACAGCAGAATAAAGTGCAACTAAACATAGATCGGAAGCTCAATATTGTGCACCTGAACTATCTTTAAATGAAGAGGCTATAAGGCCAGAATTTATTATTGGATAAACAGAACAGTAACGAATAAGACGAACACCGTGAATCAGTGATATTCTATAGACAGTGTTTGTTGGGATTATGTATCCATATAGAGACAATAAGTCATTCGATGATATCGGAGGTATAAACATTACCTGGAATATCATGTGGTTCATGTGATTGGATAGTTCACAAGGAAAGACATTATCTACTAAAACACGCAGTGGTGAACTAACTGTTTAATTTTAACGTTGTCAAGGATATTGTGAAGACATCATCATCATTAGTCTGAGAAACACTATACTGGGTGAGAGTAAACAAGTTCTGTGCTGTGGTGACAATATATGCCGTTATGTGATGAGCACTGTGAGATGAATCTTGGACTGTCAATCTTATCTCACCTACACAATAGACTACACCACAAATTACATATACACATTCAATACCTACACCTGACATAGTTTTCAGCATTAAATATGCTATTAATTGTTTGAGGAAGCTGTTGTCGGGGTATGTTATGAAGGAATAAAAGAGAGAGAGATAGTGAGTAAAAGACATAACGGGGGAGTGTAGACAAAGGTCTGACAATAGTTCCAAAGTATAAGAAGGATTTTAAAAGTGTGCTTGTTGACTCCACTTTCCCCCAGGGACGACAAGCTACACCCCCTCATTCTCCCAACTCATTCTCTCATTCTCTCGTGCCTAGCCATGCCAATTCTTACTCCCAAGTCTCTCATTCATGACAACGATGTGGATTCACAGGCATCAAAATCCTCAGCTCTCGACATCCCTATAAGGACGTTAATTAACATTGGCACGATGCAAGTGCTGGCCATCTGCAAGGAATGCAGTGACAGCAAGGTTATCATCTCGTTCATTTCCCTCACCTCCCTTGTGTTCCGGAGCAAAGATGAATATGACCCTACTGATCTCAGACAATAACAGCGATTTAGTCCACTGTCTAACTAATGATTCTGAGGAAACTGCTTTGTGTCCTAACATACTAACTACTTGCGCGCTTTGATGTTCAGTTAAATCTAAACAGGCTATCCATTCAGCTATGCTGACTTCCGTTGAGATCATGTACTCCAGGTGGTCTTGTCTTTGATTTCCTGAACAGCTTGTTTCAACCATTATATTCCTAATCTTAAGGTCCATAATAAAAATAAGTTAGTGGCATATCCATTACAAGACTTGACATTCAACCCCAGCGTTTTTGGCTGCTTGTTACTTCTAGGAAAGTTTACGTTCAGTAGTTTGCCATTGCTTTCTAAACGACCGACACTCAAATCTGCTTGTCATTTCTTGGAAAGTTTACGTTCAGTAACTTGCTTCCAAATCGCCCACAGCTGGGATTCGATCGCGGTATGCGGGATTACGAATTGCGCCCGTAAACCTTGCGCCACAGAGCCGCCAAGTTCCATAAGTCTTCTTCATAATATAAAAGGTCCTATGCAGAATGTCCCTCTCATCTCCCCCGTCAAAATCACTACCAGTAGTCATTAATTTAGAAACTTGATTCTCTAATGCAAGCGAGCCCACATTTTGCTACCAATCTCAAACTTGGACATTATCCAAATCACACGTTCGCAAAATCAACACCTGTGAAATGAGATGCCCGAGGATAGCTGCCGATATAATAATCCGAGACCGAGTAAGAAATGTTCTCAGACAGACAATGGGATCAACAACTTGTGCCACATTTATTGAAAGACAGAAGATCAAGTGGTTTGGCCATCTTGTTAGAATGCAACACCATCAACTACCATCACTAGCCCTACACCAAAGATCATCTGCGACGAGAGCAAGAGGACGCCCGAGAACAAAATGGATTGACAACATCAAAGACAGTGTACAATCACACGGAATGACACTATCCAATACCACCAATCGGGCCACGACGCTTGACGCCAAAAATGGAAGATGATGATGATGATGCTGATGATGATGATGATGGTGGTGATGATGATGATGATGATGATGACGATGATGATGATGATCTATGCTTCCCTTTGTTTCTACTCCCTCCCCCTTCCCCCTCCCCATTATCTTTTTTGGCTGCGCATCAATAACTTTGAATGTATCCGATGTTTAATATTTTCGCGCAATACGAAGAGCTCTAAGCAATAATTAAAATACCATTAAACTACACTACCATCAGATGCGATGAAATACACATCTTTCAGAAGATGTTTCGTACTAAATGAGCTGACTACAGAACTTCAAAGGCAGAACACTTTATAAAATAGGTTTACGATAGTTTAACGGCCGCCCTCAGCATATTATTTTCATTGCGCTACATTTGCACACCAAGAACACAAGCATACCTCAAACGAACAAGTAATTCAAGCAAGAACAATGACTGCTTCTTATGAAAGGACAAATTCTCAAATACACAAGCCATACATACTATGCCAGTAATTTGCAAAGTCTGTTCTTATTAGAAACAGGAAAACTGTCCTTTATATATATAATAACACACAGGCAAATCAAACACGGCATCTCCTCGGTTTGCGTGTATGGCTGGCGAAAACATGGTGGATTTATAGATTATTTCAACAGCTCGCTCGGCGAATTACCGCATGACAGATACGCGGAAAATCAAATGTTCTCTTCTCGGCGCACACGATAAACACAGGCTGTCGGTATTGTTTTGGCATTTCAGGTACAAAATTTATCAAAACAAGGGCGGGTTTGTGTACATGTGCAAGCCAATCGCGCATCCAGGAAATGGCCATAATATGTGGCAATAAAAATAGCTGACTTGCCTTGTTCAGCCCTATCACGGCTGTGAGATAGGAATCTACACGCGCGGAAACTGATGGGAATGATTGTAAATGAGAACAATCTTGATAGCCGTTTGATAAATGATTGGTTCAGTTTGCTAATATGTGGAGATAAACTATTGGTTGGAGTTGCTAGTATGGGGGATTATTTATGCGAACGAACAACAAATGTGGTGTTCGCTTTTATGAGCTGGCGGATAAACGAAGCGGAGTTGCCCGTCTTTAATCGCGAGAATAATAAAACATGTCTGTTGCTGACATTTGAAAATTTACAGTCATCATCATCATCATGGGACGCAGAGGTGTTTCCAAGGCACCAAGGCCGGGTTATATACTGGCCAAGACCTATTGACGCGTCCTCGTCGAGTGTCCTGGGCAATAGGTCCGTTCGGGGTCCTGGCTAAAGTCAGTAGGATCGCCGATTCCTCCGAAGTCGGAGAGTGTCTGCCTGTACGGCGAGGTACCACCAGTCTGCACACCAATAAGCCAGACATGGGACAATGGATACTCACGCAAACCTCAGGTCCTGTATGACATCACACTGATGTTGGACAACAGGACGCCTTCATCCGACATATAGGACTTCGCGTTGGAGCTCAAGCCAACGAACACAAGCAAGCATCATCATCATCATCATCATCATCATCATCATCATCATCATCAAGTGAAGTCAGTAAAAGTCCCTTATATACGCCTTTATGCGCATTGGGCATATGTGCTTGACCCATATTTCATAAACCCATCGGTACTCTGGGTTCCGTCTGCCACCTACTGAGTTGAGTGCGTGGAGCGACACTGTGAACTGTGAATTTCGTGTGGAGTGCTTTTACATCCGTCAGGGGTTGTCTGTATCGTGAACGGGAAGTTCAGAAAAATGGCGACTACCCGGTCGTTGAACTAACTGGTTTGCCTTATGCAGTAATGTTTGGCTGCAGGTTTCGGGTGACTTCCGCTTCCAACGACGATGAACTGTTTTTTTCGTGGCTGACTTTTGTGTTGGCATTCTGGAGCGGCATTATGCACAGTATACTTGTGCGGACTGTTTGTTTGTCGAGACTCCTGTCTGTTCCACTTTTCACATGGGGCAGTGAGGAGCATCTTGTGTGACATTCACTGGCACAGGAGCGGAGCAATATGGGGCGACCCTTTGTTGTGAAGTTGGAACCGCAACTGACTAACTAACATGATAAAACGCTTTAAAGACACTCTGAAGATATGGCTTTAAGCTTTTGGAATTCATCACGACATATGGGAGACTGCTGCCAAAGACCGAAATTCATGGCGTGCATCATTACTCAAGGGGGTGGTCACTTGCGAAGCCAACAGTATAGCAAGAACTATGAAAACAAAAGACTGAACTGGAAAACCACAGGAATAGATCTTCCTCCTGGAACGTCAAGCATTCTTTGCCCACATTGTCAAAGAACATTTCAAGCCAAAATAGGCCGTGCTAGCCATCTTAGAACTCACGGCTCCAAACATTCAAGTCCACTGTATGAAATCAATGGTCATCATCATCATCGGAAGTCTCCGTGGCGACGTGGTCAAGCCGTCTGCCTCGGACTCCGAAGGATGTGGGTTCAATTCTGGGCCGCGTGCTTCAGTTCACGAGTCTATATTTTTAGACTCCCGGGGGTCATCGCTTTAACTACGGAGTTCGTGCTTTCTGCGACGCTTTCGGCAGCCCACGCTGTGGAAAGAGACTGAGCCGTTTGGGATTAAAACATGGTGCAATGAAGTCGACCCTGTCGACTTTTAAGCGACTTTGTCTTAATGGTCATCATCATGGACAAACACCACCATCATGCTGGAGGACTGTACTTTCCAAAACATTCTTGGTACCTATTTTAGGCTTGGTCGTCCTACGAGCTTGGACCAATTATTTGTGTGTGTGTTACATTAGATTCCTTCAGCTGCAAAACGAACCCATGACTACCCGGTGGGTAGGCAAGTGGCTAGCCCATACGCTTCCGCGAACATCATGTAGCAAGACATGCACAGCAGGTCGTTGTCATCACGGAAGACTCTGTATCTTTGGCCAGTTCTCCATCATACCTCATGTGTCCTTATTGGATAAATGGTGCTAGCCCCACATTTGTATAGACCAACCGCCAGTCGATAGTCGATGTGGCCATTATCAGGTAGTCGCATTTCCTTCTCAAGATATTTCGTGACACCGTCTTTCTGGCTGGGTCGACCCAGGAACCAAGAAAGCCATATAAACAAGTAAGTCCAAGGATGCCCTTTTGTGTCATGCTGCGTATTTGGTGTGTGGTTCTAGCCCCATATGCCGATCGCTATTACTTTCTAGATAGTTTTCTGGTACCCATTTAAGGGAGAATTTATCTGGAAGACAAAGTACATTTTTAAACAAAACCTCGCCTCAAATGGCATTCGAATACGTGACCACTGGGTCGGTGTGCAGTCCCTTCCCGACCAGGCCTTGCATGGATGTAATGAATGGGTACTTGTCTATGTACTGAATGGGTACTTGTCTATGTACTGAATGGGTACTTGTGTATGTTCCACAGTACATGCTCAAAGTTGGCTCTATGGCGAAGGGATTTCGAACGCATATCGCGTTGAAAGCACAGCTGCGGGAGATTTGGAATCAGACCGCCTAACGTTGGTTTTCATACAATAATATGAGTTCCAGTCGTTCAGAAAGCGATGGTAAAGTACAGAAATTAAACTTCCTAGGTAATCCCAAACAGTCAAAGAATGGTGGGGTGGACTGTGACGTCCTGTAAAGAATATGCAACTAGATTTTTAACATGATGAAAATACGTCGGCGTGACCGAAAGGAATGAGCGCCCTTACACTTCCGGTTCGCTGATGTCGAGGTAAGCGGTTCAACCCTTACACCGGCATTCAGTTCGAATTTAACATTTACTTCTCGTTTAGAAAACAATGGCAAACTACTGAAGGTACAAATGTCTAGAACAGTGATTCTCAACCGGTGGGGAATTCCCCCCCCAGGGGGAATTTCATGGTTTCCAGGGGGGGGGGGGGGGGGGGAATGAAGACCATTTCAAGATCGTGTTAATACAAGAACCGATTACTTGACATAGTTTTTCCCTTCATACTTTACAGTTATGTATGTCTTGTCCTTCTAAAATTCATTTTATAAAGTAAGTAGACCCACAAATCATGTTTTATGTGGATGTCTAGACTTGTTTTAGTATATGCTATTACATTTGCCTTCCACTTTTACGTATACTGTGTAGGGGTGAGGGGATTTTTAGATAGGAAATATGAAAAGGGGGGGGGGGAAATACGGTGAAGGGGGGAACGGGATAAATTTTTGATAGGAAGGGCAGGGGGGAATGGCGTTCTGAAAATATGGTGAAGGGGGGAATGGGCCAAAAAAGGTTGAGAACCACTGGTCTAGAACATCATCCTAGGGTTTATAGAAAGTCCTGCAAAGAACATGCACCATTTTGTACATGATAAAAACAGGGATAGGACAGCCCTTTGACAGATGCTGTCACAAACAAAGTAAAATATTGAACCTGCACATATATAGGGTGTTTGTGAAGTTTCACTACACTTTGTATGTAGAACAAATTTTTAAAATGAAGTACATGACGTAATAAAAATATGCTTAAAAGTCATTACATTCGTTACAATAGTCACTGCCTATAATCTAACGCTATTGTGGGGAAGCTGGAAAGTACTAATGAAGTATTCATTATAATTTATCCAACAGATTTCTAACCGTAATTCGATGAGGAGGTTGTTTATCAGGGAATCTTTGAACAACCATCCGTGTGTATCGACCGCCATTTCGAAACACTTCCTTTGTTAACACCATTCTGTTTGGGGTGCAAATATTGACTCCAGCAGACGACAGCCAATTGCTGCATTGCTTCACGGTGGACTAGGGAGCACATTTTTATGACGTCATATACTTCATTTTTCAATTTGTTCTACATGCAAAGTGTAGTGAAACTTTACAAACACCCAGAACTATGTCATACCATAATGGTATAACAAGTTAGTTGCATGTCATTTACATGATGTTACAATCAACCCCAATATTTATAGGCTGTCCCTAATCTTCCAGGCAATTTTACGTCAGTAGTTTTAAGATTGAGCACAACCCACTACTGGCATTACTGATCGTATTCCGGTAAGAACCTTGGGCTAATCCCTGACTAGACACGGGATCGAACTCCAGATCACTGGCGTGTGAAGCGGGTGTGCAACCACTGAACACGCGACTCATGCTAGACGCGACCAACTTATCATACTAGAATATCACAACGTCACCCATTGTAGACTGCGTCGAACGATCAGGTTCTCACGATCTGGCAAGGCACAACAGGCGCATAAAGTCCAGCGAGCAATAATCAAATTGATTTATTTGGTTGTTTCGAGATTTGAGGTTTAAAGATTGCTCAATCTTAAAACCTCAATTCCTGAAACAACCAAATACATCAGTTCAGTAGTTTGCCATTGCTTTCTGAACAGCCGGCGCGCATAACAAGGTGAAAATCAAAGCAAAGCGATTTTCCCCCTGATCGTCTGCGGCTGACTTCGAATCCTGTATGTTGAATTTGTGAAATTGAGTTCACGACGGCTAAGCCACAGCCGCCGAAATAAGAAAAGACAACTTTGCGTATTAGGGTTGATTGCAACCTTCCGCAAATGACGTGCAACATTTTGTTACATGTGTGATAGAAAGAGCTTAAACGGCAACTGGCTCAAACGCAGAAACAGTTCAGACAAATGCATGAAGCATAAAAGTAAGAAACGAAAGTATGGCGAGATCACTGTTGCAAAATGGAATAGAGGGGCGTATATCTCAAAACAGGAAAAAGGGACAACTATTATCACAGAAAGGTTTCCGAAGTTTACCAAACGGGAAACATTCTTAAAACAGCTCACAGAATGCACAGATGACAGCCACCCAGCGCGGTTCTCTAAAATGTTTACCAATTCCCCAGAATTTATGTTTAAGGTCAAAATTCGTTATAATAAATATTATGTCGTTTATGTGGCCCGTATTTGCTTGTACTGCCGTGTTGGTGCGTCCCAGGGTAGCACGATGTTGCACAGATGTCGGACGCACATCGGTCCTCGGAGTCTCATCACTTTCATTCCTTGCTGCGCATGTGCTCTTGACGACTTCCTGTCACTGCAAGGGGAAACACGTGTCTGGTCGGTTTAACGCGGCCACGTGGGTAAACTTGGGTTCGTATTGACAGGTATCTGCATGATAACATAGACAGAGGAGGATGGAGGTGTGTGTGTGTGTGTGTGTGTGTGTGTGTGTGTGTGTGTGTGTGTGTGTGTGTGGGAGGGGCGGGGTCGATGGTTACTCCTTTCTTAAGGTAAAGTTGTGCAGTTGTAAAAATTGTACAGAGAGACATACATATAGATAGGCAGATATATAGATAGGTAGGTAGGTACTAGGTTTTTAGGTAGGTAGATAAGTAACTAGGTAGGTAGATCAGTCTATATGTCGGTCGCCAGACAGAAAAGTAGATAGTTTATTAGGTAAACATACAGACAGACCCACCGACAGACAGACTGAGAGACAGACTGACGGACGGACGAACTGGCGGATGGATGGGTGGATGGATGTGTAGGTAGGTAGGTAGGTAGAGTAGGTAGGTAGGTAGGTAGGTAGGTAGGTTAGGTCAGACATAATGCTAGTCAGGCAGTCGACAGAGAGTAAGAAACTTACAGATAGAAAGACATATAAGCTTTATGTTATAACTACGTTATCGATTGACAATAGATGCTTTATCACAAACCTATTGTTACCATTATGATCTATAACCAGTCGCTAGTTAGCTGTTTAAGCCATCACTGGTTATCATGGCGGGTAGAGAACCATGACCGCCCAGGCCTATCAAGGTAGGAGGTTCATCTACTAATAATGAGGCCATCTCGTCCATGACTAGAGAACGTAAATTACAAGTACCTCTGAAGTCGGAATGGGTTGGTCTGATGGCGAGGGACACTGTTAATAGGGAAAGCTAATCCACACGCAAAACTCAGTCCGGTGAACTAGAAGTAATAGTACGTGGATAGACTACGCTTAAACCTAAAACGAGCGAACAAAATAAATATCTACTTCACCGGTCAGTTGAACTTAACAAACAAATAGTAGGTATGGGCCAAACATGGTACACAATCTCTATTCCATCGACGATGAACTGTATTTTTCGTGGAGGACTTTTGTATTGGCACTCTGGTGGAGGCAGTATGCATAATATACCTGTGAGGGCTGTTGGTTTATCGAGACTGCTGTCTGTTCCACTTTTCACATGCGGCAGTGAGGAGCATTTTGTGTGAAATTCACTGGCACAGGAACGGAGCATAATGGGGACGGCCCGTTCAGTAGTTTGCCATTGATTTATTAACTACCGGCTCCCATACCAACTCGTTAATATCCAGCGCTGCCAAATCTGTCGCAGCTGTGTTTCTAACGCGGGTAAGCGGGCTTACGAGTCGTCACGGAGAACGGCATGATGAGACTAATATGGCGATATATCTATCATCCTTCTGTCCAAATAGGAGGCCACGTTTGGCGATTTATTATCCTTCATCACAAAATCCGTTAAACGTTGGCTTCTCGTTCAGAAAGCAATGGCAAACTACTGAACATAATATTTCCTAGAAAATGAATCTGGGGTTAATCACAACGTTCTGCAAAGGAAATGCAAATTATAAAACTTAAAATTAAAATCATTCACATATAACCATAACAGTGTTGACAATAATTGTGGCTATAATTAACATTAATACCAGGACTATTGTCAATAAACTATTGGTTTAACAAAAAATCATATTAAAGCACAGAGAAAAACAGAAGAGTAGCATTTGTGAAAGAAAGCAAACAAGCAGTTCACCAACATCTGGTTAAAATAACTCGTTCCATAATCCCAGAGAAAGAGTAGTTCATGCTTCGACTTGGTTTGTTTGATGACAACTAAGAAACCATCTCAGAACTTCTTCAACTGTCTCGGATATTGGATCATTGGTCGAGCCCCCTGCCGAGAGCGTTCTATTCGAGTAGTCTAGACAAACACATGTGGGTACTCTCCCAGGCACGTCCACGAGCACCAATCAAATTTAGCCTACTTAATCAATCACCACAGCGGGGCTGGGCGGCTTAATTATAACTTCAGTTAAATACAAAAACTAGAAACAAAACAGCTGGAAAATCAAAAGTAAGGGACATACGATTGCTATGAAAATTTAAAAGACCGTTAAGAAGACATATATATTTTATGCGCAGATGTAGATTAAATATCTTTCTTAAAAATGTAAGTGTAGACATGAGTAGAAAAATGATGAAAAATCTCTGGACAGCCAACATGAGTAATTTAAACTTTTGATGGCGGATAAGACAACAAATACAACATATCACAAACAGTAGAAGATGCCGTCAACATTTTCGGACACATTATGAGAAGGTAAAAACTGGAATATATTGTGTCAACTGGATAAAGAGATCGAGGAAGACAACAGAAAGAAATGATTAATAGTCTCCTGTCATGGTACGGAAAGGAGTCAGCACAAGAATGTATACATACCGTTGGAGATCGCAAGATATGGAGAAGCGTGATCTTTCACACCAGTCGGTCGAGCACTAGATGATGATTATGAGTTCCGTGACATCAGTGTGTGAAATGTTAGACCTCTGCATATATACGGGCATGGCATAAGGAGATGTACTGACCAGTTCCCTTCAACGAGACGTGTACCTTCCCAGACAACACCCAGACGACAAAGCAAAGTTTCCCCGTTGTATACCAGAACAAAGAAGACACAAAGAAGACATTGCACAGTTAATTTTTTTTTTATATGTATATATCCTATTTACAGGACATCGCTGTCAACACCAGCAGTGCTGTTGTTGATGTCTTGGTTAGTTTACGTTCAGTAGTTTGCCATTACTTTCTGAACGACCGGCTCCCATACCAACACCTTAATACCCAGCGGGACTCGGTCTTCTGCCAAATCGGCCGCGGCGCACAATTTATTGCTTGGCATATTATGCTGTATTCTATCTGCTGCAATTTGCAGGACGTTGCCGTGAATCCCAGGTTGATGTTCTAAGCAGTTGTACGTTACATGGGTCCAGCATTATACGCCCATTATTTAAAAAGCAGTTACGTACAGCTACCGCTGCCGGCGTCTGTAATTACGGTGTAGTGGCAGCAGTGGTAGCGTCCCGGCATACAGGGTTCGATGTCAGACGCAGAGGATTTCAGAGTTCTTCTTCTTCTTCTTCTTCTTCTTCTTCTTCTTCTTCTTCTTCTTCTTCTTCTTCTTCTTCTTCTTCTTCTTCTTCTTCTTCTTCTTCTTCTTCTTCTTCTTCTTTTTCTTCGTCTTCCTCCTCCTCTTCCTCCGCATTTCATCTCCTATTGCAGCATAGGCCCTCAATCAACTCACTTAACCCCCAAACGTTAGAAATCTCAACGACGAAACTGTATGCACTCATATGTTTCAGGGTTCCTCCAAACAGTTTGCCTTCTTACGCGAGAAGGCTGTTTAACTATCTACAGTTTTCTTGTAACTCCCCCACGCATGCTAAAGACATCACACTTGGTCAGCGCAGACACGCTGGTTTACAGACAAGAAAACGTGTGAAATATACCTCACAACTGTCGGCAAATAGTCTTCAAATTAGACGTTCTGCGTGAAGAACGTTAATGATCGAATGAAACCTCTGGAAAAACCATATACTCCAACGATTGTTTCACAAACAAATTTTCGTTAATTTGTGTTTTAGCAACGGTTGGTAAAGTTTCTACTGCCGTCAGATCTGCTGGAGTGATGCTCCTTAAGTGGCGGGCTTACAATTTAAATGTTTACACGCAAAAACCAGGCCTTCCCTCTGAGAGAACGAATTTGCGGGAACGGGAATGGAATCAAACTTGCCATAAATTTAACAACACGGCGTTTTTCTTTTACCATTACTCGTGTGTATCGTTTTCAAGGAGGCGATGCTGCCATTTTCTTCTAGCCGCCATATTTTCATGATACCCCATCGCGAGTGAACGGTAGTCAAGGGAGATAACACTTGTACAAACACAGCTTCCGCTGCGCGAGGAGTTGTCGATAGCTTTCCCTGTATAGTTCTTCGAGGGTGGTTAAGATTTCATTTGTGGATTTGACGTAGGCTGTTACTGGGGAATGACCGCTATTTGATGTAAGTTGCTCTGCGAAAGTTAACAGAAACCTTAATTACATGTCCACGTATTCTGTCATTAGACGGGATTTTGCTGTAGACACAGGTGGGGTGAAATCAAGAACTTGAATGAAGAAGCAGAAATGAAAGACGTACGTGTGTGCGAAATGCTTCCATTCTAAGTGATTCTCGAACCATCTGCACTGTTTAACCAGGAGGTGCGGGTTAATTCATGATCGAGTAATTTCAGTTCTGATCACAAGCATCTTCATGCTTTGCGAGTCGCCAAGTAGGGGGATTGTTTTGCTGCAAGAATAATCTGGCTGGACTTCTCTTGTTCCTTGGTGGACATGACCGAGCCTCCAATATTCAGTTACGTCAGCTTGAGATGTTACTTTCAATGTCCTCTGGGTTCTTTTTTTGGACAGCACTGTGATATCTTTTGATTGATGTCATAGTTCTTAAGGTAGTCCAGAGGACGTTAATATATTTGAGATGTTGGGTGTCTAGCCTTTTACATATTCTAAGCAGGTGATGTGACCGGTTCTTTTACCTCGCTGGATTTCCACTCCAGACAATTCCCAGAAAATCCTAAAAATTATCCAGTACTTATTTCATCCTATTGGGTCAACATCAGAGAGAAGATGATTGAAAAAAAAATAATCCTGGGGATTGAAGGCAATCATGATCTCGACAGTCTAGGCCATTCTTCATTGTAATAGATCTTAAAGGTACTATACTTAAATCTCTAGGTATCGTGGCTGTGTCGTTTCGGTGTTGCGTAACTTTCCCTAGAGAAAATTATAATAGAACTTTACAGGACTGAAGCGTGCGTTCGTTCACTAGAGAAAACTATATTGAAAATGTACACAACTAAACACTCTTTGGAGAAAACTAAACTCAAAACTTACTGAATGAAGCACTCTGTAGTGGATCTTTGTAGAAGTAAAGCATACATTGTATAGAGAAAACTATACTGGATCTTTATAGAACCACAGCATACATTTTATAGAGAAAACTATACTGGCTCTTTATAGAACTAAAGCATATATTATGTAGCGAAAACTATGCTGGAATTTTACATAATTTTATTTTTTCGTGTCCACGTTTTAAACTCGATCGCAGTCCACATTGGAATGATGGTTACGTGTGGGTAAGCTTTCCTTTTTACCAGTGACCCTCGCCATCAGGTGAACCTACCGTGACTTCTGATGTACTTGTAATTTACGTCCCAGACTCAAGGACGAGAAGTCAGTGTTTAAGTCCAACTGACCGGTGTACGGGTTGAAACCCCTAGCTCACCGTCAACGCACCGGAAGAGTTGTAAGAGCGACAATTTTCCCTAATAATTTCACCAAATAGGACAATTATCTGAAGCATATTAATTCAAAGTTATCGTCAGGTCTGAGATATGACCGAGCTACCGTATAACAATAGTCGGTACTACCTGTTTTCTGTTAGCTATAGATTGTGTCAACGGCTTCGGGCGGAGGAGTGCAACTGGTAGGTAAAAGCCTTACCCTAGTGCGAGGAAATGCAACATGAAGACTAAATGTCATGGCGGGGCAGACCAGGCCCTAAGTATTGGCCGGCAACTGGTCTAGGATGGAAGCTCTGACAGGTGGACAGTTAGAGCATTGCTTTGTTGATCCAGCAGCTTCTGCAGCTTGTCTTGTTCCACAGTGGTGTTGCCTTTCCTCTGGAGTTAATAGACAGGGCGAGAGAGGGATCAGGTTACATGGGCAAAACATGGTCTCTAAATTCAGCCCAGGCAAGGTGCCAGTCAGTCAGTCATTAATTCAAAGCAGTGTGGTATTTAATTACAACCAAATATCAATTGGGGAAACCCTGTTACTAACACAGTTCGTAGAAAAACGCATATTGGCGTTCATATAATTATGTCCACATTCCATAGTTGTGAGGCATGTGGGATGATATACCTGGCTAGTGAAGATACATTTGTGAGGGTGTCTAGTTGGTCATGAGTCGAGGTTTCCTACAGGGAGGTGCTGTCGTCATTTGGAGGGGACAGGTTCTAATCCCTGTCGATTACTATAGCTTTCAAATTTTATGTTGTCTAGGGCATCCTCTAGTCTCTACGTCTTTCTTCTATTTCTGTGAACGCTAAACAATACGTGTGTTTATTTATGAACAACTTACAAGGCATCAATGTTTTCCTTCCAGCCGAAACCTCTCTTAAATAATTAAATGCCATAGGATGATAAATCGTCTGATTCGAACTTCAAGTAACTGTCATGGACTTATAAATCAAAGTATAGTTAAAATATCAATACTTTAGTTTTCCAAATGCACCCCCCTCACCCCCCCCCCCCCCCCCCTATAATGGCCCCCTATAATTTGCTATATAATACAACATGTTTGTTACCATATTAACAACCTTTTAAGTCAAAACTGTGACACACCTTTACTTTCCAAATTCCGCCATACATTTTTGTTTGGTCCAAACCTAATGTTTTGTTTGGCACAGAATCTGTTAAGGAACATAGTTCATACAAAATAGATTCAGTCTCAGAAATCGGAGACGACACGTGAAAATAAAGCGTACACGATTCTCAAGAATACATTTGAATTTAACACTATGAAGAACCAGTTTTCTATACCACCGGGTCTTGTATCTCTAAGAGTTTTTATTGTTAATACCCAGGCATTAGGACTTATTAAAACTGTCTCCACTGCGCGGGGCAAAGGGGCGCCTGTAACAGAAGATGACACCACGATTGTGTCTATAGCTGAGATATTTTGACCCCTGACATAAGGGTCATCTCCATCGTTTACTCCATCGGGAGTCAAGCTGCCCTTGCCGTCTCTCGTTAATTGCTAATGGACATATGCCTGCCTGGTCTCGTCGCATTGAAAGGAATTCCCTCATGTCGTTGGATGACAAGAGAGACAGAGTTTCAATCGAGAGTCTTTGTTGAGATTGTGGCCTAAGCTCAGAGTTTACGAGATCTTTGTAATGGGAAATTAGCTGAAGAACAGCTTTTAGCCCTCAAACCATCTTCCACTGAATGTAAGGCCACCTGGGCAGCTCACAGCAGAGCTGAAATCTAACTAGTCATCTGAAGCAAAACACGACACTACAACATTTTAAGTTTCACTGCTACTATTCTGGTTGTTGGCATGTAAAAAAAAATTATGTTTGCCGCTTCAGCGACCTCCAACAGGGCGTGTCAGTGGTGGGCTGTCCGGAAACTTCTTCTAGCGCTCAGAAGGAGCGTCTTCATTAGCCAGATCAAAGCCATCGTGTTGAGGGAACACGTCGCGGGAGTGCAACAAAGCAACCCGACAATTAGCTCAGCTACAACTAGCGATCGTGGCAGAGTAGGCGATCTAGCGTATCTATACTACGTCAAATTGTAGCTATGTAAGGATATATTGTTTATCCTTTATAATCATAGTTAGTTAGTTAGTTCTTCCCCTCCTCAGTAAATCCTGCAGCGTAGTAGCAGCTCACGACACCAGTTCTATGTTGGTTTATTAATCTTCTTTGGCTTACCTGCATAGTGTCTTTATAAACATACATGCATTCTACTGCCTATTGTAACTTGCGGTTTAGGACAGGGAAAGAGGGGTCTTGAGCCTGAGGAATTAGGGCCGCCAGGCTAGTGCAGTCGCCGCGAACTGTGCAGGTTAGGGGTTTCCGTTTGTTTGTTCTTCGACAGACAGACATCCATACCTTACCGAGGGATTAGAACCTGGCATTCTACCTACACGGTCAGCCGTATGTCGGTTTTATTTTATTCACATATCTTTCTTTAGTTTTTCCAGTTTCTCTTTACAATTTTCTGAAGTATGTCCCTTAAGAAAACAAAACTCGCTTACACTCAGGAAATAAATGACCACAGACCCCGAGGTAGACCAAAAAGCACTTGGAATCAGTTACTGGCAAGAGAAGGTCAACCAGAGAGACGAATGGAGACGGCTTGTATGTGCAGAAAAGAACCTCAATGGCTCGGAATGCTGAAGAAGAAGTAGAAGAAGAAGAAGAAGAAGAAGAAGAAGAAGAAGAAGAAGAAGAAGAAGAAGAAGAAGAAGAAGAAGAAGAAGAAGAAGAAGAAGAAGAAGAAGAAGCAGAAGAAGAAGAAGAAGAAGAAGAAGAAGAAGAAGAAGAAGAAGAAGAGGAAGAAGAAGAAGAAGAAGAAGAAGAAGAAGAAGAAGAAGAAGAAGAAGAAGAAGAAGAAAAGAAGAAGAAGAATGTTCCTTAAGAGAACAGGTAAATTAAGTAAACAGCTAACTTACAGGACTTTAGTCGTACTGCGTGTATGGTCAGTAAAGTACTTAAAGGAGTCTGCCTGGTGCTCCGTGAGGTAGAGGGTTCGTTTCTGGCCTCTATCAATCGGTTCACGAGTGCAGTTTTCTCAGAGACTTCTTGAGATTGTCGCTGGAGGTACAGAGTTCGTGCTCTGTGCGACGCTTCCGACAGCCCGGGGTAAAACCTGGTGCAGTGAAGCAGATTCACTCACTTGAAATGTGTCTATGTAAATGGGTCTTTGAAACTTGCCTATGAAATTGGTCTATTGAAAGTTGTCTGTTGAAATGTGTCTATTCGAAATGTGTTTATTGAAATGTGTCTATATCTGCAATGTTGTCTCCTTTTATGAACTAGGCCAGGGGTGGGCAAACTACGGCCCGCGGGCCGCATGCGGCCCGCCAAGTGATTTTATGCGGCCCGCAAGGGCATTTAGAAATAAAAAATTTGAATTCGTTTTTAAGTGATTTTGTTGAATTTTACAGAATTTCATGTACCGTTAGGATGAGTGTCAATAACAAACGTAAGATTGAAGATGAATGCCGTGTTTTTAATGATGAATGGACAACTAAGTACTGTTTTATAACAGTTGGTAGCAAATCAGTTTGCTTGTTGTGTCGTGAGTCAGTGGCTGTCTTCAAGGAGTACAATTTAAAAAGACATTATCAAACAAAACATTCCGATTTCGGATACAATTTAACGACCGAAGAGAAGGAAAGGAAATACCTTTAGTTGGTGAAAGATTTGGAGAAACAGCAAACAGTTTTCACTAAACAGTCTTCAATTCAAGATGCTGCAACTGAAGCTAGTCTTGTGCTGTCACACAGAATTGTAAAACAGAACAAGCCATTTTCTGATGGCGAGTTCATCAAGGAATGTTTGCTAGATGCAGCAAACATTATGTGTCCAGAACAAAAAAAAACAGATTTGACAACATTACTTTATCAAGGAGAACTGTGGTCAGACGTGTTGACAAGATCAGTGACAATTTGATGCATAAACTTCAAGATGCAAGTAAACAATTTTTGTGGTACTCTCTTGCATTGGATGAGAGTACCGATGTACATGATACTGCCCAATTATTGATATTTATACGTGGAATAAACACTTCTTTCAAACTCACTGAAGAGTTACTGAGTGTTGAGTCACTCAAAGACACAACCACAGGCCATGATATATTCAATGCTGTTACTAACTGTATTGAAAGAACTGGGTTGGTTTGGAACAAGATGGCAAGTGTTACAACTGACGGAGCTCGTGCTTTGACTGGAAAAAATGTAGGTCTGGTAAAGTTGATAAGTGATAAGATTAAAGCAGAATATCCAGACCACACATTATTACCACTTCACTGTGTGATTCATCAAGAAAGTCTGTGTAAAACTGTTTTGAATATCAAGCATGTTATTGACCCAGTTGTCAGTGTCATCAACCTCATCAGATCAAGAGGACTTAATCACAGACAGTTCAAGGCATTACTTGACGATTTGGAAACTGAACATTCCGATGTCCTGTACCACACCAGTGTTCGATGGCTGAGTCTCGGCAAGGTGTTGAGACGAGTGTGGGAACTCAGAGAAGAAATAGTGATGTTCCTAGAGATGAAGGGCATTGCATGTGACTTTAATACTAACATTGTCAATAAAGAGTGGAAGTTAGACTTTATGTTTGCCATTGAAATTATGGAAAAGTTAAATGAACTGAATGTCAAACTTCAGGGCAATGGTGTGTTTGCACATGAATTGTATGTACATGTAAAATCATTTCAGGTAAAACTCTGTTCTCCAGACAAGCAAGTGAAAAAAGATTTTGTCACTTCCCTTTGCTGAAACAAGAAACCATTTCTGGTGAAATGACTGAAAAATACAAAGCCCAATTAGATGCATTGATTGAAGAATTTGGATGGAGATTCCAAGATTTCAAGAAATTAGAGCCATAGTTCAATATTCTCAGTTCACCTTTTAGTGCAGAAGCTGATACAGCCACAGAGGACATACAGTTGGAGCTGCTTGACTTACAAGCAGATCATGACCTGAAAGAGAAATTCAAGACAGATGGTTTGCTGGATTTCTATGGATCTTTATCACAAGAATCATTTCCCAACTTGAAAAACTTTGCAGCTAAACTTTTATCATTATTTGGATCAACATACATTTGCGAACAAGCATTCTCTTGCTTGAAGATCAACAAATCTAAGAATAGGTCTTTATTGTCGGACTGCAACTTGCATGCTGTCATGCGAATTTCAACAAGTAAACTTGCTCCAGATTTCAAGAATATTGTCAAAAAGTGCAAGCAGTTACATACATCTCATTAGAAATCAACAACTGATAGTGACAATGTAGTCGTTGTGTGTCTAAATTAAAGCCATTGATAGATAATAAAGAATATTTGTTATAATAACAAGTTGTAAAATCGTGTTAACAAATTAGTAAAAGTTTTTGTCCATATTGTCAAATATAATGTATAAGTGTATAAGTAAAATAAAATTGCAATAATTAGTTATTTATACTGCTTAATAACCTATAAATAATTAATAATTACTTATTGTGATAGGTTGCTGTAAACAAAATGGATATATATATATATATATATATATATATATATATATATATATATATATATATATATATATATATATATATATATATATATATATATATATATATATATATATATATATATATATATATATATGCGGCCCGTCATTAGCTTTACATTTGTCAATGCGGCCCTCCGCACGAAAAGTTTGCCCACCCCTGAACTAGGCTATAATTGTTAGTTCCGTCAGTGGTCCATAGAGTTTATCTTCCACTGTGTTTCTCTAGCCAGAGGGTGGTGTCTGGATATGACATATTTTGGGCAGTCTTGGAATATGTAATTTGTTGATATCGGCGTCCAATCCACGTGTGTGCACCTGTCTGTCTGTCTGTCTGTCTGTCTGTCTGTCTGTCTGTCTGTCTGTCTCTCTATCTGTCTGTCTGTCTGTCTGTCTGTCTGTCTGTCTGTCGACGGTCGGTCGGTCGGTTGGTCTGTCTGTCTGTCTGTCTGTCTGTCCGTCTGTCCGTCTGTCCGTCCGTCCGTCCGTCCGTCTGTCCGTCTGTCCGTCCGTCCGTCCGTCCGTCTGTCTGTCCGTCTGTCTGTCTGTCTGTCTGTCTGTTTGTCTGTCTGCTTTCTCTCTATGCTATCTCTGTGGCGAAGCGGTTACGGACGCAATATGTAATCCCGCATACCGCGTTCGAAACACAGCTGCTGACGATTTGGAAGCAGACTGTCTTGCGTTAGTTTTCATACTGTAGTATGAGTGCCGGTTGTTAAAAAAAGGAATGCCAAATACTAAATGTAAACTTGCCAAGAAATCACAAACAGCTAACAATGCTGGAGTTGACTTCAACGTCGTGTAAAGGATATGCAACTAATTTGTTTCTATATATTCGAATCTGCATCTGTTAGTCATGTGCTTGTCTTAGTGCACAAAGCAGTATTATAGCAAACTTGTCTCTAATTCCCATTCGCTCGTTCTCCTAATATCCAAAGCACCCCACAAGCCCAACGGCTGTCACCGTGATCGTCATCGCCAGCTAATCGCGACACTCCCAGGACTTTCTGTGTGGCTGGAGAGCGATCCTGCAGGAGCTAATCTGGGCACGGGATGATCCTCCTTCTGGCTAATCACCGACAAAGATCCGAACCCAAGTAGGGCAATTATCATCATGGTACGGTGAGATATGATTGAGGATCAAATAACTTGATCTTGTGATGTTACAAGCGGAATGTGTATTCAGAATGTTATGATACATGCGAGTTGGGTAATTTGTTGTATGATGGTGCTGAGCAGAGTTGAGTTGAGTTATGTCAAGAACAGACATGACAGCACTCAAGACATTCTCTATCCTTATTCTCAACAGCCAGCGAAAAGCCCCATTACTTATGGTACCAGTAGCTGTCTGATTATGTGTCCGTATGGCCTTTCCTCGGAGTCCTGGATGTCCACCACATTCCCTGGTCACTCCCTGCAGCACCATTCTCTCCAGGCCGTGATGGTCTATCTGTTCTTCTGCAATATGTCCACAATCCTTTAGGGCCCCGACCACGTCTGCCTTATCATGCACTAATACCCCACCAAACGGTACAGATCCAGCCAATCTGTCCGCATACTCGTTTCCCACCACAACAGCATGTCCTGGGCGAAAAAGTCCAACTGATGCTCTTTATTGTTGTATGTATGATAATGAGACTGTTAACAGGAGGATTGAATTCAAATGAATTTATGGATGAAAATAAGAGCAGTTGAGACAAGAAGACAGGTTGAGCAAATGCAAAGTGAATTCGATAGTCACAAATTCTAAAAATCTTGACTTCATAATCAACAATATTAGAACATATGTAGCAGGCGTAAGGCGCAGACTCGACGTGCCAATGCAGAACTTATTCAATATCAAGTGTGTGCGGGAAAACACTAGCAAACAAGGTAGACTGCAGCTTTTAGGAAACGCACCTTTTCTGTGGCCAAACAGGGATGTTACTGTAGGCCATAACGTAATTTCTTGTTGTTGTTGTTGTTGTTGTTATGTTGTTGTTGTTGTTGTTGTTGTTGTTGTTGTTGTTGTTGTTGTTGTTGTTGTTGTTGTTGTTGTTGTTGTTGTTGTTGTTGTTGTTGTTGTTGTTGTCTTCCACTTATGCTGTTATGTGTCATGGAGAGGAATAATTGAAGTTCCAACGCTTGTGACTGGCGACCTTCGTTCAATTTCCTGCAAGATTGGTGAGCAGTCTAGGATGGGTGTTTAAGGGTTTTAAATGGAAACAGCATATGGCTCGGTCTCTTTACGCGGGGCTGCTTGATGAAAGGGTCGAACAAAGTACGAACTCCGTAGCTCCAGCGAAAACCCCCAGGAGTCTGCGAGAAAATTGCTCTCGTGAATCCAACAACGTAGCCTGGAATCGAACCCACAACCTTTGGAGTGTACACACATACACACACACACACACACATATATATATATATATATATATATATATATATATATATATATATATATATATGTGTGTGTGTGTGTGTGTGTGCGTGTGTGTGTGTGTGTATTTGTTTTGTGTTTGTGTGTGTGTGTGTCCTATTAATTGAAAACATAATACGAGTTGTATATCCTTTACAGGAAGTAGCAGTCAACTCTAGCATTTTATTTTTTATTTGTGTGTGGCTATGTGTGATTCCTAACGTTCAGTAGTTTGCCATTGCTTTTTGACGAGATGCAGGGAAATATACCAGACAAGAGATCGTGCAATATTTTGTTTATGGTTTCTGTGTACAAATTCACTAAAGTTTTGAATGTTTGTGGTTTTCTGGTTAGTGGTTTCTGTTGTTTTACAAACAACAATAACAAAGAGACAAATAGCTTTCGTTGATCGTGTTATGAGAACATCATGAGATTGGAGAACATCGTGACGACTGGAAAGATCGAGAGGAATATAGGTAGTGGCCGACCAAGGGAAATGATGCTGGTTGGATTGAGACGGTGGCATGGAGGAATATCATCAGCAGAGTTGATCCAGAACACCAAATACCGAGATCTGTGGAAAGACAGGAATGCTTAGGCCAGCTGGCATTGCACGAAATTATGATGAGTCTGCTTGTGCATTTATGTACTGCCCACGCATATATAAACATGCAGTATGGCCTTTGCATAACCTTGCGATACACTCAAGCTTGAATTTCTAGACAAGGTTACGTTCAGCAGTTGGTCATTGTTTTCCGAACGAGAAGCTAAAGTTGAAGTCCAACTTAGGGATTGAACTCCCTACCCCGCCACCAGTGCACCGAAAGTTTAAGAGCGAGTTCTCTTATCCTTTCAGTCATGTCGACGCTCATATTATTGTGAAAATCAACGCAAAACAATCTGCTTCCTAAATCGACTACAACGGACTTGGAACCCGGTGTGTCGGGATTGTGCGATGCTGCTCACTACCCCTAAGCCCCATACACCGACAAGTAAAGTCAGTTAGTAAATGACCTATTTCCACGCCTTGAAACGTGTTGGGCACAAGGTGCTAGACCTTGTTTTTTTTTTTTTTTTTTTACACAATCAGTTTATTTGGATGATGTCGTTAAGATCTTGATGTGCATACCAAATGAAACCGGCTACGTGGCAAGGGGGTAAAGGACGTAATTTGTAATCCCGCATACCGCGTTCGAAACACAGCTGCGAGTGATTTGGAAGGCACACCGAATTGTCTTGGTTTTTTATGAAAATGATATGAGTGCCAGTCGTTCAGAAAGTAATGGAAAACTACTGAACGTAAATTTGCCAAGAAATCACAAACAACCAAAAATTCTGGTGTTGAAATCGATGTCCTGTAAAGGATATGCAACTAACTTTTTTAAGTTAATATCTCACAGATCGCTTATACTTCTCAGAACATTTCTTAGTGGCTATTTTGCGCTGGGTCGACCTCGGGAACCAAATTCAATTAAAACAATCTTCGCATAGAAGGGGATCCGAACACATGACTTCAGGCTGCCTGTGCTAGTCATTGCGCTACTTCGGGTCAATTGTGTTGATCGATGTTAAAGAAATATATGAGTAATTGAGATTGGCTTCTCTGATTAACACATTGGGATTATGTAATTACGCTAACTAGCACATTGTGTGGATCACGTAAATTAATTAGCACATCAATATATTATCAACTAAACTAATTAATACATCAATAGAATATCAGATAAACTAATTAACACGTCGATGTAATGTCACATTGAACTAATTAACATACCATGACACGGTTTCATGAGACATTAAACGCATTACAATAAATAGACACATTATACTTGTTTGTATCTTCTACGCGGTCATATTGGCTTCAAAAATTGGGAGAACAGAGATTCTCTCTGGCCTGTCTGGCGGTGTTAGGCTATTAATGGAATGCTGCATTTTAAACAGTTACCAATCCTCGAGAAGAATACGCAAAGTATCAAGAAAAGGGACAATTAGAAATGATGAAATCAGGACTAAATTAGGCGTAATAGCCGCGCTAGATTTCAGTAGAAAGCAGCAAGTCAAATGGTTCGGCCATATAACTAGGCTACCAACTAACAGTATACCACAACAAGTAATGGTGTACAGACCAAATGGAACCAGAACAAGAGGACCGACTATGCAAACCACGGTCTGAGGGAATAATAGAGTCCACTGTAATATGATAGAGTTAGTTGCATATCCTTTGCATGACGTCGCTGTCTACCCCAGCATTTGTTGGCAAATTGTAATCTCTTGGAAAGTTTACGTTCAGCGTTTGCCATTGCTTTCTGAATGACCGGCACCCATTTTATATTTTTTTAAAACCAACGCAAGGCGGTCTGCTGCTAAATCGCGAGCAGCTGTGTGTCGAACACAGTATGCGAGATTACGAACTGCGTCCGTAACTACTTAGCCACGGAAGGATATGATATGAAGCCCATAAACGGGCACTCTCCCGCTGTTTATGCTTCACCTCGACACCGCAAGCTACAAGATGAGATGATGACCAATCCATGAAGGCGTTGTACGTGGCTTAGAGGATAATGAAAACAGTTTCACAATTCCGACATAACGGGTTCGAAGTTAGGCCAGGACATTTGAGAGCAGATCGCTTTGCGTTGATTTTCACAATGATATGAGTGTCGACCGTTCAGAAAGCAGTGGCAAATTATTTAATGTAAAACTAAAATTGTCTAGAAAAAAAAAAACAACGGTCGCAAACAGCCAATAAATGCTGGGGTTGACTGCACCGCCATGTAAAGGATATGCTGCTATATACGTAAACAGTTCAGGGGACTAGGAAGAGGCATGCTGCGTGAAAGATGTCGTGTCTTCCTTTAAAGTGTCGTCCCTGGAGTGGGGGGAGTCAACACCCACATTATAATTTTTTTTCCCTTATCAATATCCTGGAGAATCCACCAGCTTCCGTCCAACACACTCCTTCAGTTCATGGACACCTTTTCCTCTCTCTATCACTGTCGTACTATGCCCCTCTCATACTTCCCCAACGCAACATATTCAACAACTCTTGCTTCTAAAAATTAATAAAGATTAATTTATTAAAAGAAAAGTGTAACGTATATGAGACGTGTATGCGAAGAAAATGTGTGTCGTGTATTCTAATGTAAATGTATAGGTCAGACCGCAGAGTTCATTATCAGAGTCCACTCATCATGGCAAGGATTACACGACATCACAAGAATCAGCACAATGGACCTCACCGACGTCGTGCCCTTCTCTCCAGACATGTCCTCCTCCAGGAGCTCTGATGACCATGAGATCTGATTCCCATTCAAATCTATAATCCGTGAACGATACTATTTTTGTTCCTAACACAACTGTTCCTAATAGTTTATAGAAACTCAGACTTCGTAATTCCTGCGCAGTGAAAAAACATGGAACACTGTCCTATGAACATGACGTTTTTTCTTCTTGCGAAATGTTCTATAGTTTTCACTCTTAAACAGTCATTGTATCTAGACTAAAATAGATTTCTTTATTTTCTAGATATTGTCTGAAAGTTATGATTTCCTTGATACGTGGAACAGCTACACTTCAATCTTTGGTTTCATCTAATGTGAACATCAGTTCCTATTGATCTAGTAATACGTGGACTGAACATCCATCACTTCAGGTGTGTTAACGAATGGTATGAACTAATGTAGGATACTATTACCATTCAGCTCCACCGAGCAATGTTTATCAACTTCTTCTAGCATAGCCCCATTGAGAAAGTTGCTGGCCCATCTTCCTGCACCAAAATTTTATCCGGGATCGGATTTTTCAATGATTCTGTGTGCTTCATCCCGACCAGAGGGAACCTGTAAAATATATAACACAACTGGTGATAGTCTCCCCGTCACTGATCTTTAATAGATAATCGTGGGCCATCGGCCTCGCTCAGAAAAATACAGTGAACCTAACTCTGTCAGGGACAGATGAACTGAACACATAGGTTTTCATCAGGCCAAGACAAGAAGAAAAAAAAAACAAACAACAAACAGCGTGCGGAACCCCCCCCCCCCCCCCCCCCCCCCCCCCCCCCCCCCCCCCCCAAAAAAAAAAAAAAAAACAGGGAGCACCCACTGGAAGATCCCAATTATCCCCCATTACTCAATTCTCAACTAGTTGATCTTATCAACACTTCACTACTCTATTTTCAACTAACAGAGCCAAGTATCACTTCCCTACTCTAGCTAGTTTCAACCAAGCTACTGCCTAAATTAATCAGGACTAATTATACTACATAAACTACCTTAGGCAACACCGCAGTTAGATCAAATCACATCTACATTTGCCATGACAAGCACGTGTAAAATTAAATTAACCCAATTCGCACACGTAGATATTATTCCACTCTCTAACTGCAGTGCCAAAGCACGTCCGCCTAAATCCACTGTTTGAGTTACACTGTCTCCCCCAATCATGGTTTTTCAAACAGCCTTGAATTGTTCACGTGACGTTGTTGATATCCTGCAATTGTTCCAATGTTTCAAACAACAAACCCACAACTTTCTGTCATGTGGTGAGAAGCAAAACCGCCATTCCGTTTGATGTCGGGAAATTCTAAATGACAGACGGACTGTTTTCTCCCGAGCCGGGCACTTCCGCTTGAATCCGACCTGTTTGTGAACTGTCAAGGGCGGCGTATTGATTCCTCTCATTCACCCCCTCCCCAGTAAACATCTGCAGCTGTTACTTTTGACCGTCCTGGGATTCTTGACATCCGATTTGTTTTTTCTGTTAGTTAAAATAGTTGTGGCTGTGAAAACATCCCGTTAATCAGAATGCCTTTATTATCATCAACTGGTTAATCACGGTGTTTTTCGTGACAAAAGACACAACCAAGTTATCTTCCTCGGATCTATGGTTGCTTTCTGCAATATAACTTGTTTTGGAGGTTGGCATATCTTTTACAGGACATCGCTGTCAACATCAGCATCTTTCAGCTGATTGTTGATTTCTTGGCAAGATTACTCTCAGTGGTTTGCCATTGCTTTCTGAGCGACCGGCTCACATACCCCGTAAGTTACCGACGCGACGAGAACCGCCACCGATTCTCGCGCACGTCACGTTACTCACGAGAGTATACGGGATTACGGAGAAAGTCGTGTAACCTCTAGATCAGGGAGACCGGCAATATAAACATATACGGATTTAAAACAAAGGTATTGTTATCGGTACATCACACACACGCACACAAACACATACACAGATACACACACTGATACACATACACGTATTTACACGCAGACATACGCAGACATATATACACACACATACGTACACACAGACACACACATACACTTACACAGACGCACACACAGAGACAGACACACAGAGACAAATACAAACAGACAAAGAGAGTCTCACACACACACACACACACACACACACACACATAAACACATATATGTACACACACGTACAAACACATACACACGCATACTAACGGTCAAGACACCAAGGTGGATGTGTACAGTCAACAACCGGAGCATAGCCAGAATATATACACATAACATGCTGCAGGACGTGGTGGTCCACCCCAACCCCAGCTTGATTTACTAGATCATCTTACACTCATTTGTTTGCCATTGCGTTCTGAATGTCACATAAAATTATGGAGGTGGATCGATGACAGAATGTCGCACCAGACGTCTACAAACAGTCGGCATTCTTTAATGTGTGGTTGATCTAGCGAAGACTATCGCGCCATACATCTGCAGGCGGCAGCCATCCTTTGATGTGGTAGACGGACTGTCGGGATGTAGGTCGGTAGGATCTTTTGTTGTGGGGACAAGAATTCTCTAGAATACAGTCCGGTAAGACTTTTTGAAGTACCGGATGATTTTCCAGATGAAAGGGACAACCGACCAGTTGTTGACATTAAGTCTGAAATGGAGAGAGAAAAATAGCTTCTAGACTGTCTAGTGTCGGGACAGTTTTGTGACGTCACTCAGACCCAGTATTAAAACCGGTGGGATAAACAACTTTGGGGAAGTCGACCAAATGTTGTGAAACAACTAAGACGGGTGTGTTATTCCGAGTTGATTCTGGAGAGGGATTACAATGTCTTCTGTCGATTTACGGTGGCGGACATGTTACCTTCGTGTGATTTAGTGGTCCCAATTTTCAAACCGGAATAAATATATGGTAATAATAAACCTACATTGGATTATTCTTAGGAATCGAGTGTATTAATGTGCGTTGATAGAACGTATTATAAGAGCGTCGGCAACAGTAGCCTATCGCGTACCTTACACTAGCTAGTGTGAGATATCATTTAACTCAGTGAGTTAAGGACAATGTAGTGGGATAATATTTAGGGAGATTGAGGATGGTTGGGGGATGGGGGAACTGTAAAATGGTAGGATCTTCCTGTAGGATATATACTGGGTTTCTGCCCTATTCCTCAAGTCTGTCCTTGTCTTACCATGACTCAAACCGATGTGATGAGCTCCTCGGCCTTATGACAGAGGTTGGTTCTCTGTTATATATCTAAGTGCTGCTAATAAAGGTCGGAATCGGGTTGCTCTCGCCAGGTGTGTTCTCTCTTCAACAGATTCCACTAGGTTTACCAAGAAGCTAGAAGAAAAGTCATGGCTCGAGTATTGAAGGCAGAGTTTACTAAGAGGCTTTTGCACTGGGCCCATAACCCAGAGGGTCTGCAGGAACCTGGCCTCTGCTGAGCTGGAAACGATGGTTATTTAAGTTTGTTTCGTGGGTGATAGTTTACATCACATTAAAATCAAGACACTGACAATAACACCCGTATCAGGAACACTAGTAGATATAAATACCGGGGGAAATTAACATTTTGAGTTACAATTGGTGAATTCCTATCATTACCAATTAACTGTGAATGTTACAATTGGGGAATTCCTATGAACAGTTAAATACTAACATTGAGTTTTCCAAAGTGATCGTAACAGTATGTTTAGGATTATCTGATCACAGAACTTTTATGAACAGAGTAGTTACACTGTGTGTGTTAGATTGATGATCAATATTGGACTGTTTCCACTATTGATGACCAAGCATCCGGATTGTCCAAGAGCTATCGGAGGAAGTCGACACTTGGCCTGAGAGACACATCATTTGAGTGAGGTCTTCTGTCCATCATATATGGTGCTGTTGTGTGGCCAGTACAGTGATGAAACAGACGTTGCTCCTGATCTATTCGGTCTGACTCTTCATACACACTAGATTATACGACAGACATTCTACACATACACTTTGCACATACATGAAACTTTTCTCTATTAAACTAATTTGTTGTTTTTGTTAGAGCGAGTGTTGCGTAGTGTGTTTGGGAAAAGAATGAGAGAGGGCTTGGTTCAGTAGTAAGAGAGAGAGAGAGAGAGAGAGAGAGAGAGAGAGAGAGAGAGAGAGAGAGAGAGAGAGAGAGAGAGAGAGAGAGAGAGAGAGAGAGAGAGAGAGATCCAGGGACTGACGGGGTGTTGTGGACAGAAAGCTGGGAGATCCTCAAGATATTGATATAGGGTTAAAAGGATGTCGGTGTTGATTCCCCTCACCCCAGGGACGACACATAGAAATAATACGACACTGAACGAGAACTCAAAGTTGTGGGTCAACTGACCAATGTCTGGGATAAACCCGCTGCTCCCCGTCTAGCCACATGAAGTTTAAGCTCTAGCGCTTTAAACACAGCTGCTACGCAAACCTCTAAGATCATCATCATCATCATCATCATCATCATCATCATCATCATCATCATCATCATCATCATCATCATCATGTGCCATGCCTATAAGCGTCAGCGGTCATGTTTCGCAATCTTACACGATCACCAGAGTCGTGGATCAGCGCCATGTTCTTGTCTCGACTATACCACGTGGTTAAGCTATCCAAATATTTACTTCTCTGCCTTCCCCTAGTTCTTTTTCCAGCTCAATCATGTTTCGTCAATTAATAGAGAATCTAAGAATATTCAAGTATCTAACAATTATTATCATAAAATAGCATAAATTACATCATGTAGCAGGGGCTTCGAAGAACGTCGCTCTCATCACCACCAGATAGACAGACTCTCGATCCTTTCACAGTTCCTTTGCCTTGTGCATGTTGATGTCATTAATGTCTTCAGTAACCTGTGTCCATCTTCATGCTGATCGACCACTGGTATTTCTTCCAGGAACCATATCTGTCATCATTGTTCTGTTCACACAGCGGCAAGACTGAGCAACAAATAATAATAATAATAATAATAATAATAATAATAATAATAATAATAATAATAATAATAATAATAATAATAATAATAAGCAATAACAGGAGTGACTGACCGATTGGCTAAATCTATGGTTTTTCCTTCGGGAGACCCGGGTTCGAATTTTCGTACGGTGTGGATTATTGTTTTTTTTTCCTGTCGGAGGCAAAAAGAAATGCCTAACCCAAGACCCCTGTCCTACACAGCAAAGAACTATAGCCACTATATGACCGTTTTTTTTTTTACAGTTACGGTAAGCATTAATAACAAGAATGGTTATTATTATTATTGTTACGACGACTACTACTACTACTACTACTACTACTACTACTACACTACACTACTATACTCTACTACTACTACTACTACTACTACTCTACTACTTACTACTACTAACTACTACTACGTAGCTACTTTACTAACTACTAGCTACTGACTACGACTACTACACTAGCTACGCTAGCTAGCTAGCTAGCTACTACTACTACTTACTACTACTACTACTTACTAAGACTACTACGACAGCAGATAGCAGAAGATACTGGAGGCTTATAATCGCCAATGCTGTTGCCAGTTCCTTAGCCTCATGCATGTTGATTTCCTTGGTGCCTTTAGTATCCCGTGTCTATCTTGGTGCTGGCCGACCCCCACCTTTCTTTCAGAAAATTAGCCTTCCGTCATTGTTCTGTTCAAACCGTTGGAAGACTGGGCAACAACTAAAAATAATATCAATAATAATAATAATAATAATAATAATAATAATAATAATAATAATAATAATAATAATAACCACTGGACCATAATAACTTATGTGTCATTACGCGGATACAAAAGAAGACAATCTGGAATTTTGAACTTAAATGTTACCCCCCTCCCCTTAAAAAAATCGTATATATAAGGTACATCGACTATTTAAAATAGCAGCTGCAGAAAGTTCTTGGTAGTCTTAAAGGCCTACGCCTGTTCTAGATTTAACATCTTGGGAGTATATAAGAAAATTATATCTTTCTGTTAGAAAAACGGGGGCGTTTGGTGTCGCGGTTATGGTGCTGCACTGACAATGGTATGGGCGCAGTCTGCCAAAGGTTCAAAGCCATCTCTCATCGTCCGCTACAGGAGGAACAGCGTGGTCACCTATTCCCCTGTGCTCTCAGACATAAAAAATGGTACGATGCTAACACTTCCTGCTTCTGGACTGTATATTTTTCTTTTCTCTTTACTTTTCCAGAAATTCGCTTTCTAAGTCTACTTTAGCCGGTCTCCCTGGCCTAGGCGTTAGCGACTTTCTCCGTAATCCCGTTTAGTCCACGTGAGGAAACGCGGCTGCGAGAGAATCGGTAGCGGTTCTCGCCGAACCCATTACTCACAGTATATGTGAGCCGGCCGTTCAGAAAGCAATGGTAAACTACTGAGCGTAATCTTGCCAAGAATTCAACAACAGCGGTTAAAATGCTGATGTTGACAACGATGTCCTATAATAGGATATGCGGAAAAAAAAGTCTACCTTGCATTTGACAATGTTGGTTAACTACACGTTTCTTCATCCAACATCAGCGCTAGGAAAGAATCAGTATTATATCCCACCTTAAATCAACAAACAGAAGACCTTTGAAGGCAATCGAAAGGGCAGCAGGCACAGCCCAAATTTTTCTTCGGAATCATGCGAAGATTAACCCCTTCCTACATATAGCCATCCGTCAACAAGGGAATTAACTTTCTACCTAGAGCATGTTGGCTTATTTTGGCGGGAATTTTATTTCAGCTCACGCTTGCTAATTGTTGATTCACCTTTCAGTCCACGTCATTAGATTGCTACTTGGAATGATGCACCACACGCATGGTCTATAAACAGATCGGGATCCGGTGGTTACTTGAGGCTTTGAACAATAAACGATCTGCAGATGCAGTCTGGCTTTGTTTGTTTTTCCGGGCCGGCGCATTAATATTTATCTTCTTATTCTACAAGAGATGTATGAGATGAGAGGGTTGTTTTCTTTCAACAACAAATACTAGGATTTGTTTCTATCTTGTATGCGAGATGCATGGGCTGTGATGGTTTTGTAGAAAGCGCGTTGATTTGCCATCATTGCAATTCGGGTTTAACCCCCGCCCCTAGTTCATGCCGATGACCTGGAGATGGAAAAGAAGCCGCTGTAGCCCAGTGGCTAGTACAACGGCTTGTCGACTTGATAGTCCAATGTTCGATTCACCATCAAGGTATTCATTTTTTTTTCTTTCTTTCTTTCTTTGTATAAATGGAGCTGGTTTCCCCTGTCAACAACGGGCACCATGACACGTTCTAGGAAGTAAAGGCGGTATGTGCAACTATCTATGTAGACCTATCCATGACTTTTTGCATTTTGCAGCTCAATTTTCAACGCGACAAGCAGTCCAGTTGCCAACCTTCCTTAATCGCCGCTTACGACATGCATTACGTAACATTGTTACTCTTACTTGCTTCCTTTACTGACCCCGATAACAAGCTGGCCGATGATGATGATAATCCAGTATATGTTATTCTTCAATGTGGACATTACGAGTTCGTAAAATACTCATATACGCTCGTTGCAGATGTTAGATTTACAATGTCAATTTTCCGAGGGTAAGTCAAGGGTTGGTCAGAGTCGAGTCGCTGTTAAAACAGTTATTACGTTTTTCTCAAGCAGAAAATCAAAATTCTATGAGGCGGAGACCAGACGGTAAAGCTAATGGCGTTTCGGCTCATTGGAAACTAACGCGCCATCTTCGTCGTCTTGAGAACTTTCTGAAAACATCATGTGACCGTCTTACCAGATTTCTGATGGGTTTCTTTTTTGTAAGGTCTTTGAAATAATAACTAGCTTGAACAAATGTATGTGAGGAGGTAGTTGATACTTGTGCCAGCAGATAGTTAATGTTTGTGTGAGCAGATAGTTAATGTTTGTGTGAGTAGATAGTTAATGTTTGTGTGAGTAGATAGTTGATGTTTGTGTGAGTAGATAGTTTGTGTTTGTGTGAGTAGATAGTTGATGTTGCCCTGAGTAGATAGTTGATGTTTGTGTGAGAAGATAGTTGATGTTTGTGTGAGTAGATGAACAATGAATGTGTGAGTAGATAGTTGGCATCTGTTTGAGTAGATAGGCAATGAATATATTGACAGAGAGTTGATGTCTGTGTGAGCTGATAGTTGATATTTGTGTGAGAAGATAATTGATGTTTGTGTGTGTAGATAGTTGATGTTTGTGTGCGTAGATAGTTGATGTACAGATAGTTAATGTTCTTGTAAGCTGATAATTGATATTTGTGTCAGCAGTTAATTGATGTTTGTGTGACAAGGTTGTTGATGTTTGCGTGAGCAGATAGTTGATGTGTAAGTGAGCAAATAATTGATGTTAGGTTGTTCGGATCAAAGCCGTTAGAAACACTAGGAACGGAGATACACTGGATTATTTATATTCCAGTCACAACATGTATTCGTCTGTCTATCCTTGTAACTATACATTCACGTACCTACTATATATCTACCTACCAATCTACTACCTATCTATAGGGCCGTCACATTCGATAGACTTGATTTCACCGAGGAATAGGTGGCTGACCTTTCCTTCACTTAGCAGGGGAAGAGCTCATGCGGGGAACCCTCGACCGACTGTGCTCATGACACCGTTAAAGTAGTTCTCTATAAGCTTCGCTAACATAAGCGCAATGCATAATTTAACGGCAGAATTGAATCATGAACCACAATTCCCACAACAATCGAACAAAGAAAGCATGACAAAGTACACAATCTTCCTTGGTGAATGTCGTTTGCGTCAGACAGCACGAGCTGGACATGTGACCTAGGAAATAAACAAACGACAATAACAGTCTCGATAGAAGCCCAGATTCGTTCAACCCGAGATAAATAACAGTTAGTACGGTTGCCAGGTTGATTAATTGGTTCGTTGGATAGTTTGTAAGTTGGTTGTTTAGTTGTTTAATTGGTTAGCTGTTTGGTTGGTAGGTCAGTTAGTTGTTTGGTTGGTAGATTAGTTGGTTGTTTGGTTGGTAGGTTAGTTAGTTGTTTAACTGGTTAATTGCTTAGCTGTTTGGTTGGTAGTTAGTTGGTTGTTTAGTTGGTTAATTGGTTAATTGTTTGGTTAGTAGGTTAGTTGGTTTTTTAGTTGGCTAATTGGTTAGCTGTTTGGTTGGTAGGTTAGTTGGTTGTTTTGTCGATTAATTGGTTAGTTGTTTGGTTGGTAGGTTAGTTGGTTGTTTAGTTGATTAATTGGTTAGTCCTTTGGTTAGTAGGTTAATTAGCTGTTCGGTTGGTAGGTTAGTTGGTTGTGTAGTTGGTTAATTGGTTAGTTGTTTAGTTAGTAGGTTAGTTGGTTGTATAGTGGGTTAATTGGTTAATTGTTTGGTTGGTACCTTAGTTGGTTGTTTAGTTGATTAATTGGTTATTGTTTCGTTGGTAGGTTATTTGATTGGGTGGATAGATTGGTTGAATGGCTGCTTGGTTGGTTGTTTTGGTTGATTAATTGGTTGGTTGGCTGGTTTGTTGTTGTTTTGATTGGTTGCTTAGACAGGTTGGTTGGTTGGTTGTTTAATTTGTTGGTTGCTTGGCTGGTTATTTGGTTGGCTAATTGGCTGTTTTTGTTTTGTTTCTTGGTTGAGTGGTTGGCTGGTTGATTGATAGGTTTCCTACACAAGCGCAATGCATAATTTAACGACAGCATTGAATCATGGCCCACAATTCCCACAACAATCGAACAAAGAAAGCATGACGAAGTACACAATCTTCCTTGATGAATGTCATCTGCGTCAGACAGCACGAGCTGGACACGTGAACTAGGAAATAAACAAACGACAACGACAGTCACGAAAGGAGAATCACAGATTCGTTCAACCCGACATGTAAATAAACAATGGGCGGTCGTTATCGCATTTACACGTGCTTGTGTGCGCACGTACTCAAGCCTGGTCTATAAACTACACGTGTTCTCCTATTCTCCATTTCTTTAATACAATCTGAAAATCCGCCAAAAGTTAGCAATGGGAAAACCGTTGCACGTATCCACTTCACGACTGCTATTTTCCCCAGTTGTATCCCTGCAACTTGGCTGTAATTGTTTCCCTTGTATTGTTTTTAAATTATTATGTAATTCACGTGAGACAAACAAGATTCTAAACTGCTGCACAATTTGTGTAACTATTTAGTCAAATTGGTTCTCCAAACTTCAAGGTGCGCCATGAATTTAGAATAGCAGGGTTGTTCTGTGTTTTGAATCCCTGTGCCAGATATGTTGTATCTCAACTTACTAAATCGAAGCCAAACAAGTCTCATTATCATGATTTGCCTTGCCAACATGAAATTTGAAACATATTTGAAAAACTCAGATTACAAGACTTCTACTTCTTCTTCGCCCAGTTTCGCACAGCTTCGGTATATAAAACACAAGTGCTTTTCAACTTATTATGTCGTGTGTGGAGTTGGGATCTTGCTTACAGATATATCTTGTTCACTTCGGTGAAGTTCATGCCTCTCTTGCTTTTTTTCCCCTTTCGTTCCATTTGAACTCAAGCATAGTGGGTACACCTGCTACTATTTATACTGCAGTGTTCTGATTTTTTTGCGTGTAAATTAGCTTTCCCTATTACCAGTGTCCCTTCCCATCAGACGAACCCACCCCGACTTCAGAGGTACTTGTAATTTACGTCCCCAAAGTGAAGTACGAGAAGTCAACATTGTAATTCGACTGCCAGTTGATGGGGTTGATCCCGCTATTTCGGCATCAGCACACCGGAAGTTTAAGGGCGTGCGTTCTTGTCTATTCGGCCATGCTGACACCACGGTTCCCCACTTGGTTCTATAACTGTTTCTTATGAACCTCGTGGACTCATCAATGTCACAGCATTTAAAATGGACATTATTGTGAGATATGTTGTGTTCTGATGTTTCTGTTGTTTCACATTTCATGCTGGCGTCTAAGTGTTGGAACGACAGAAACGTTTACCGATAAACTACAAACTTCATTAATTACTGCCTGTTCAGAACAGAGGGACTACAATGGTGTGACAGAATCAACATGGAGTCTGTGTCTCTCAGCATCACCATGGTGTTTCTATGGCTCTCAGCATCACCAGGAAGTCTCTATGTCTCTCAGCATCACCAGGGAGTCTCTATGTCTCTCAGCATCACCAGGGAGTCTCTATGTCTCTCAGCATCACCATGAATACTCCGTGGCGAAGTGGTCAAGTCGTTTACCTCGCGCTCCGAAGGTTATGGGTTCGATTCCATGCTACGTTTTTTGGTTCACGAGTGCATTTTTCTCGGAGACTCCTGGGGGTCGTTGCTGGAGCTACTTAGTGGTGCGACGCTTTCGGCAGAAAGAGACCGGGCCATATTGTATAAAGCCCGGTACAATGAAGTTGATCCTCTCGACTTTTAAGACTTTTCGAAGATAGAATCACCGCGTGAAGCTCATGGAGAGAACTAAACATTCCAGTGAATCATGAATCCCGCAGGATAAGACACACACAAGAGAGAGAGAGACGTAAAACCTCTTGAGTAGAGAATTTGAGACATAAATAAAAAATACGGAGAAGACATAGACTGAGGACGGTGGAATGGAAAAACACAACAGAACAGATGGGGTGGGTTGGTTGGGGAGCCTATGCTCCAATGTGGGAATATAAATTAAACGAAGAAGTTTAAGTGTTGGACCCTGATGAAGAGAATTGGAAAACTGTCGAAACGTCGCTATGTTTACTGGGTTCGTTGTGCCTACACAAGGCACAATCGTCTTTACATATTTAAACAGTGATAGAGGAAGGCAACGAGAAAAGGGTCTTCATCATCAGTGCATCAGGCCCTGGAAAGATATTACCATATGCATTTATACATTAGTTAGACTCTCGTCTGTCGCAACAGTGGTCTTGGGTTCGATTCGGATCAGGGCGGTTTCGATTGTTTTTATTGACCTTGACCCCCAGGTTAACCCAACGTTAAATGGCCACCAGTGACAAGTGAAGTAGCATTTTTTTCTCGCATTCATTGCACTGCGACGAGACCACGAGGACGTCCAAGAAGAAAATGGATTGACGACATCAGAGACATTGTACAACCACACGGAATGATACTATCCAGTGCCGTCCACCGGGCGCTGGAACGCAAATTATTCCTCCCCACGACGCTTGACGGCAGAAGTGGAAGATGATGATGATGATGATGATGATGATGATGATGATGATGATGATGATGATGATGATGATGATGATGATGATGATGATGATGATGATGATGATGATGATGATGATGATGATTCATTGCACAACGTAAAATTGTTTCTGCATAGATATTCAGACGCAATATCTGGATCTGAGTGGAAAACCCGTTAAAATTTGTAAGAATATTTCCTCGTCTTCTTAAAGTCCCTGCTGGGGATTTCATGTGGAACTATTACACCTGTCAACAGTGGTTTATATTGTGAACTGCATGTTCAGAAAAAAATGGCAACATCTGGTTGCTGAACTAGCTGGTGTTGCCTTACGTAGTAATGTGTGTGCAACTGCTGGTTTTCTAGTGACTGCCACTTCCATCGACGATGAGCTGTAATGTTACTGGTGGACTGTTGTATTGGCACTCTGGCAGCAGTCTTGTGCATGTATGTCTGTGCGTGCAGTTGATTTGTCGGGACTGCTGTCTGTTTTACTTTTCACATGGGACAGTGATGAGCATTTTGTATGATATCCACTGGCACAGGAATTGAGCATTATGGGCTGCCCCTTTGCCGTGAAGTTGAAACCGCGACTAACGACTAACAGTTCATGCCGTGTGGCGTTCGAGGTCATGTCTATGTCTGTCCTCAGCAATCTGTCTCGTGTGTTACCAGTCATTTCTGATACTGATGTTCTTCCAAGCCATTATATCAAACTGTCCAGCATCTCCTCTCTTGGTCTCCCCATGCCTCTCCACTCTTCCAGTTTTCCCGTTGTGACGAGACACTCCAGCTTTCTCCATCTCGTGACATGCTCAAAGAATGTAGACTTTCTCCTTCTGATGCGAGTAACCAGTTCTCTTTGTGAGTTACATTCTTTCAAGATATCTTCAAAATAAGAACCGATACCGAAATGATATTAATCTAGTATCCTATATCCGGCAAAATTATAAGACCTCCTGTTAAATCCCCCAAGAGGAATGGAGAGTACCCTTTCTGGACATGCTACAAGACACGGAGAAACCAGAAAGAGAAGGAACATTGTCAAGCAACTTAACGAGCCCTCTGCCGAGCTCTAAAATATCACTAAGTGTTTTCGCTTTTCGTTTGTATCGAATTCACCGATAAGAAGAAGCAACGGAAAGAGGTTTTTATGTGGGGGTATTCCCAAACATGAAGACCACAGATTGAAAAATTGTTGCGTGAGCGTTTTACGGCTTGCAGCACTTAAGATGCCGACGGTCCTTGAGCCGATTAGCGCCGAATTAGAACATTTGTCACAAATACGGTTTCTGGCGTCTGCACTTGTCACAATTTAGGTCATCAATTTAAATAGCTGCATATTAAAGGAAATTCGATATCTCTTTGTGAAACTAAAATTAAACTTTGTGGTAAATTAACAGCGAGACTGGGATTTTGTTTCGTTGGTGTGAAATGTAAGGTTTTTAAATACTGGTTACTGGTTTTTCGTTAACAGAAATTACGACACTTAGCACTCGTGTGTAAGTTGTCCGTCTCACTGAGTTTATATTAAGGTGTACTGATACTAACTACACCCGTCACATGCGAATTTTTCCTTCATATAAAGTTTATACCTTATCGATTAGTAGACTTAGATAGTGAATTAAATTATTGATGCGGACTTGTGTAAAATCAGGAACACCCTGGCTCCACTAACAGCTAGTAATCAATACAGCAGCTGTCCAGCTTGTTTAGTATATGCCACTTCTGTCCAACTTAATTCCTTCTTGACTCCCGTGTGGATAACTGATAATTTCTTGTGATACATATGGTGGGTGGGTGGGTGAGTGAGTGAGTGAGTGGGTGGGTGAGTGAGTGGGTTAGTGAGTGAGTGAGTGGGGGTGGGTGGGTGGGTGAGTGAGTGAGTGAGTGAGTGGGTGAGTGGGTGAGTGAGTGGGTGGGTGGGTGAGTGGGTGGGTGGGTGGGTGAGTGGGTGCGTTGGTGGTGGGTGAGTGGGTGGGTGAGTGGGTGCGTTGGTGGGTGGGTGAGTGGGTGGGTGAGTGAGTGAGTGAGTGGGTGGGTGGGTGAGTGAGTGAGTGGGTTGGTGGATGGGTGGGTGAGTGAGTGGGTTAGTGAGTGAGTGAGTGAGTGAGTGGGTGAGTGAGTGAGTGAGTGGGTGGTGGGTGTGTGGGTGGGTGGGTGGGTGAGTGGGTGCGTTGGTGGGTGGGTGAGTGGGTGGGTGAGTGAGTGAGTGGGTGGGTGGGTGGGTGGGTGAGTGAGTGGGTGGGGTGGTGAGTGGGTGGGTGGGTGGGTGGTGAGTGGGTGCGTTGGTGGGTGGGTGAGTGGGTGGGTGGAGTGAGTGAGTGAGTGAGTGGGTGGGTGAGTGAGTGGGTGGGTGGGTGAGTGGTGGGTGGGTGGGTGGTGAGTGGGTGCGTTGGTGGGTGGGTGAGTGGGTGGGTGAGTGAGTGAGTGGGTGGGTGGGTGGGTGAGTGAGTGAGTGGGTTGGTGGATGGGTGGGTGAGTGAGTGGGTTAGTGAGTGAGTGAGTGAGTGAGTGGGTGAGTGAGTGAGTGAGTGGGTGGGTGGGTGTGTGAGTGAGTGGGTGGGTGGGTGAGTGAGTGAGGTGGGTCGGTCAGTCAGACTAGTCAGCCACTAGTACCAGGATCAGTCAGTCAGTCAAATCAGACATCAGTTTAGAGAGAGAGAAGTGACAGAGAGAGAGAACGTGATGTGAGCGATGAGAGAAGTGTCCTGTGAAGTGAGTGATTCAGTGAGTAAATGAGTGAGTGAATGAGTGAGTAAATGAGTGAGTTAGTGGAGTGAGTGAGTGAGTGGGTGGGTGGGTGGGTAGTCAGTCAGTCAGTCAGTCAGTCAGACAGTCAGCCAACTACTTAGCCAGTCAGTCAGTCAATCAGTCAGTTAGAGAGAGAGAGAGAGAGAGAGAGAGAGAGTGAGTGAGCGAGAGAGAAGTGTCCGTGTGAGTGAGTGATTCAGTGAGTAAATGAGTGAGTGAATGAGTGAGTAAATGAGTGAGTTAGTGAGTGAGTGAGAGAGAGAGTGAGAGAGAGAGAGAGTGAGTGAGCGAGAGAAAGTGTCCGTGTGAGTGAGTGATTCAGTGAGTAAATGAGTGAGTGAGTGAGTGAGTAAATGAGTGAGTGAGTGAGTGAGTGAGAGAGAGAATGAGAGAGAGAGAGAGAGAGAGAGAGAGAGAGAGAGAGAGAGAGACAGAGAGTGGTTGTGTATGTGTGTATGTGTCAATTAACATATGGAATCCGAACCGAACCTACCGTGTTGAACACTGCCGATCTCTCCACTCCCACCAGCCCAGCCTTGTTTTCACCATCATCATTAGTCCAGGTTTCAAAGTGTGAATTGCACAAATATTTGCTCCATGTCAGTCCATGACGGATGGGAGTTCACTCGAGTTCTCGCCTGGAAGAGAACCTGTGCTCTGGGAACTAACGCTGTAGAATTGTCTGAATAATCTGAGGTCTGTTATTTTGATAGTCTGTTTTAACCAAGTCTGTGTTTTACTATTTTATCAACTTGAGTGCGGGATTTGGAATTCCGAGGTTTAACGTTGAGTTGAGTTGAGTTGAGTTGAGGTGAGTTGAGATGAGTTGAGTCAAGAGCCGACGTCATTGCACTCTGGGTATTCCCATTAACGCTCAGTTCTCATCTTCAACAGCCAGTGTATAGTTCTAATACTAATGGTGCCCGTTGCAATCTGATTATATGTCCGGCTTGCTTTACCTCTGAGTGACGACTGTCTACCAGATCCTCTGACCACCCCTTGCTGCCGCATTCTCTCTAGTCCATGATAGTCTATCTGTTCTTCTGCATTATTCACGTGCTTCCAGAAGGCATTCACCACATCTGCCTTATCGTGTATGAAATCAACCCTCAATGATGCAGCGCCAGCCAATCTATCCGCCTGTTCATTTCCAACCACACCAAAGTGTCCTAGAGAAAAGATCCAGCGAATACTCACAAACCGCGACCTCTGAACTGATGCATGTCTCATTCTGCACGAAGCATGCCGGTTAACTCGATGTATGACGCCCCTTTGTTGCTCGCAGTAGGTCGTTTTCCTCCAACTTGAAGTTTTATGTCCGCCTCTAATCGAAGTATGGCGACCCATTTTTAACTTGAAGTATGGCGTCACTTTCTAACTCGAGCTTTGCCATCTGTAGCTGATATTTGACGTCTACCTGTAGTTCAAAATGTAACGTCCCTTTCTGACTTCAAATATGATGTCATCTTGTATGTAACCCGAAGCGTGATTCTCGTCTCCAGCTTGAAGTTGACGTCCGTCTCTAACTCGAATATTGACGTTGGTCTCTAACTGGAACATTGACGTTGGTCTCTAACTCGAATATTGACGTTGGTCTCTAACTCGAATATTGACGTTGGTCTCTAACTCGAATATTGACGTCCGTCTCTAAGTCGAATATTGACGTTGGTCTCTAACTCGAATATTGACGTTGGTCTCTAACTCCAATATTGACGTTGGTCTCTATCTCGCGCTGGCTCCCTGGCGCCGGAGTTAAGGGCGTAGTATGTAATCCCGAATACCGCGTTCGAAACACAGCTGCGGTAGCAGACCGCCTTACGTTGGTTTTTATAAAATGATATGAATGCCTATCGTTCAAAAAGCTATGGCAAACTACTGAACGTAAATTCGCAAAGATATCACAAACAGTCAAAGAATACTGGGGGTGACTGCGAACGTCCTGTATAGGATATGCAACTAGCTTTTTTTGTTAAAAATTCTAACTCGGAGTATGACGTACCAGTCTAACTCGAAGTTTGCCGCCCTTTCTAACTGAAAGTAAAACGTCCCCTTCTTTATCGCGACAGCATCTGTGTTGTCTAGTCCCTCCTCTAGTTTCTACTTCTTTCTTCTACTTCAATAAACACTAAACAATACATGTGTATTTATTTGTAAACTGTCTTAGCGGCCTCAAAGGGATTCCAGAATAATATTTCTATGTTGAAGCATGACGTTACCTTGTAACTCGAATTATGACGTCGTCTTGTCACTCGAAGCTTAACGTCCCCTTAATTCATCATGTGGCGTGCCGATAAGCGTGGGTGGTCATGTTTTTCCACTTTTAGAGATCACCAGAGTCGTGGATCAGCTCAGTGTTCTTGCTTCACCCCCCCCCCCCCCCCCCACTCGAATTATTACATCAATCTCTAACTCGAAATATGATGTCAGCTTCTAATTTAAAGTATGAATTCCATCTCTAACTCGAAAAGTTTCGTGTTAACATCCACATATGCTTAATATATTCAGAGCTATTCTACTACCTCTGATCTATTGCTCTCAAGGCTGAAATAAGCAGATTAGAATAACAACCAAGAAGAGACAAATTACAGCTATGAAGTCAACCAAAATCTTTCCTGCATTAACAGGAAAACAAAAATAAACAAGTCTAACTAAATGTATCGTTAATATCGCAGCTTCTCTATTAATGAACATAGAGCAAACAACGTACATTTCAAGGTGAATGTGGAAGAAGAAGACATATATTTGAACATTTCGTGTTCTCACATCACAGTGGTTTAGAACAATTCAACCAGTGTAAAACGATGGTAACCGTTTCTGTCTGGGCGTGCTAGATTGAGTTGCCACTTATCACGACAGTGGTCTGAGTTCAAGCCTATATTAAGGAGGGTTTGTGTGTTTCACTTAGGGTGAACTACCATAGTTGTATAATAGTTAAACAGGCTACCAATTTACTGAATTGTTAATTGATTGACTGGTTAACTGGTTGATTTACTGGGCTATTACTTATTTGGATACATGTTTGATTGATTGATTGATTAGTTGGTTAGTCAATCCGTCAGTCATTTAGTTAGTTAGTTAGGTAGTTAGTTAGTTAGTTAGTTAGTTAGTTAGTTAGTTAGTTAGTTAGTTGACTGGTTAGATAGTAGTTTGGTTGGTATGAAGGTTGATTGATTGGTTAGTTAGTCAGTTGGTTTGCTGATTGGTTGGATAGTTGATTGATTGGTTAGTTAGTCGGTTGGTTGGCTGGTCAGTTGGATGGTTAATTGATTGGTTAGTTATTCGGTTGGTTGGCTGGTTAGTTTGATGGTTGACTGACTAGTTAGCTAGTCGGTTCGTTGGCTGGTTGGTTGGATCGTGATTAATTGGTTAGTTAGTCGGTTGGTTGGCTGGTTGGTTGGATAGTTGATTTATTGGTTAGTTAGTCGGTTGGTTGGCTGGTTGACTGATTGGTTAGTTGGTTAGTTTGTTGGTTGGGTGGTTGGATTGTATATTATATTGCTTACTTTAATATTAGATCTAAAGTGTTGTCTGACATTCATGGCAATGAACAAACACGATGAGAAATGACGCCGACGTCTCTTTCTGCAGTTCGTTTTTGAACCGTTTCATGAGTGGTCTTTGGTCGTCACGAGAAGACACCTGTTTGATAAACGCATCGAGTGTCGTCCACGTAATTGTTCATCTTTTTGTTTCATACGTGGTTGTTAGTTGTTACGAGTATTTCTTGTTAAATATTCGCTTTTTCACCGAAGAAGAGTGTGGTAATAACGTTGGATTTTGTTGTTTGCCTAGTTCCGTAGTCACAACAGAGTCTGTTGTTTGATAGTTCCATACTCACATTTGTATGCGTCTGTTATTTGCCTAGCTCTGTAGTCACATTTGTATGAGTCTGTTGTTTGACAAGCTCCGTAGTCACATTTTGCACCGGCAAATTAAAAAAAAATGCAATTTGTTGGTTTTTTTTTTTTTGTTTTTAGAATTCTACAACGAAAGAACCACATCATTATAACCTCTCGTTTCTTTCTAATGTTGGTATTCGGGATTCATTATTCACAGACATATAATCTCTTGATCTTGACAATCGTGTGTCGTGTAGTCAGTTATTAGTCAAAGATGAATTATCTACCGTATAACACTGGCCGATATTACCTGCTTTCTGTTAGCGCCGACACCCAACATTGTGACAATGGCTTCGGGTGGAGGAGCTTAACTGGGAGGGTATAAGCCTTATCCTAGTGCAGGTAACTGCAATGTAAATACTGTCATAACAGGGCAGATCAGGCCCTAAATCTTGGTTGGCAACTGGTCTAGGATCGAAGCTCGGACAGGCGGACAGTTAAAGCATTGCTTGGCTGATCCGGCAGCTTCTGCAGCTTGTCTTGTTCCAGATGTAGGGGTGTTACCTTTCCTCTGGAGTAAACTAGGCAGGCTGAGAGAGAGGGATGCTGCTGCACGGGCAGCTTCTGCTTTGGAGAGGTATAACTCTACGCCTGGTCACCGCTATTATGCCGTTTTTGAAGCACAATGTAACAAACAATCGTCTGTCATGAGAGCAAGGTGCCAGTTTTATGGTTTCATGATCACAGACATACAGTAGCCATTATAAACTTGGTCTCTGGGGTTCATGTTCACCCACATATAGTTTATTTATAATCTAGGTCTCTGGGTTCATGCTCACCGACATGTAATCTATTTATAATTTTTGTTTCTAGTTTTCATGTTCACAGACATACAGTCATCAGTAATTATAATCTTAGTCTCCGGCGTGAGGAGCGGCTGGCCGAGAGGCTGGAACGCCGGACTCTCATTCGGTAGACCCCGGTTCGATCCCTCGGTAAAGTGTGGGATTTTTTTCTGTCGGGGGCAAAAACAAAATCCTAACCTGCACAGTTCGCGGCGACTGCACTAGCCAGGCTGGCCTTAATTCCTCAGGCTCAAAGACCCCTCTGCCATACACCGCAAGGTACTTTTTTTTTTCCCCCCTCGTTTCCATCCTGTTTCAGGATATTGCGGTCAGTATCAGCATCTTTCAGCTGTATGTTGATTCCTAGGCTAGATTACGCTCATCAGCACGCCACGACTTTCTGAGCGACCGGCTCCATACTCTCATAAGTCACTTTTGCGATTCGAACCACTGCTAATTCTCGTCGCGTCACGTGACGATGGTCTCTGGGGCTCATGTTCACAGACATATAATCATTTTATAATCTTGGTCTCTGAGGTTCATGTTCACAGACATGATGCAAACTTGCAAGGGAAGAAAACTTTCCACGGGTAAATAGAGCCCATGACCTCCTATGAAGTCTGCCTAGTTTAAGCAAACCTTACACAAATGCACATTGAAGTCTGACACACTGACCTTTGGGGTGTCTAAGTGAGACACACTCCCCTCGGAACAGGAAAGAACAAGTAGAAAAAGGTGAGAATTATATCACGCCGTTCTTGTCCAAGTGGAGCAGCTGGCCGAGTGGCTAGAACGCCGAGCTCTCCTTCGGAAGACCCAGGTTCGAATCCTCGGTAAGGCGTGGATATTTTTCTGTCCGGGGGCAAAAAGAAAACTCTAGCCTACACAATTTGCGGCGACTGCACTAGCCATGTGACCTTAATTCCACAAGCTCAAGACCTCCCTGCCCTACACCGCAAGGTATTATAGGCAGTAAATGATAGTTCTTGTCCAAACTCCTTATGTCCATATTGTAAATCAAACATGATCCAGGAAATATAATATCAGTTCTCTTGGACGGTCCAGTGGAAATATAGTTAAGACTTTTGCCTCGCATGTGGAGAAGTGGTCAAGACGTCTGCCTCGCGCTCCGAAGATTGTGGGTTCAAGTCAGGGCACGTCTTTTCGATTCACGAGTGCATTTTTCTCGGAGACTCCTGGGGGTCGTCGACGGAGCTACGGATTTAATGCTTTGTGCGATGCTTTCGGCAGGATGTCCTGCGGAAGAGACCGAGCCATATTGGATAAAACCCGGCGCAAGGAATACGATCCTCTCGACATTTTCTGAAAGTCATACGTTCGCTTCAAAATTCATAGTTGAGGTCATGGCTGGAGTTCGTGGTTTGTGCGATGATCTCGGCAGACATCTTGCCGTTCTACAGACACAGTCCGATACAGAAAGGGGCTGAAATCGTGCAGGGAAGACGATGCCCTGTCCTAACACCTTTAATATGAACTTTATGCTCTCAGAATTCGGACCATACACACAACATGTTTTCGGTAATCACAAAAAGTTGTAGCCAACCAGAGAAATCCTCCTCCCTGAATACAGTGATGAAGATGGAAGGCAACGACAAGAGAACGTTTCCGGTATCTGAGAATGAGGCGAGCCGAGGATGTTTTCTCGAGCCGAGGATGTTTTCTCTCGAAAGCGTTGCCGTTGAGTGGATGTATTTTTCATTACACCTCATCAACTCCCAAAATGCCATGGACAAACAAATAAATCACGTGACAAGTTATCCGTATCTTTTAACGAGTAAGAATTCATACCCGTGAAGGTGGCGGGGGAAAGGAGGCGGCGGATTTTATCGAGGTAATTGTTTATGCGACTCCTAAAGGGTTTTGAGACGAATTTTGTTACAAGAGAAAATATTTTAATGAGTTTCCAAATAACAATGTTTTATTTATCCACGCTGCGTTTCAAACAGACGGCGAGCCGCAGTAATCGCCATCTGGGCTGGGTTTAAAGAATTCTGGCGCGCTTAAATAGGGTTAACATTAAAAACAGGTTCCTATGTTACAATTGTTTATTTTCGTCTTTGAAAAACCTCGTTTGACTTTCGCAGATTTGTAAGTAATGTCGTAATCACCGACCCTTCTTTCTTTTCTTTGTTTTGTGTTTTTCTTCTTCTGTCATTCTATCTATAGTCTAAATGACAATAAGGACTAGCAGTCTTGTTTGGATAAATACACGCACATACGCTCATACACAGACAGAACCTGTCTGGGCATAATGGCTAGCGCATTTGACTGTCCTCATAGGGAACATGGAGGTCATAAGTTCACATAATTTGGATGTTTGTCACTCCGGAGGTCCACCCTGACTTTACACTGGACACCAGGCGATTCTCTAGGAGTGTGTGGTTAAAGGAGGGATACTGCCCACTTCAGACCTGCAGTGTCGTTTGGCCAAGAAAGTTTAGTCCCAGCAGCGGCTCTGCAACATGTTCAGATGATGTGGAAGTGCGATCCTCCAACAGCATCCTGATTATTATTATTATTATTATTATTATTATTATTATTATTATTATTATTATTATTATTATTATTATTATTATTTTTATTATTTTCCATCTTCATATACCAAAACTACTAATACTACTACTACTACTATCACTACTACTACTACTACTACTACTACTACTACTACTACTACTACTACTACTACTACTACTACTACTACTACTACTACTACTACTACTACTACTACTACTACTACTACTACTACTACTACTACTACTACTCCACCCTCCACCTCCACATATTCTTCTTCCTCCTCTTCTTCTTCTTCTTCTTCTTCTTCTTCTTCTTCTTCTTCTTCTTCTTCTTCTTCTTCTTCTTCTTCTTCGAAGGGCATCGAACGAGATTCGCAATCTCGCATAGCGAGTTCGAAATCAGTTGTACGCCATTTGGAAGCAGGCTGCTTTGTGGTGATATTTAACAGTGGTATGAGCGTCGGTCGTTCAAAAAAGCAATAGCAAAGTATTAAACATAAATTTGCCTTACAAATCACAAACAGTCAAACGCGGCTGGGATTGAATGCAACGTCATGTAAACTAACTTAAAGTGGTATAAAGAGACGGACTTGGTGATGGGACTTCGACACATTTTCTTAATCTACACTGCCTTAACCACTATGTCATCCCGGCTTGCATGATAGACGAAGATAGGCAACTGTTGTTATTACAGATAGATGGAGGCGTGTGATGGAAGCGACCAAAGGAAAACATCCGTCGACCGGCTGTGAGGCTTGCATGATTGGTCCACGCCAGAGCGAGCGCCGTGTCTCAGCTGCATGCACGTCTACTGACCGGCTGTCTCTTTAACTTCAATTAGATCCTGTGCTGTCTGGGTCTAACCAGCTCTTTAAGCTTTACAAATTCAGTAACATCCATTGTTTCATCTACTACGGCATGTTTAAAATAATGTTTTGCATATCCTTTACAGGACATCGCTGTCAACATCAGCATCTTTCAGCTGATTGTTGATTTCTTGGAAAGATTACGCTCAGTAGTTTGCTATTGCTTTCTGAGCGACCGGCTCCATACTCTCATAAGTCACTGGCACGACTCGAACCGCTTTCAATTCTCGTGTGCTCACGTCAACCACGAGAGTATTCGAGGTTACGGAGAAAGCTGCTAATACCTCGGCCAGGGAGACCTGCACCACGGCATGTACGAGGGGCTTAAGATTAAAACCTTAAATGTGTCTGTGTGTGTTTGCGTGTGAGTGTAGGTGTGTGTGTGTGTGTGTGTCTGTGTGTGTGTGTGCTTGCGTGTGAGTGTAGGTGTGTGTGTGTGCAGGTGTGTGTGTGTGTGTGTGTGTGTGTGTGTGTGTTCTGAACAAGTAAAGAACAAATGTATCATTTTAGTATGTAGTCACCACTGCGTTCAATGCAACATTAGGTATGCGAATAATACAGAATTGATTGCAGACAATGAGCAGGATCTGTAACATTTAGTAGATGAGGTTGTTACACACAGTGAACAACTGGGGTTAGAATTAAATTGTAGAAAGACACAGATTATGATCGTCACTGGGAAGAACGAAGTAGCACAATGTAATATACAAGTAAATGGGAATATTCTTCAACAAGTGAATCGGTACAATTATCTCGGAACAGTCATAACATCTGATGGGAGATGCCTTGAAGAGATTAGAACAAGAATCGCCATGGCGAAAGTAGCCTTTAGCAAGATGAAAAACATACTGAAAAATAAAAAGATGTCAATTTAAACGAGTAAAAGAGTGTTGAGATGTTACATAGAGCCTGTACCTCTGTATGGATGTGAAACTTGGACAATGAGCAGTCAAGCTGAAAAACATCTGATGGCTGTGGAAGTGTGGTTTGTGAGGAGAATGCAAAGAAAGACAGAAAAACCAATGACTAAGTACTGCAGGAAACAAATGAAAATTGTAAATTGATTAGAGAAATTATACTTAGACAATCAAAATTTTTTGGACATGCTATGAGAAGAAATGAACTGGAGACCTTGATGAAAACTGGCAAGATCGAAAGGAACATGACAAGGGGAAGACCGAGAGTAAAATACCTGGACGGCTTGGCCACATGGCATGGTGGAGACAGGAACACTAATCTGATCCACGACTCTGGTGATCGAGTGAAATGGCGAGTCATGATCACCCACGCTTTCCGGCACGGCACATGGTGGATAGCTTTACAGGACATCGCTGTCAACACCACCATTTTACCGCTGTTTTCGATGTCATGGCAAGATCACGCTCAGTAGTTTGCCATTGCCTTCTGAGCGGCCGGCTCACATACCTTCGCAAGAAACCAACACGATCAGCTACCGAATCTCGAACAGCTGCGTTACCCCACGTGGATATACGGGATTACGGAGAAAGTCATAACCCCTTCGCCAGGAAGCCCAACTTTACCACCTTACCTACAAATTATAATTGTTGTTCGTTTTTTTTTTTCTTGTTATATTAGCCCACTTGGCTGACTTTGTAACGCAGTGGTTTGTGAAATAATCTGCTCGCCTGTCTACTGGAGTGGTTTGTGAAATAATCTGCTCGCCCGTCTACTGGAGTGTTTGTCTACTGGAGTGGTTTGTGAAATAATCTGCTCGCCTGTCTACTGGAGTGGTTTGTGAAATAATCTGCTCGCCTGTCTACTGGAGTGGTTTGTGAAATAATCTGCTCGCCCGTTCTACTTGAGTGGTTTGTGAAATAATCTGCTCCCCTGTCTACTTGAGTGGTTTGTGAAATAATCTGCTCCCCCGTCTACTGGAGTGGTTTGTGAAATAATCTGCTCGCCCGTCTACTGGAGTGGTTTGTGAAATAATCTGCTCGCCCGTCTACTGGAGTGGTTTGTGAAATAATCTGCTCCCCCGTCTACTGGAGTGGTTTGTGAAATAATCTGCTCCCCCGTCTACTTGAGTGGTTTGTGAAATAATCTGCTCGCCCGTCTACTGGAGTGGTTTGTGAAATAATCTGCTCGCCCGTTCTACTTGAGTGGTTTGTGAAATAATCTGCTCCCCCGTCTACTTGAGTAGTTTGTGAAATAATCTGCTCCCCCGTCTACTTGAGTGGTTTGTGAAATAATCTGCTCCCCGTCTACTGGAGTGTTTGTGAAATAATCTGCTCCCCCGTCTACTTGAGTGGTTTGTGAAATAATCTGCTCCCCCGTCTACTGGAGTGGTTTGTGAAATAATCTGCTCCCCCGTCTACTTGAGTGGTTTGTGAAATAATCTGCTCGCCCGTCTACTTGAGTGGTTTGTGAAATAATCTGCTCCCCCGTCTACTTGAGTGGTTTGTGAAATAATCTGCTCCCCCGTCTACTTGAGTGGTTTGTGAAATAATCTGCTCCCCCTTCTACTGGAGTGGTTTGTGAAATAATCTGCTCCCCCGTCTACTTGAGTGGTTTGTGAAATAATCTACTCGCCCGTTCTGCTTGAGTGGTTTGTGAAATAATCTGCTCCCCCGTCTACTTGAGTGGTTTGTGAAATAATCTGCTCGCCCGTCTACTTGAGTGGTTTGTGAAATAATCTACTCGCCCGTTCTGCTTGAGTGGTTTGTGAAATAATCTGCTCCCCCGTCTACTTGAGTAGTTTGTGAAATAATCTGCTCGCCCGTCTACTTGAGTGGTTTGTGAAATAATCTGCTCGCCCGTCTACTGGAGTGGTTTGTGAAATAATCTGCTCGCCCGTTCTACTTGAGTGGTTTGTGAAATAATCTGCTCCCCCGTCTACTTGAGTGGTTTGTGAAATAATCTGCTCCCCCGTCTACTTGAGTGGTTTGTGAAATAATCTGCTCGCCCGTCTTCTGGAGTGGTTTGTGAAATAATCTGCTCGCCCATTCTACTTGAGTGGTTTGTGAAATAATCTGCTCCCCCGTCTACTGGAGTGGTTTGTGAAATAATCTGCTCGAACGTTCTACTTGAGTGGTTTGTGAAATAATCTGCTCGCCCGTCTACTTGAGTGGTTTGTGAAATAATCTGCTCGCCCGTCTACTTGAGTGGTTTGTGAAATAATCTTCTCGCCCGTCTACTGGAGTGGTTTGTGAACTAGCCTGCTCGCCCATTCTACTTGAGTGGTTTGTGAAATAATCTACTCGCCCGTCTACTTGAGTGGTTTGTGAAATAATCTGCTCACCCGTTCTACTTGAGTGGTTTGTGAAATAATCTGCTCCCCCGTCTACTTGAGTGGTTTGTGAAATAATCTGATCGTCCGTCTACTGGAGTGGTTTGTGAACTAGCCTGCTCGCCCGTTCTACTTGAGTGGTTTGTGAAATAATCTGCTCGCCCGTCTACTGGAGTGGTTTGTGAAATAATCTGCTCGCCCGTTCTACTTGAGTGGTTTGTGAAATAATCTGCTCGCCCGTTCTACTTGAGTGGTTTGTGAAATAATCTGCTCGCCCGTCTACTTGAGTGGTTTGTGAACTATTGTGAAAGTCTGGCCGATTTGTCTGCCAGCCTGTCTCCCTGCCTGCCTCCCTGCCTGTCTGCGTGTCTGTCTATACCTTCCTCTCGCTTTCTCTTTCTCTGTCTCTGTCTCTTGCTCTCTCTCTCTCTCTCTCTTTCTCTCTCTCTGTCTCTCCCCGTCTAATGTCTGTATCTCTGTCTCTGTTCTCTCTCTCTCTCACTCTCTCTCTCTCTCTCTCTCTCTCTCTCTCTCTCTCTCTCTCTCTCTCTCTCTCTCTCTCTCTCTCTCTCGTTATGTTTAAGTTTTCTGCCGCTGTTTTCCTCACAATTCTGTATCTCACGCACATATACTCTTCTTTAGAATAATTTCAGAACCTACTGGTTCCTTCCCACACCATATATATATTTCACACGCTTTATCTCAACGCCTATATTTGTGTCCTGCCGCTGCTGTCTCCATCATCACTGTCCCTTTAACTCTATCTACCCGCCTCACCCCATTTTGTTTCTTTCCAAAAACTAAATGTCTCAGACACGAAGAAAACGATTATACCTTGACGACAGATATACATCCTTTTTATCATCATCACCGGTCCCTGAAGAAACAGCACCATTTTCCTTCGCGGTAAGTGACGAGATTTCACGATAGCTGGGCACAAATATACACCGTTGAACAGGCGCGACGAAAGGATACACCAAAAACCTGTCGACTCAGATAAACACAAGGGATAAATGTTTGTTCTCTATGGCCGTACACTCGGTTTCCCTGCCGTGTTTATGACAAGGCCAAGAAACCAGCGCAAGTGAGAATGGCGTTGATGTGGAGATAAACATAGAAAAGTTGCCAAATGTAAACATTAGAAACGATCAGTTTACATGTTTTTGATGTGTTCTGTCCTTCTCGCTTACATGTCTTCCTTGCGCTATGTATGTTCACATGGTGCGATTCCAGTTAAGTCATAGAGTTGTTGTTGTTGCTATGGTTGCTATAGTTCTTATAGTTATCATAGCTGTTATAATTGATATGGTTGTTACAGTTGTTATAAATAAAATCACGTCATTTCTGTAATCATACCATTGCTGTAATCACCTCATTGCTGTAATCATACCGCTGCTATAATCACCTCATTGCTGTAATCATACCGCTGCTATAATCGCCTTATTGCTGTAATCATACCGCTGCTATAATCACCTCATTGCTGTAATCATACCGCTGCTATAATCACCTCATTCCTCCAATCATACCGCTGCTATAATCACATCATTACTATAATTATACCATTGTTGTAATAGCCTCATTGCTGTCATCATACCACTGCTGTAATCACCTCACTGATGTAATAATATCATACATGTAATATCACTTCGGTAACCACATCATTGCACTGGTAAGCATTTCTAATGTTAGCGCCTGACTGAAATGATTATCTCACCCACTCGTGCTACTACTTCCTTTCACATTAGATTCAGTATTCGCCAAACTGTTACTTGTATTTGCATCACTGTTTGACAAGTAAGGAAAACAAAACTATACACCTGATCTTTTGCACCTTGGAAAGGAATTATCGAGAATGAAAGGAACTATTAATTAAACTATTAAAGTCATTGTCATCCATACATGGGGACTTTTATGTTGCATGCCCTAACTGTAGTGCAACTTATGGACTGAATGGTTCGATGTGCAATGAGGATGATCTGTCGACTAACTAACTGTGGTGTCACAGCTGCAGAAATCCTTTCGCATTTTCCTTTCCAGCTATAAGATTATTTCCCCTTGACCCCCTCTGCCGTGTCTCCACCTTGTCGTGGTAGAGGGGCTTGCGTGTTCCAATGACCCCAAGATCTATACCGACGGTAGCACAGCTAATGGTAGGGTCTCCCATGTCGGACAGGTCAAGGGATAGGAACCAGACCAAGAGAGACACACCTGCTGCCTTGTAGGTGGAATGGGAACAGTCAAAGGCCAGGGAGAGCACACCCAAACAATGCTTGTCGAAATTGGATGTACTGAGCCACAGGCATGACAAAGCTGTGCAAAGTATCTTAATCAATCCATGACGCCACAGATTAAAATTAATCAGTATGGTGCTAATCCCGTGAAGTCCCATCAGGCTGTGATAGTGCCGGGACACCTGCCTCGAGGGGTCCACCCATTACTACTGGTGATCACCTTCCCCTGTGCTGTGGAGTCAAGGCATAGAGGGGTAGGGTAAGAGCTACTGACCAAACACCTCGGACACTCAACATACTACAGTGGAATGCTGAAGGAGTATCTAACAAGAAAGTCCCCTTAACACATCGTCTTCATAAAGATAGAATAGATGTGGCATGCATTCAAGCATCACACCTCAATGTCCATTGCAGTTTCTCAGTCAGAGGATATCAGGCCACACGTTTCGACCGAGAAGGACACAAAGGAGGAGTTCTAATACTTACACGAAACACAATACCTTGTAGTGAAGTATCTGTGACTTCTTACAACCAAATGGAAATTATAGTTGTTGATATAATGATAAAGGATGTGAAAATAAGAGTTTACAATCTGTTTAGCCCAGCAGATAAGAACCTTACAATTTCAAACATGAAAATAACTGACATAAACTGCATTATTGTCGGAGACTTTAATAGCAACTGACATAAACTGCATTATTGTCGGAGACTTTAATAGCCGTTCAGAAAGATGGAGATACCCAGATACTGACAACAGAGGACATAAAGTGGAGGACTGGGAAATAGACTCAAATCTCCATCTACTCAAACAAAGCGGACGACAAACGGAGCTTCTACTCTAGAAGATGGTTTGCCACTTCTACTCCAGACTTAGCTTTCTGCACAGGAGACATCCTCCGCAAAATCGATCGCCATGGTTTGACCAATTAGCAGGTAGTGACTACAGACCAATCAAGCTTGTAATGAATATGGAGTATATTCCACAGGAGCAAAAGCCGTTGCTTCGGTGGAATTACAAACGAGCTGATTGGGACAGATTCGCCATACTAACAGACAAATATTGTGAAAACATAAATATACGACATGGCAATATGAAACAAATGGTGTAAAGTCTAAACAAAGCAATAATGCAGTGAGTCCACACTGAGTCCATTCCAAGAGGAGCGAGGAAAAATTACAAACCATACTGGACTGAAGAATTACACAATTTTGAGGACAAAGTGGAAATGCCAGGAAGACAGCAGAGAAAGAACAAACAACTGAAGCGAACATCTCTCTCAAAGCCATCTATATATATATATATATATATATATATATATATATATATATATATATATATATATATATATATATATATATATATATATATATATATATATATATATATATATAAAACACGATGTATGTATGTCCGTCCGTTCTTTATGCGTTCGAGAACGGTCCATCCGATTGAGATGAAATTTTCTACACGTTTTCTTTTCATTAATGTGCAACTTTCTGTCATAGTCTTTTAGTGTAAATTCGGCTACTTACATACTAAAATTTACTACTACTACTATTACTTACTAAAATTTTCTACACGTTTTCTTTTCATTCCTGTGCAACTTTCTGTCATAGTCTTTTAGTGTAAAATCGGCTACTTACATACTAAAATTTAATATTTCATTTTTCATTATAATTTCTATATAGCAAGGGGACTTAACTCTAGAAAAGTTATTTCAAGGGGCATAACTTTTAATAACATTTCTATATACTTTGTAGTCATATTGTTGCATCGTTTTCAAAGATTTATAAACTCTTTGTCTATAGTTATTTACAGGCATATGAGTTATAATAATGATATAATCTTTAAGGCATTTTCAAAGTTTTCATAAAAATAATGCATAATGCATAACATTGTAACTCATCATTTTATGCTTAAAGAAGTTATCTACAGTCATGTAGGTGATTTAAAAACAGTTTTCATTCAAAATAATGGATGGTGTGTGGAAGGACATTCTTTTAAGTTACTGTGTGAATTTAATGAGACGCTCCCCGCCAGGAGCTGGGCGAAGCCACGCCGGGTCAGATAGATAGACAGACAGACAGACAGATAGTCGGGAACGGGAGCTTATATGACTACTTATATGAACTAAATTAGATGCTCCCCATCAGGGACTGGGTGAAGCCGGGCCGGCTCAGACAGACAGACAGACAGACAGACAGACAGACAGACAGACAGACAGACAGACAGACAGACAGACAGACAGACAGACAGACAGACAGACAGACAGACAGTCGGGAACGGGAGCTTATATGACTACGTATATGAATTACATGAGATGCTCCCCACCAGGGACTGGGTGAAGCCGGGCCGGGTCAGACAGACAGACAGACAGACAGACAGACAGACAGACAGACAGACAGTCGGGAACGGGAGCTTATATGACTACGTATATGAATTAAATGAGATGCTCCCCACCAGGGACTGGGTGAAGCCGGGCCGGGTCAGACAGACAGACAGATAGACAGACAGACAGACAGACAGATAGTCGGTAACGGGAGCTTATATGACTACTTATTTGAATTAAATGAGATGCTCCCCACCAGGGACTGGGTGAAGCCGGGCCGGGTCAGCCAGACAGACAGACAGACAGACAGACAGACAGACAGACAGACAGACAGACAGACAGACAGATAGATAGATCCCCTCCAGGGACTGGGCGAAGCCGGGCCGGGTCAGCTAGTCTAATATAAAATAATAGTAAATCAAACAACAAGAGATTGTTGGAGGAAAAAAACAGAAAATCATAACTTTGACAGATATGAAAACAAACTATGGAAACTAGTGAAATGCATTAACAATGAAAGACCCAGAACCAAATAAGTAACATTTAAACAAGGAAATGCCTTGGTTACAGGGGAAAAAAAGGCTGCAAATGCACTAACGGAATACCATCAATCAATCAATCATGTGAAATACCAGAACGCGTGTGCGGTCACGACTCGTCATTTCACTCGATCACTAGAGTAGTGGATCAGCTCAGTGTTCCTGTCTCGACCATGCCATGTGGCTACGTCATCTAGGTAGTTACTTCTCGGTCTTCCCCTTGGTAATGGAACACTATGTTAGTGCAAATCACATTGATATTATAACCGAACGGAAGAAAGCCATCAAAGATAAACAGACATATCTTAGTAATACAGAGATAGCAGCAGAATATATGATGGCAAACCGAAAAATGGAAGAAATGGAACAGGCAATGAATACCCTTAAAGAAAATCACCAGGAAAGGATGGAATCCCAAATGAAATGCTGATAGGATTAGGTACTAAAGCAAACAAACAAAAGAAACTACTAGCAGTCCTAAATTACAACTGGAAGAGAAGAATAGTCCCACAGGCATGGACGGAAGCAATACTAATACCAGTCACAAAGAAAGGAAAAGACCTAGAAAAATCAAATGGTTATCGACTTATCAGTCTACTTAGCTGTGTAAGACAATTAATGGAACGCATTATCAATGGCAGGCTAACATGGCATCTGGGAGAAAACCAACTCTTAATACAACACCAAGCAGGATTCAGAAAGTACAGATCCACTGAAGATCAAATATTCTATATAGCTCAGGAAATAGAGGATGCCTTCCAAGAGAAAAGCACACATTGGCGGTCTGGATAGATTTAGAAAAAGCATTTGATAAAGTATCGATGGAAGGATTGAAAGTAAAAATGCAAAAAATGCATGTTTGTGGGAAAATGTACAAATGGATCAGCTACTACATTGAGAACAGAACTGCCAGGACAAAAGTACAAGGACAAACCAGCAAAAACATGCCGTTGGAGCAAGGTGTCCCCCAAGGAGGAGTTCTTTCAACAACATGATTCCTAGCATATATAAATGACATCAAGGAAAATTTCCAGCCAGAGTACACACATCCTCCTTTGCAGATGACCTAGCCGTATGGACATCTTAAGAATATATTAGTACAGCTAACAGCAGAATACAGCAAGCCTTATTAGCGCTAGAGGGTTGGGCAACATCATGGCTAGTGAGGATAAGTGAGGAGAAAACAACATGCACAGTGTTCTCCCTCTCAAATAAAACTCAGCACCCTAAGATGTTTTGAATGGAAAAATATTGCGCCATGAATAAAATCCAAACCATCTAGGAGTCACTTTTGATCGTTGCGTGACATGGAAGACACAAAAGAAAAATCGAACAAGAGCAAGGCAAAGAAAGGCAATTATGAAAATGCTTGCTGGTACAATGTGGGGAGCAGATGAGAAAGTTCTCAAGAAGTTAAGTACTGGACGGGTAAGGCCAGTACTGGAATATGACATCACAGCTTTGGCAACAGCAGCTAAGTCAAACATTAACAAAATAAGTAGAGTTCAGTATCAAGGAATGCGGATCCTAACTGGAAGCCTGAAAACAAAAACGTCTGTTAAGCAACTAGAAAAGATCACTTGTTTACAAACAACGCAGGACAGAAGAGATAGTAGAGCCCAGCAACAAGCAAACAAATTTAGAAGATTGACAGACTACCCCTTGCATGAAAAGTTTAATGGTTTTGGAAAGGGAAGACTGAAGCGTAGCAACTTTGTAGAAACTGCAAAACGAAAGATTAGGGCAGATCCTATACTTAACATATCAACAGCCAACCCCATTTGCAATGCACACAAGTTCTCAGCTTGGAGACAGCAACAACTGCCTGAGATGATAGAAAACATTCCTGGTATTGAGAAAAAGAGTACTCAGAAGGAAACAGAAAGAAGAAAATTGCAATAAACTGTGAGTGGCACCTTGCAGTCTTGACAGACCAAAGTATGTGAGTTGGAATATGGCCAATATTCCATCACAATGTCTGGGCAGAGCTTCAGAGAAACATGTGGTGCCCAAACGACATGTTCCACCTCTCGGCCTTATCTTGTGTTTTTCAGAGGAATGGGTAACCAATACGTCTGGCACAAGGTAGGCTGCAGACGCTGACTGCTCAGCGTCAAACCTCCGAGACCTCGCCACCAAGAGCAGATGGCGAGTGATGGCCAGACCCTGGAACCCAAGGGACCCGGCTTAGAGGTGTTCAGCCAAGTTCCACAAGTGAGGGCCTCGTACGCGCCTGGGTACTTCTGTCAATAACAAGTGTCCGGACCTGTGTAAAGCGTGCACTATCGTCAGACTCCCAGCCTGACTTTAGCGGATCCCGCAACCAGCGGGAAATAGGCCCGCCCCGCCGGAGATACCGCAGGAGATATTGCTCGTCTATTGAGGTTTCCAGAAGAACAGCCTGTGGTGAACGGAAGGCCCAATATACGGAAGTGAGGCTAAGCAGCCATGTGCAGGACGTGACGATTCCTTGGATGAGCCCAGTACCAGAGCGCTATGTGTCGGCTCTGCAATTATGGAAGCCTTCTTAGATGGCGGGGAATTCCCATGGTCTGCCCCTGCCTTCCCTTGAGAGCTGATCGGCTGTTCTAGATGGACCAGTTGGCATGGGGGATAACACCACAACAGTGAGAGTCAAACGCCCTACAAATCCCCCGGGAAGGTTAATCCGGTCAACAAACGTCCTAAGAAATCGGATGTGTCGGTTCTAACGGCGTAAGAACGCAGCTCTGCTGTAAACAGGCACAACGCAGTCACGTCCGAAAAATCTCTCCGGATGAACGCAGAAGAAGAAGAAGACTTCCCCTTTACTATTGAGTTGCATTGAGTTGAGTCAAGAACCGACATCACTGCACTCGGGACATTCCCATACATGATACCTCCTCATATGCAACAGCCAGCGAAGAGTCCCAATATTAGTGGTGCCAGTAGCAGTCTGATTATGTTGCCGTCTGGCCTTTCCTCGGTGTCCTGAGTTTCGGCCAGATCTTCTGGTTACTTCTCGCAGCACCATTCTCTCCGAGCAGCGATGATCTATCTATATGTTTTTGTGCACTATACGCACGATTCACTATAAGCCAGTCTAATTGCCAAATAGAGGCGCCATACGAATGTGATAGAAGCATTAGATTAATTATTGTATACTGATTATACATACACTGGAAGAATAACAGCGTGACGATGTATTTAATGATGAAATATTTACAAATGGTATGCATTTGAAAGTAATAACATCAAAGGGAGATCATTTAAACCTCTAACATTAAACAAATTTAAATTGTCTCCCTTTGTTTCAACATCTCTCTTGCGTATTAGTTTCTCAAACACAATCAACATGGCGGACAGATACTCTCAGGAATAGGGGGAATTCTAACGGAGACAAAATAAACGACGAAGTTAACATACCAACAATGCTCAACCAATAATCAAGGAGCAGGAGGCAAGAAATCTCATTCCCTCGGCCATTAGGAGTAAATATTCACATTTCCTGTTGCAGCGACATCGCCCTCGACTGCTGTCTCGGTAAATAGCGCCGAAAAATCGCTTTCCCCTTGTACATTTTTCCTTCTTCTCGCTGTTGTTACAATGGAACGATAGGCTCGCGTTCTTAACAAGCCGAATTAGCCAGAAAACCGCCAAAGTCCAAATAGTTTACACAGACGAGCTACCGAGTCAACTGGTTGTTTGTTCACTTCAAACACGTTCGTGTAAATGAGGATTAGGCTTCAGTGTAAATGAGGATTCCCCTTCAAAGGCTCCAGCTGATCCCTCGCAACACAAGCAGAGTTGCAATGATCTCTCGGACAGCTACAGGAAATGGCAACACTAATTAAAAAGGCAGTCATCCCTCATCTGTTACAACATGACCTACATACAGGAAGTGCGACCTGTGACAGGACGGTGGCGCATGCGTAGTACTACATTTATCTTAACCTGGTGTGCAAGAGTTAAAATGGTGGTTATTGGTTGGTTGTAAACAAGAACTAAAGGTCCTTTTTACATGCCTTGATGTGTTTGGGTATATGGTGCTACACCCATATCTGGACACATAAATGGGCACTCGGTGGGTGGTGTGGTCTGTAGCGCACCGACCGCCTTTGCTTCCTAAGATGTGTCCTAGTACCCATAGTGGCTGCGTTAGCGAAGTTGATAAGGAGCTAACGGGATAATGTCATGAGCAAGGTCTGACAAGGGTTCGATGTCTGGCCTTGTCGCCTGCTACGTGAAGGAAAGATTGGCTAGCTATGCATCCGTGCATTCCGGCCTACAAAATTTGATGGCCCTTTCATATCACCGACCAATTGCAGGAAACTGCTTCAGAAAATTTTATCTTTATTTAAAGTTTAGGCTGGCTAGAATCATCATCATCATCATCATCATCATCATCATCATCATCATCATCATCATCATCATCATCATCGTCATCATCATCATCATCATCATCATCATCATCATCATCGTCATCATCATCATCATCATCATCATCATCATCATCATCATCATCGTCATCATCATCATCATCATCATCATCATTATCATCATCATCATCATCTTCCATTGTTGCCGTCAAGCGTGGTGGGAAGGATTTGTTGACGTTCCAGCGCCCGATTGGTGGCACTGGATAGTGTCATTCCGCGTGATTGTACAATGTCTTTGATGTCGTCAATCCATTTTCTTCTCCGGCGTCTTCTTGCTCTCTAGTCAATCTTACGCCAATAGACGCAGACCTGTTGAGGGTCTAGATTACCTGAACGCCAATAGACGCAAACCTGTTGAGGGTCTAGATTACCTGAACGCCAATAGACGCAAACCTGTTGAGGGTCTAGATTACCTGAACGCCAATAGACGCAAACCTGTTGAGGGTCTAGATTACCTGAACGCCAATAGACGCAAGCCTGTTGAGGGTCTAGATTACCTGAACGCCAATAGACGCAAGCCTGTTGAGGGTCTAGATTACCTGAACGCCAATAGACGCAAACCTGTTGAGGGTCTAGATTACCTGAACGCCAATAGACGCAAGCCTGTTGAGGGTCTAGATTACCTGAACGCCAATAGATGCAAGCCTGTTGAGGGTCTAGATTACCTGAACGCCAATAGACGCAAGCCTGTTGAGGGTCTAGATTACCTGAACGCCAATAGACGCAAGCCTGTTGAGGGTCTAGATTACCTGAACGCCAATAGACGCAAGCCTGTTGAGGGTCTAGATTACCTGAACGCCAATAGACGCAAACCTATTGAGGGTCTAGATTACCTGAACGCCAATAGACGCAAACCTGTTGAGGGTCTAGATTACCTGAACGCCAATAGACGCAAGCCTGTTGAGGGTCTAGATTACCTGAACGCCAATAGACGCAAGCCTGTTGAGGGTCTAGATTACCTGAACGCCAATAGACGCAAGCCTGTTGAGGGTCTAGATTACCTGAACGCCAATAGACGCAAACCTGTTGAGGGTCTAGATTACCTGAACGCCAATAGACGCAAACCTGTTGAGGGTCTAGATTACCTGAACGCCAATGCACCAAGTTGTTGTACCGAGTCGGGAGACGAGTCCCTAGTCAGTGTTACGTCGAAAGATGCAAGCCTGTTGAGAGTCTATACTACCTTATTCCAATGCACCGAACTGAATGGTTTATACTTATAGTCTTCCTGATGATTCACAACCAACCATTCTTCTTCTTATATTACATGTCGTGTGGCGATGGTGATCATGCCTGTCCACTGCCTCCTATCTCTTGTGCTCCCAATCTTCTTATATTACATGCAGTGTAGCGATGGTGATCATGCCTGTCCACTGCCTTATAGCTCCTGTGCTACCAATCTTCTTATATTACATGCCGTGTGGCGATGGTGATCATGCCTGTCCACTGCCTCCTATCTCTTGTGCTCCCAATCTTCTTATATTACATGCCGTGTGGCGGTGGTGATCATGTTGTTTCACTGCATTCTGTCTCTTCTTCTACCTGTCATTATTGCTACTGATGTTCCTCTATACCATGACGTCAAATTATCCGCAACTTCTCTCTTTGGGGTATCCCGAGCTTCTCCTTACCTTAAACGTTCTCGTTGCGCCATCATCCTCCGGCTTTCCCGTTTTCACGACACTCCCAAAGAATGTGTATGTCCTCTTCTGATGCTAGTATCCAGTTCTCTTTCTGAATTAATTTATTTCAAGATATCGTCATTGCGCTTTCTATCCATCCACGGAGTTCTCAACAGTCTTATTTAAAACTAAATCTCCGTAGCTCCTACATAATTCCTCATTTGTCTGCTATTTTTCCACGATCCGCCTCCCTACGTCAGAATTGGCTTATCTTAGCGCTTAATAACTTCTTTCTTCACCTCGATTGACAAGGATAATTGCAGCGGATGTACCTCATCTTATACAGTTGATTAAGGTGTTCCACAATGTTTGTGTGGTTTGAAATAGTTTCCTGCTACGGGTCAACAATGTGCTTGCTTGCTTGCTTTAAAAACAAACATTCCAAATTCGGCCTCGTTCAACCTGTTTCTTTCAATCAACAATCTGATATGGTGGTCACTTTTTGTAGGTCGTAATTCGCGGCCTAATAGGTTGCAACATCTATTCCTCACTTAGCGAGACGACGAACGCAAGTGTTGAAATCTTCTCTGACCACATTCATGATATTATCAGCGCACCTCACTATCAACTATGATCATGCGCCTGATAATTCTACCGTTAACTTCCTTACTGCAGCCAGCCATTCCAGTGTTACAGATCGTCCTTACTGCAGCCAGCCATTCCAGTGTTACAGGTAGTCCTTACTGCAACCAGCCATTTCAGTGTTACAGGTAGTCCTTACTGCAACCAGCCATTCCAGTGTTACAGGTCGTCCTTACTGCAGCCAGCCATTCCAGTGTTACAGGTAGTCCTTACTACAGCCAGCCATTCCAGTGTTACAGGTAGTCCTTACTGCAACCAGCCATTCCAGTGTTACAGGTAGTCCTTACTGCAACCAGCCATTTCAGTGTTACAGGTAGTCCTTACTGCAACCAGCCATTCCAGTGTTACAGGTCGTCCTTACTGCAGCTAGCCATTCCAGTGTTACAGGTAGTCCTTACTACAGCCAGCCATTCCAGTGTTACAGGTAGTCCTTACTGCAACCAGCCATTCCAGTGTTACAGGTAGTCCTTACTACAGCCAGCCATTCCAGTGTTACAGGTAGTCTTTACTGCAACCAGCCATTCCAGTGTTACAGGTAGTCCTTACTGCAACCAGCCATTCCAGAGTTACAGGTAGTCCTTACTACAGCCAGCCATTCCAGTGTTACAGGTAGTCCTTACTGCAACCAGCCATTCCAGTGTTACAGGTAGTCCTTACTACAGCCAGCCATTCCAGTGTTACAGGTAGTCCTTACTGCAACCAGCCATTCCAGTCTTACAGGTAGTCCTTACTGCAACCAGCCATTCCAGTGTTACAGGTAGTCCTTACTACAGCCAGCCATTCCAGTGTTACAAGTCGTCCTGACTACAGCCAGCTATTCCACTGTTACAGTTAGTCCTTACTGCAACCAGCCATTCCAGTGTTACATGTAGTCCTTACTGCACCCAGCCATTCCAGTGTTACAGGTAGTCCTTACTGCAACCAGCCATTCCACTGTTACAGGTAGTCCTTACTGCAACCAGCCATTCCAGTGTTACAGGTAGTCCTTACTGCAACCAGCCATTCCAGTCTTACAGGTAGTCCTTACTGCAACCAGCCATTCCAGTGTTACAGGTAGTCCTTACTACAGCCAGCCATTCCAGTGTTACAAGTCGTCCTGACTACAGCCAGCTATTCCACTGTTACAGTTAGTCCTTACTGCAACCAGCCATTCCAGTGTTACATGTAGTCCTTACTGCACCCAGCCATTCCAGTGTTACAGGTAGTCCTTACTGCAACCAGCCATTCCACTGTTACAGGTAGTCCTTACTGCAACCAGCCATTCCAGAGTTACAGGTAGTCCTTACTGTAACCAGCCATTCCAGTGTTACAAGTAGTCCTTACTCATCGACAGTTCAAACAATGTTACAAACAGTCATTATACCTCGAGAGTTCAAACAGTGTTACAGGTAGTCTCCATACCTCGACACATCAAACAATGTTACACATAACCTCTATAACTCAACAGTTCAAACAATGTTACAGACAGTCCTTATACCTCGACAACTCAAACAATGTTACAAATAGTCCCTTATCCCTCGACAGTTCAAGAATTCCTTAACAGTAAATTTGTTTTATTATAGCATTTGTTAACATTGGTGACGTCAACATGGCGCGAAAAAGAAAAACAGAGAAACAGACTCAAATTATTCCAACCAGCAGAGTCCGCCATTATGCCAGGCCTAACGACTCCAGAAGATATCACTGCAACACGTCCATGATTTCTCTCAACAACCTTTACATAAATACGTGGCCACGCCGCGTCTTCATCAATATCCCAGCAGACTTTTTATGATGCCTTAACGACTTCCATCCTCCTAAACTGTTACCTTTGTTTATTTCAACCAGTCTGCCTCTGTCTTTGAGCAGAGTAACTATTTATTTTGTGGAAACCTCTTGTCCCATTCCGAACAAAAACACCCCAGAACATGATTCGGTTAGATGGTGGCGGGTGGGACGGTGGGTGTGGGACGGTGGGTGTGAGACGAGGCGATAGATGTGCTCTTTGGTGTTGTCTTTCAGGGATTCTGACGCGCTCTTCTGCTGAAGGTCTGTAAAGGTCATAGGAGGAAACCGACGGAAGTTGGGGAAAAATGGAAGATGAGATAACAAAGTCTGGACTCTTATGTTGAAAGTATCCATATTGTGATCGGTATGCAGTCTTCTTGAGTCAGAAACGGACGTCGTGCCTCGAAGCCGCTCCACAGTAATGGGTGCTTGAACATAACACTGTTTGTATCAGGGGTTTAAATGATCGAATTCTGTAGCACTAAGACGATTGAATTGGACAGAAGGAATTATAGTATTAACTGAGATTTTTAAATAAAAATAAAGTTAGTTGCATGTCCTTATTGTATGGTCACGTTATGAGAAGACAAAAAACTCGAACATGTTTAACAACCTGAAAAATGTGTGGAAAGAGAGATACAGAAAGACGTCGTGAGAAGATTATTGACAGTCTTCTGTCAAGGCACGGAAGAGACTCAACAGACGAATTGATCCATGCCGTCGGAGATCGTAATTTGTGGAGAGGCATGATTGCCCACGCCAGCCGGCAAGGCACTGGATGATGATGATGCCAGAGATTGGAGACTACGTTCATTGCCCCTAGATCGCACAAGCCGACGTCATCCAGTAGGGCACGTGAACAACACTCTGCCCAGCTAACGTTTCCTGTACTGAATAGGCCCGGTATATAAAAAACACCAACCGCACTTATCGAAACAGCCATTTAGTTGTTTGTTTGTTTTTTTTTGGTTTTTTTTTGGTTTTTTTTTGCATATTATTTTTACAGGACATCGCAGTCAACACCAGCATTTCTGTGATCTCTTGGCAAGTTTACATTCAGTAGTTTCTGAGGTCGCTTACCTGCTTTCGAAACACTGCTGCGACCGATTTGGCAGCATACCGTGTCGCGCTGGTTTTAACGTAATCGTATGAGAGCCGGTCGTTCAGAAAGCAATGGCAAACTACTAAACGTAAACTTGCCAAGACATCAACAACAGCAGTGCTGGTGTTGACAGCGATGTCCTGTAAAAAGGATATGAAAATAAAAAAGTTTGCCATTGCTTTCTGAACAACCGGCACAAATACCAACGCGAAACCAAAGCAACGCGGTCTGCTGCCAAATCGCGCTCAGAAAACTCTTCGTCACGGAGACCGGCAGCCATCCACTGAAACAGTTAAACTATTGTGGCAGCATCTTACGACATGGTCGATAGATTATGATGGTAGGTGTTGTATTGCTTCGCTGGTTGGTCTCTAGTACTACACAGCTGATACTTTGTCAGTTTGACAGTAACGCCGTGACCATATATTTAAATATAACATAAAACACCGTTTGGAGGCCACCTTGGCCGAATGGATAAAAGCACTCGTTTTGAGCATCCGGTAATGCCGAGGTAGCTGGTTCAACCCCTACACCGGTCAGCTGGAGTAAAATTTTGACTTCTCGTCCTTGACTTGGGGGTGTAAATTACAAGTACTGTGAAGTCGGAGTGGGTTCGCCTGATGGCGAGGGACACTGATAATAGAAAAAGCTAACCCACACGCAAAAATCAGTCAGGTGCACTAGAAGTAGTAGCACGATGTATGGACTACGTTTGTGTTCAAAGTGAGCTTTAAAAAACAAAGATAAGCTATCTAGTGCAACAGTTAAACTACTGTGACAGCCACTTACGACATGGTTGGTATTACGGTGGTAGTGTTTTATTGGTCTCTGGTTGGTTTCTAATATTACACATCTGAAACTGTCAGTATGACAGTAACGCCATTACCATATAGTTTAAATAATCGCGGGTAAGTTAATAAGTAAAGTCACAAATGGCTGTAGTATATTAACTAAATATGATAACAACTTGAAACCAGTTTATTTTTATATATACAACGTCCCTTTATTTCTCAACATAATTTCCACCAACATTGATGCACTTATCCCATCGTTTTATCAGTCCTCCCAAACCGGATGCATAGAACTGCGTGCTCTGTTTTCTAAATCACGTTTTCACTTGACATTCAACTTCTCCGTCACTCACGAAATGTCTCCCGCCAAGGTGGGTTTTCAGTGGATTGATTGATTGATTGATTGATTGATTGATTTAGGAACCGACATCACAGCATTCAGGACATTCCCATAAGCGTTCCGTCCCCATCCTCAGCAGCCAGCGAAGAGTTCCAACACTAATAGTTCCAGTAGCAATCTGATTATATGTCCGTCTCGCCTTTCCTCCGAGCGCCGAGCGTCGGCCAGATCCCCTCGTCACACCTCGTTGTCTCATTCTTACCAGACCATGGTGCTCCATCTGCTCCTCCGAGGTGTACACGTGCTCCCACAAGGCCGCAACCACGTCTGCCTTGTCATGCATCAATACTCCACCAAATTTTGCAGAGCCAGCCAATCTGTCCGCCTGTTCATTCCCCAGCACACCGTGGACTTAGCCCCTAGCTATTTCCTGTAAAGCGGTGCATAGTTGGGTAGAAAAAGGTACGAGGGTGAGTCAATGAGTAAGTCACACAGTTCTGTGGGATGGCCGGTAAATAAAAACAAAGCACACAGTTCTGTGCAGCCGGTTTGGTGGATGACGATGAGATAAATGCATCAATGTTGGTGGAAATTATGTTGAGAAATAAAGGGACAATGTATGTATTTTAAAAAAAAACTTGTTTCAAGTTGTTATCATAGTTAGTTATTTTTCTACAGACATTTGTGACTTACTTATTAAATTACCCTCGCAACATATAACACCGTTAATAGTAACTAAATGTTAACTAATTTTCTTTTTACTTAAGGATAGGCCAAACAGACACATGATCAGGCTGCTCCTTGTACCATTATTATTAGGACTCATCGCTGATTGTTGAAGATGAGGACGGAGCATGAACGGGAATACCCTGAATGTTATGATGTGGGTTCTTAACTCAAATATTAACTAAATTTTCACTTGAAATCGCGCACCATTTCTTGTTTCGTAAAACGCATACAATTCGCCAAAACACGAGACAAACTTCATTACAAAATAGTTCAAGAAATTCTATACATCTCCAACTACTAACAATTGTCTGTCCTGAACCAAAACGACCACAACTGTTGTCCTGAGCTAATCGAATAGAACATAACCATTCCATACAAGAGAAGCCTGGAGACAAAATATAATCGAATCAGCCCAAACTAAAGTACCAACAAATTGAATAGTGACAGATACAACTAGGAGACAACTGTATTATTAATTCTCCTTATCAAATCGTCAGATTTTAGTGTCAGGATTTGTCATTTTTTCTGAAAAGATTTTGACAGAAATTGTTATTTTGTCACGTTGGTGATATTAACATGTTCTTTGTTGTATTAGTCATGTGTGTGGGGGATTTAATAGTCTGTCTGTCTGTCTGTCTGTCTGTCTGTCTGTCTGTCGATTCATGGATCCTTCCATTTATCCACCCGTCCATCCATGGCTGTCTGTCGGTCCGCCCATTTGTCTGTCTTTCTATCAATTCATCGATCCATCCACCCGTCCATCCATGTCTGTCTATCTGTTTCTCCATCTGTCTGTCTATTCGATCCATCGATCCACCCGTCTATCCATGTCTATCTGTCTGTCTGCCCATTTGTCTGTCTGTCTATTCATCCACCCGTCCATGCATGTCTGTCTGTCTGTCTGTCGTTATATCAATCTATCCGTCATTCTGTCTGTTTATCTTTCTTTCTACCTTTCTTTCTTTCCCTCGGTTTGTTCTGTTTTCCCATTGCAGGATGTTTGTATAATTATGTTTGTGTGTCTGTCATTTAATTCATTGTCCGCCTGCATCGTGATGAACCTTTCTACATAGTAATTGTCCATATCTTTCTGGTAATTGTTTTCTCATATTTACTTCACTTTTGCTTGCTACAACTGCGCGAGATTCGGCAGCGAATTGTTTCGCGTTGGTTACTTACGGAGGTATGTGAGCCGTCGTTCAGAAAGCAATGGCAAACTAATGAACGTAAAAACTTACCAAGAAATCAACAGCAGCTGAAAATGTTGGTGTTGACTGCAATGTCCTGTAAAACAAAGGATATGTGGGGGGGGGGGTGTGCTGGCTACGGCCAGAGACAAAGAAAGCGCTGCAATCTAACAACTCTATAAACCAAAGCAGAAGCAGGAATATTGCAGTCGGTAACACACTTACTTGGAGGCCCTATGATCACGTGTTTGAATCCACATCGAGACAGACTTTGGTTAAATTAACCTCCCGCAGGTCGATCAATCCTAAAATAGTAACCAGGAGATTCCTGGAAGTTATGGCGGGCGGAATGATATTGGACACTTCAATCATCACGTGCCAACTTCACAATTAAAATATGATGATAGCACCATATACGTAGGGGGCTGCGTGGTCTCGAGGTATGGTGTCCGCCTCGAGTACTGGAGGTCCCGGGTTCAAGCCTCGGTGAGGACCGGGATTTTTTTTCACATGGAATTCTAGTAATAAAATTTCCCCTGGTATATGAGATCGGAACGCCTGTGTGTATTGTTGCGCACGTAAAAAAATCGAAAAAAGAGTAGCCTAACTGCGCTGCCCGGGCAAAATTTCGAGTTAAAAATCTACCCAAAGTATATCAGGATCCTTGCCGGTGCTATGGAGTTCGTGCACTGAGGTGAGTTTCTCCAGACTCAGATTTGAGTTAGGAGGAGAACGGAGCACTTATGGGTTACACCTGTGTGCTGTGATGTTGATCCATCGACTAAACTAAAACTAAACTAAACCATATGTCTAACACAACTAAAAGCGTATTAAAAGGCCTTGAACCTTACTTTCTTAGAAACAAGAGCATACAAAGCTCGACAATGTCAAAGACACAGGAAGTAACTTATCAGTTTACGACAATAAAATCCCATTTGCTCGGCCCATATCATATATAACCTTTGAACCTCACGAGCTATCATATCACCCACAGCCTCTGTATTATATATGGCGGATGGATATTTACAACATTCAATTGAACGCTGTAAACGTGTCTTTAATGTGTGAAAATATTGTTGCCAGGTCAAGTCGTAAAGTGGGACGGTCGGGAAAACAATGTTGCCCTGAAGATACCGACTATCACAGCGCCACAAATACTTAACAGCAACGTCGTAAAACGAGCCAGGCCTTGTATTTTGCGTACAATGTTCCTTCAGATTCTGAAGATGACACGTTGGAGAGGTCCCAGCGACACCAATGCCTTTCCTAGAGTCACAGCCGCGGTATTAAAGCCGAAGAGCAAATCCTGAGGCCCGCTTTAACATGTAGATAATTTATTGACCAAAGCAGACCTCATTTGTTGCAGCAAACAAATGACGTCTCTCGTGTTTGGCTTTAGTGATCCGTTCGGCAGCCGATTTGAGCACAGACAATCTCTCGCTAATGCCACGTCATTAACTCCCTCCAACTGGCTCTTCATCCGACGAGGGGCAATAATTCTGTCGGATGTGGAGTCCTGAAGAAATATTTGCCTACAGATTCTGACCTAGCTTTATTGTCAGATGAGGAGCAGTAAAGATATGAAAGAGGACCTGGAGGATGTCTCCCGGTTCAATATAAATTTTGCATTTCGGTGATTCGATGAGGATGGGGGGTCTGTGTCGCCATTCAAAGAAGCAGGGTGTTTGGGAGTATCTATCTATCTATCTATCTATCTATCTATCTATCTATCTATCTATCTATCTATCTATCTATCTATCTATCTATCTATCTATTATCTATCTATCTATCTATCTATCTATCGATCGATCTATCGATCTATCGATCTCTCTGTCTATCTATCTATCTATCTATCTATCTATCTATCTATCTATCTATCTATCTGTCTGTCTGTCTGTCTGTCTGTCTGTCTGTCAGTCAGTCAGTCAGTCTGTCTGTCTTTCTCTCTCTGTCTCTCTGTCTCTCTGTCTCTCTCTCTCTCTCTCTCTCTCTCTCTCTCTCTCTCTCTCATACACTTCCTCCCTCCCTCCTTAAATACCCACCTGTCTGTTTGCCTGTCTGTTTCTCCATCCACGAGGAGTCGCGGCAGTGTAGTGGCTGTCCGCCCGCCTGCAGGCTCGGTGATCGTGTCTTCGAACCCACACCCAGGCGCAGCTTGACCAATGAACAAGGCCTAGACTGCCGGTGTAACCAAGCATAAATGGACACCAGGAACTGTCCCTGGAAGTAAAGTCGGCCAGCCTGATCCTCATTACATCACCCCTCCACTGCCTATTGGTCTACACAAGTTTGAACCTCGCACCATATACCCGATGCGTCATCAAGCGATTAAAGGGGTTCTTTACTTTATTGTTTTTATTGTTTAGTTAGCCGTATGTCAGTTTGTCTGTCTGTATGTGTTTTGTTTATATCTACCTGTCTATCTACCAATGTGTCTACCAACGAAAGGTCACGTGTGTGTGTGTGTGCGCACGTGTGCATGTGTGTGTATGTATGTGTGTATGTGTGTGTGTTTGTGTGTGTATGTGTGTGTGTGTATGCGCGTGTGTGTGTGTGTGTGTGTGTGTGTGTGTGTGTGTGTGTGTGTGTGTGTGTGTGTGTGTGTGTGTGTGTGTGTGTGTGTGACACTATCTAGTTCAGATTGTATATTTACATCACTAGTCTCCGCCACTACTTCAATCATGTATCCAGAAACAAATATATATTGCATGATCAGGTATGTCCCTTTAAAAATCCCATGTCCCCTTTCCACCCATCGAGTCTTCAACATCGCATGATCGCATGACCAGGTATGTATGTCCCTTCTGAAAATCCTATGTCCCGTTTCCGTTCTGACAGTCTTCAACAGCGTACTAATTGCACAAATCTGGTTACATTGGAAACAATGAGGAAATTAAGTGGCTTTCCTTAGCTGTCCGTTGCTTTTCCGAGCTGTTACCTCTGATGTGGAATCGGTGAATCCAAAATGATTTTGTGATTTGATCAACTCAGCGCCTCAATTATACGGCATTAATTTGTGGAGCTGTTGATTTGTATTCTGTACGAAAGAGAAAGTAGACATAAATAAAACGGATCTAGAAGAGGTCTCAACGATCCAAGAAATAGCGAGGTCATCTAGATAATGATGAAATCTTGTATGCTTCTCTCCTGTGTATTAATCTTGATGTGGTAAAGTGGTTTGCGTGTTACAATGACCCTTCAAGAGCTATGCCGACGGTAGCGTGGTTGATGGCAGGGTCTCTGATGTCGGACAGGTCAAAGCATAGGAACGGCAAGATCGAGGGGAAGAAAACAATGAGAAGGCAGAGAATTAAATACCTGGATGGCTCGGGAACGTGGTATGGTTGAGACAAGAACACTGAGCTGATCCACGACTCTAGTGATCGAGTGAGATGTCGAAAACAGTGTGCGCATAATAGTCTGCATCTTAGCATACATATTAGTTCTCAATTTCTTCACACATATACAGAAAAAAAAACACATACAATCTCTCCATCTGTACCCACATATACCATTTTTCCCGTTTAACGCACACATACCATTTCTCCAGTTTGGCACACATTTCTCCATCTATACCCACTTCTTGTCATTTCTTCATCTGTACCACATATACCATTTCTCCACTTTGGAGGACACATACCATTTCTCCACTTTGACACACATATACCATTTCCCCCCTTTAGAGGACACATACCATTTCTTCACTTTGACACACATACACCATTTCTCCACTTTGGAAGACACATACCATTTCTTCACATTTACACACATATACCATTTCTCCACTTTGGAGGACACTTAACATTTTTTTACTTTGACACACATATACCATTTTTCCACATTGGAGGACACATACCATTTCTTCACTTTGACACACATATACCATTTCTCCACCTTGGAGGACACATACCATTTCTTCACTTTGACACACATATACAATTTCTCCACTCTGGAGGGCACATAACATTTCTCCACTTTGACACCTATACCACTTCTCCACTTTAGGGGACATATAATATTTCTCCACTTTGACACACATATACCATTTCTCCACCTGGACACATATATATGTTGTGTCCATTTGTATTCCTACATACTCATTAAATCACGAATTTTCACATATGTCATTTTGTTACAACATACATTATTATTAATCGAAGTTAACATGAGCATGAATTTATTTATTACTCAATATAGAGACAGGCCACATGAATATTTTATATGGATGTATTCTATGTACAAGGAGACAAAATTATGTAATGTATATGGGCAACGTGAGTTGACAGTATATACACGCAGCATTGATTATATTACAATATCAGATTAAAGAGAAGATAGGGAGAAGGGGAAGGGTTATGATCGCCAGCGCCTTCTCTAGACCAGTTATATGAGAAAAACAAACCCAGTTACACACACGCGGGTTAAGTCATTAAGTAACAGGAATTGTATTATAACGTGCATGAAAGAGTATGGACAATTGAAAAATATTAGTTCAGGACATAAACTGGCTCTTACTCAATACCCTGTGTAGGGGTCGTGAGGATCGATCAATTTGCGAATTCGAAATAGTGATTGCAAAATGGAAGCCCTCTATTGACTTGCACCATGGAAGAATATCGAAGCATTATTCGTTTGTATTTTGTGGTCAGAGGGTGTGAAACCTTGTGAAATCTACAGAAGATTTATGGTTAAATGTTTAGACAATTGTTTAAGTCAGGGTAGAATGTATGAATAGGTAGATAGATTTCAAAATGGAAGACAAAACGTCATTAATGAACAGCGTAGTGGGAGATCTGCATGTGAGAAAGTCATGATGACAGTCTTTGGTGATAGTAAGAACCCTATATTGGTGTGGGAAATGGGTGAAACTGTTACTAAAGCTCGATACAGTTACATGCTAGTAAACAAATTGAAGATGATCAAAATGACGGTGACTTTTCTCCACGACAACGCCCGATCTCATACGACTGCAAATACAATAGATACCATAAGTGCACTGCAGTCTAAGGTCTTGAAACATCTAACATACAGTCTCTGGATTCTTATAAGAACATTTCCGGGGTCAAATAATTGCAAATGACAACGAGGCAATCGAGGAAGTAGTGCAAAATTGGTTTAAGGCCACACCCAAAAACCATTTTTGAGAAGGCATCAACAAGCTAGAGGACTGGTGGACGAATGTTGTTACCAGACAGGGGGATCATATTGAGAAATAACATACTAAATTTATGCGAAATAATGTATGAAAGAGAGTGATAGAAAGGCGGAATTTTAGACGAGCCTGCGTGCCCAATTCTTAATCATTTGAAAATAAAATTTGTTCGCTTGTTCAGTTATTGTAGAAAGGCTACTTGTAAAATGCATATTGCTCAACGACTTCCCCTCGTATTTAACCAATTAGCATGTCCTACAAGAAACAAATTAAAAACCGTAAACTGATTACTGAAATGATACATAATGCAGCCTGTGTAGCGTAGTGGCTCGACGCTTGAATGTCAGCCCGGTAGACATGGATTCAATTCCGCAGCTGGGTGGATATTATTTTTATTTCATTGACCTGTGGTCCTAGGTTGACCCACCCAAAATCGGTACCAGGAAATGCTTTATGAAGCCCATAAATGGGCACTCTCCCACTGTTTATGCTTCACCTCGAGACCGCAAGGTACGAGAGGAACAAATTAAGATTGTATACACACACACACACACACACACACACACACACACACACATATATATATATATATATATATATATATATATATATATATATATATATATATATATATATATATATATATATATATATATAATTCATTCATTCATTCAGTAGCATGTCCTTTGCAGAACCTTGCTCCCATAACAACCTTCCGGAAAACCTCTCGATCATAAGCAAGATATCCCGCGTCCGATACACCCATCTGGAGATCATCCGCCACATCCTGCACCCATCTTCTCTTTGGCCTTCCTCTTCCTTTCTTCCCAGGCATATGGCCCTCCATTACTGTTCTCTCCAAACTTTTGTGACGTTTCAAGTGACCAATATATTTCAATTTTCTTTGTTTTATCGTCTTTAATAGCCAGCCTTCTTCAATATTTAGCTCTTGAAGTATGGATGCATTTGTTCTTTTCTTTACCCAAGATATTCTTAGAATCCGTCTATAACATTTATATTCAAAGACGCTGTTCAGTTTGTTTAGTAAGTGTCCAGGTCTCACAGGAGTATGTTGCAATGGGAAAGATGCATGCTCTTAAAAATCTAATTTTTGTAGTTCTGTCTGGCCCACTCCATAATTTATTCAGTTGTTTTAGTCTTTGAAGAGCAATTGATAGTCGTCGTTTAATTTATTTCATTGTGTCACCGTTATTGGTAATCAATGACCTAAGATATTCAAAATGTTCAACCACCTCCAATTTTTCCATATTAACATATATTTCTTTCTCCATAGTAATTTTATCTGTATGCATTATCTTTGTGTTTGCTATGTTCAGATATAAGTTGTGATTTTCACTATTCAATTGGGTTGAGGCTATTAGGTTTTCTATGCCAATCTGTGTTGTGGATAGCAATACTGTATCATCAGCATACCGAATCTCTGGTATGTCATGACCACCGATATTTAGGGCATCATATAGCTCCCTGTTTATATCATCTCTTACATTTCTCATTATATTTTCTGTGTACAGGTTAAACAAAAGGGGGACAGCACACATCCCTGACGGACTCCTTGCTTGATGTCAAACCAATTTGATGTCTCGCCCATCTATTATATATATATATATATATATATATATATATATATATATATATATATATATATATATATATATATATATATATATATATATATATATATATATATATATATATATATATATGAAAATGGGATTAAGGTACAGACAGCATAGAATTTCCACAGAAGTCGCCCAAATGACAACAGTATGTCCAATCTAGCCAAGTATTCCTCAAGGATTCTGGCCCCAAAGATAACCATAGCAGCCCAAATATTGGCGCCCGGTAGAGACTCTGGCGGGAAGGCAATCGTGCTAATAACATTGCTTGTTGTGGCCAGAGGGCGTAAGATACAAGACTCTTCAACGCTCTCGTAATCCGGTTGCCCCTCGCCAATACGCCTCATTGTTCTCGCAACAAATGAAAATATTTTCCGGCCGGGTATGTTAATCACGTGACTGGGCCCGAAATAATGGCAAACAGTTAACAAGGTCTGGGTTCTAGTGCCTCTTCTTCATTCCTGTGTCTTGACGACCAAATAGAATTAAGCCGGGTGTTCTGGAAAATTCGGTGAGGTGTAACTGCTGTGTTCGATGGCCAGTTTGGTTAAATGCCTTCACGTAGATTTGGTTTTCTAAATTAAGCTTTGCGCTCTCTAAAAACAATAGAAGTGAATGCAGGGAAATAACCTGTGATAAGATCAAGTAAAATAAGATCTTAGACAAGTTAATTTGTTCTATTACCTGAGTCAGAACGCTGCGTCTTTTTGAAAGAACGATGTGCCCTTCGTTATTTGTGTCTTTGTGTCCTTCATTCCATTTTTAAGTCGAGTGCGTCACAGCCAGTTTTATATCTCTCAAAGGTCAGTATGTCCGACTTCAGTATGCAGTTGTGTCAGGTTGGGTTTTCTTCTATATAGTTTACATTCAAAATAATGGTTTGTATCTATCTTTAATAAATTTGTTTGCCAGAGAGGTGATTTTAAGGTCTGCTCTTTGTTATTTCCAATTAAAGTGGGATATACACATCCACAACACTACACGGACTTTTCATTTGTCCTTATCTGAGAAGGCAATGAAAATGATAACACCATCCAATAGATCACATGGAAATGTGATATTAGAATCCAATGCCTCCAGATTGTTGTAAAGATGTGTTGGAGACTGTTCTTGTAAACGTTCCCAGCCGTGTGCTGGGGACTGTTCTTGTAAACTGTTCCAGCTGTGTGCTGGATATTGTTCTGGTAAACGTTCCCTCCCATGTTCTACGATTGTTGTTTCTAAACGTTCTCAGCCATATTCTCAGACTGGAACCGTAACCTCCTTGTCCGAACACAGATTGATGGTCACTTACACAAGACGACAGTCAGAAATTGAAAAAAATACCAAGAGACAAGTGGATAACTAAAGGCTGCTGAAAAGAGAGCCCAACAGACAAGTGCACAACCAAGGGCTGCTGTCAATAACAATTAATTTGTCCCGAAGCATTTCCCCCTATGGGACTGTGATGACACAGGGACATCACATTTGTAGGCCTGATTGCACGGGGGAATAGTTGGCCAGCCTATTCCTTACCTAGCGAGATGACAATCACAGACTCGTGATATTATCATCGCAGCTCCTTATCAGCTACGCTAATGACCACGCAATAGAACTATTGGCATACGGAATTCGAACCTTCAAATTATGACTGCGTCTGACTGAATTGACCAGTGCATTTCGACACGCAGTTAGCTAGAGAAAAAGGACAAATGTCTCCACTTGCCGGGTTCGACATGTAGCTACATCCAAGAAATAAGCCAATGGATACAATATGCATCCGATCATTTTTTTATCATCATCAAGTACCGTACCAACTGGAGTAGGCGTTCATGACTCTCCACAGATCTCGTTCTTTGGTTTTCTGGATCAATGTCTGTCGTTGATATTCCTCCATGCCACCGTCGCAATCCATCCAGCATAATTTCTCGTGGCCTGGCTCTGCCTTTCTTCCCCTCAATCTCTCCAGTTGTCACGATGTTCTCCAGCGCCTCTCTTCTCATCACATGACCCCAAAAAAAGCTGTTTGTCTCTTTCTTATTGTTGTATATAATGTTCTAGTTTCGTTAGCCTCTATAAGGCATTCGTTGTTAGTTACTTTGGCAGTCCAAGGAATTCACAACATTCGTCTAAGGAACTACATCTCTGTTGCTTCCAATCTCTTTCTAATTTGTTCATTTATAATTCCAAGATTCACAGCCATACAACAAAACAGGTTCTATATAGCTCTTCAGCACTCTCTTACATTCAGTGATAGTGACTTATTGCATAAGATATTTTTCATTTTCTGAAATGCAGCCTTTGCTTGCCCTATTCTGCTCTTAATCTCTGTTGTGCATCTTCCATCTGATGTATAAATGCCCCTAGATATTTAAAACTATTATAACACTATATAAACATGAGAACTTGGGGACAACTGGCAAAATTTAAGGGGAAGGAACAAGGTAAAAATTGACAAGTAAATATCTAGATGACTTAGTCACAAGGCATAATCGAGACAAAAACAAAAAGCTGATCTACGACTTTAGTGATCGCGTGAGATGGCGAAACATGACTACCCACACTTATCGGAATGGCACATGATGGTTATGGTGATCTCATGTGGGTTTGTAAGAGACGGTTAAGGAGACAACCACAAGCGTTAGCTGTGATAATAATTTGGAAGACTTGAGGAGCATTTTTGCTGGTTGTTTTGCTTGGTATAGTCAAATGCCTGCAGGCAGGAGGACTTTTGGAACAGTTAAGGATTGAGGAAGCTGCACAGAGATGTACCATTCGAAAATCAACAGTTATCCATTTTCAGTCGACAGTTAACATACCTCTGCCCTCACTGTAATAAACATTTGCGTCAAATATTTATCTAATCAGCCGCCTGCAAACCCACTTTAGGAGTGATATATGGCAGAACACACTCTGAAAGAAGTACAGAGCTTCAAGTACTTTGGAAGTATATCATCAAATGGAAAATAAGAAGACGAGATCGAGAATAGATGCAGTCGGGTAAACCAATTCATGGGACAAATGGCACCATTATTAAAAAACAAACATGTATCAGTAAATACTAAGCTATAGCAATCTATCAATGTTATGCTACCATGCCAAACCGGGACAATGACAGAAAACGAGAAAAAAAAACTTATAACAACGGAAATTAGAATCCCGAGAAGAATGCTCAACGTATCAAGAAGAGAGACAATCATAAATGATTAAATCAGGACTAAACCAGGGGTAATAACAGCGCTAGATTTCATTTTTTAAAATCCCAGCTGCAATTGTAGACCATATAACTAGGCTACCAACAGGCAGTATGCCACAACAAGCAATGATGTACAGACCAAATGGAACCAGAAGAGGCCGACCATGTAAACGACGGACAAAGTGAATAAATGAATCCATGGGAATCTCGATATGTGAAGCCCACCCGTAAACAAATACTCTCCCGCTGTCTATCCTCCACCTGGACACCGCAAGGAACACGATGAGATGAGATGATTATGATGATATGACAATATGATTCCTTTCTGTGGCGAAGGACAAACAAAGTGTCTCTAAAATGAGATAGCTTGTAGGCAAACATAAAATATTGGTCAGGGCTCATTAACTTAAAGAGACTTTAAAGGCAAAATGATCGACGTCATAACACAGAGTTTTATCCCATACGGCACGATTTCTTTCCGAAGAGCGGCCTGCTGAAGCATCTCACAAAGCACCAAGCTGCAGCTTCAGAAACGATAATCAGGTGTCTCCGACAAAAATTGCACTCTGTGGGATGTGGATTTTAATTCCTGAGAATATTGTTAAGATGTTTAGGGGGTTTTATTGATTCTCTGGTCACTGGTTAGAATGCAGGGTGATCAGGGATATTTACCACAAATCCCAGGAGAAAAGAGTTCAATCCTTGAAACAATGGCATCTGTGTGTAGGTTTCCCTTCCCACTTCATCACCCTTTAAATTAACTATAGTGCTAGAAGGATATTGATTGCTAACAACATATAAACAACCACTTGTTGGACACCACATTTACTTGATGTACACAACACTTTTGGACAAACAGTTCAGGTATTAACTCAAGATCTGCAGTTACATATATATATATATATATATATATATATATATATATATATATATATATATATATATATATATATATATATATATATATATATATATATGTGTGTGTGTGTGTGTGTAATAAACACTATGCATTTTCAGACAGGCATGGGATTCATTGCATTATTACAATATAGTACCCAGTGACCCCAAAAAAAAAACAATGTTATTACAAACAATCACAACAACCACAAATTGGGTCTACTTTCATTTTCCCTCATAATTAAGGCAAATAAAGATATTAAATAGAACCCAACATAACATTTATTTCTGACACCTTTCACCATTCTCTCATTTTTAAAAAATAATGAGTTGGTGTCAAAATACTATACCATATATATACCATTGGAAAAAAAACTACTGACCTGTTACCTTCAGAAAAAAATACCAACATATAAACAGCATTTTGTACTACTAATTAAATTAATTAATCGAGTCTATCTCCTGGTGTGCGGTTATGGGTTCACCTTTGCTGTCGATTAGATCCTTTTCCCATTATCTGGGTACCGAATTAATGCACTCAGTTAGGTTTTTACTATTTAGTCACTGGTAATTGGCTGGTGCAAATCATACTTTATAATCCAAGAATAGAAATTACACACAATCACATATCCCTCCGCAGGCTAGAATATTCGAGTACTCTGTTGCAGTAGGCTCGGTGTCTTTTTGAAATTTGGGGCCTCAGGTTGGTCTAACTTTCCGGAATTTCCACTTAAGCTCTGCAAAAGGTACTTTACCATCTCACCATACATGGTGCCAAGTAGACGTCCATTCAGCTGCTCTGCTTTTATTATCAGAATCCCAAGTAGTTCAACAAAGATTTTACACCCACCAGGTCGCGAGTCTATAACCCATGGCATTTAGGTTGACATTGGACCAGCAAAGAGTTAGTCGTTGTTATCTAGTCCAGTGTAGAACTTTAATTGACTGAGAGGCATCTCATGGTAGTATCTGTGACTAGGGCCACAATTGATCTATACCTACATATATCCAAAGATGAATAAATCCAGCACAGTAACAGGGTTGCAAACAAGTTGATGATTCCTCTTGTTGCAGATGTAGAGACATTTAGCTGCTTTTATACTGTCTTTTTGATGGTGGTCAGGTTTTGGAACCTAGAGGTAATCTGGTGTAGATATGGTTCAGAGATTCTGAAGTTGGTACATTGATTGTATTGGCTATAATGTTGTTTCAGTGTCTCTTCCCATTTTGAGTTGGTGTTCATAGCTAGAACTTGGTGGTGAATGGCTGGAACCTTATGTTTGACTGTTGCAGCTGTGAGATGTTCTTTCGAAGACTTATCCATTGTGGATATTAACTTGGTAATCCAACCAACAGTTGAAGGTTACTCACTGTTGTTAGTTTTAGTAACTTGCTAGAAGGATTGTCCCAGTTTCACTGACTTGGTTGAATGATGAGGCCATAGGTGATACTTCTCAGAAGTAACGCAGACGATACACTGTTGTCAGTACTCTGATGATCTTCATCTTTGTAGATTATTAGATCTTGAAGTCCATCCTGGATATTCCTACTAAAATAGGACTTAATCACTCACCCAGTCAGTTGTCTTCGAATTTATCTGTTGCTCGCTATGGAGCTATTGAGCGCAGCAGTCCATGGGTATTTCTAGATGCAGACTATGGTTAGGACATTCACTTTCTGGCTGTTGACCCAGGATCCAGGTTTAGTGATATAGTCCCACCACATTCAACCACCACCTGCTTCTCTTCTATAGAAAAGGGATGACAAGAATACAACACGAGCATTAACCTACTGTGTTATGGTAAAAGTTTACAACACAATTACAAACACAAATACAAAACAACAAGGGGAGAAGGGGAAAGGATTGGATGTCCACGTTCCACTGTCCCTCATTGCTGAGTAGAGCCATTCTGACTCTTCATAGTGAATAAAGTATTTTCTCACTTATATATGTTCTGTTGTTACTGGGACTATTGGATGGGTGAAGTCATTCTGTCCATCCCACATGTTGATATTGTCTCTCTCATTACTTGAAGAGAATAGCCTATACAGAATCCCTGTGGTTTCTAATGCCGCGTCTTCCTTTCGGCACTATAATCATCACTAGGTCAAGACTATTCAACATTGGCTTCTTAAGTACTGACATACACATGGATTCTTACATCAACATCCTCTAATCCCAAGGTGCAACATTAAAATGTATATTCCCACAGGAAAAAGTAACAATCAGAACAGAGAAAATTCTCATACCAGAAAAATACATACATGTACATTTCTCTGATATTAAGTACATGATAATCATACATAATAATTTAATCATAAAATTTAATGCCGGAGCCAATGGTTTTGAATTTTCTTCAGGGGTTAATCCATAACTAAAACATATATTGTTTTTCCCCACTGCGTACCACAGATGAGGATAGTAGCCGCTGTGATATATTTTGTCAATGACTGCTATTATTCGGAGGGTATTTATTAGAATAACTTATGCCGCATGGTCCAGTATTCTGAATATTGCAAGCAATTTATTCACATCAATCTTCGCTTCTGTTTCTACTACGGTGAGGCGATGGGGATTGAATCCTATCCGAACATGCATTTACATCACGCGTTTACTTTAATTGTTCATGAATTTATATTCTCAAACATGGCATTCTCCTAACACTATTTTATGAAATGATTATATGTTCTTCACTACTATGGAGTGGTTATTAATCTGTTAGCAAAAGGATGGTACTAAAATTTAGCACTATATTTCCAAGTTACAGATTATGATGTGGCAAAATATTTTATCCCCTGACTAAGTAAGAGTCAGGAATATGCGTAATCATTTGTATGTCCCCGCATGGATAAAACTTCCTTTCTATAGTACATAGATTATTTGCAGATTTCTAAGCATAAATAGTGAGATATTGTTCACAGTGCCTAGAAGTTTTAACATAGGAATATGAAATTGACAGACACAAGTTCTCTACTGAAGTATGTAAACAAGAGTCTGTTCCCACCTTGAGAAAATGCCTAGAATGTGTTTCAGACATGAAGTTGATACTCTACGGTACACATAATATTCATAGGTTATAAGCACTATTAGTTAGATATAAGTTCATAATGCCTATAAAAGATATTAACATAGGGATTTGAAATTGTAAGACATAGGAAAAATTACAGCGTGGCGCCCACATGTGTTTCCTTGGTAAACATCATCCAGCCTGGTTTAAGAGAATTGTAACTAATTCTTAATTAAACATACTGGTCTATGTAATACATAAATATATCGTAATAATGTAGATATAACATACCAATAGTTGAAGAGAATCATGGTTTTAAAAGGCAAAATACCTTTCCCCACACGGGGAAAGAAATCCCACAAGGGAACGCACATCTGTTTACTTTCTTAGCTTGAACTAAAAATGGCTACACTGGGCCTTTGTCTTACAATCAGTCGACGACTGTTGGCCAGGTACGTAGGCCAAAATAAGGCCAAATTAATTTAGCTACCCTACGGGTTAGTTTTTATCCTATATTCGGTAAGATACTTAAACCGTAGTTGTAAGGGATTGTTTATTATTAAGGGAGTCAATAAATAGGAAAGGGTAAGGACGTTTTATTATATCACACACTCCTTGGGGGAATGACGAAATGGGATAATGAACCGATCACTTCCCGGGCTCGACTATTCACTTAAAATGACAGACTCAGTCTACCGTCTCACCCCTCCATGTACTAAGTTCTTTATGGTGCTTTCATGTCACTGCTTCTCATTCTACCTTTTCTTGGGATACCAGCCGCTTGTCTCAATCATTTCCTTTCATAAAACCTGTTATTCCGTTGGTGTATTTTGTCAAGAAGCAACGTTTGACACTAATACATAGTACAGTAGCACAGTAAGGTAAAAGTAAAGGACACAATTTTACATGCCCTGTTGCTTTTTGGATACATGATGCTAGCCCCATATTCTGATGGACTAATCTCCATCACTGGATGTAAAATCTCCTAGACAATCAACCAGGAATGGGTAGCAACTTCCTGCACAGGACATGAATCACACCGGCCGCTTGAGCTTCCCCAGACACTCCTTGGTACCTTTTTTAAGCTGACTGGACTGAGAAGCCAGGTCTATTTTAAAATCCACCTTGATGCGAATTCAAACCCACGAGCACCGGGTCATCCGACAGACAACGTCCTAACCACTGCGCCACCACCGTGCCCTCAGTAACACAGTGTTTGCATACTGTACTGTATATAACAATGTCTTTGTTTTGATTATTAATGCTAGAGTGCTTCATCGGTGGGCATAATTCCGAATAATATGGAGTTAAATAAATGTCATAGTCTTCTTCTTCTGTTGCTGCCTTTCTTCTTACATTTGAGCATAGGTTCACAGCCATCTCAACTCATTTCATCGCGTTCCTCTTGTACCTTGCTGTTGAGGTGTGTTGGGTTGAGTCAAGAACCGACATTATTGCCCTTGGGGCAATCCCATAAGCGCTCAGTTCTCATCTTCAACAGAAGATAGAGTTCCAATAATAATGGATGCCCGTTGCAATCTGATTACATATCCGTCTTGCTTTACCTCTAAGTGATGACTGTCGACAAGATCCTCTGAGCACTCCCTGCTGCTGCATTCTCTCTAAACCACGATAGTCTATCTGTTCTTCTGCATTATTCACATGCTCCCAGAGGACCTTCACCACATCTGCTTTGTCTTGCATCAAATCATCAGTCAATGATGTAGGACCAGCCAATCTGTCTGACAGTTCCGTTCCAACCACATCAGTGTCCTGGAGAAAAAAATACAGCTAATGCTAACAACCCACGACCTCTGAATTGATGCATACTATTCTGCATGAAGAGTGCCAGTCTTCATCCTTATCAGCATGCTTTCTGAAACAGTCACAATAACTTGCGGTGTCGAGGTAAAGATTAAACAGAGAGAGAGAGAGAGAGAGAGAGAGAGAGAGAGAGAGAGAGAGAGAGAGAGAGACAGACAGACAGACAGACAGACAGACAGACAGACAGACAGAGACATAGACAGAGACAGAGACAGAGAGACAGAGAGAGAAAGAGAGAGAGAAAAAGAGAGAGAGAAAGAGAGAGAGAGAGAGAGAGAGAGAGAGAGAGAGAGAGAGAGAGAGAGAGAGAGAGAGAGAGAGAGAGAGACCGTTTATGGGCTTCATATAATCATATACATGTGATTCCCTGTCCACCATTTACTTGGTCGATCTTTTCATCTGGTTCCATTTGGTCTGTACACCATTGCTGGCTATGGTATACTGTCAGTTGCTTGCCTGGTTTTCTAATGAAATCTAGCGCAGCAATTACCTCCACTTTAGTCGTGATTTCATCATTTCTGATTTTCTCTCTTCTTGATATGTTGAGTTTTCTTCTCAGGAATCTCATTTCCGTTGTTGTAACCAATTCAGGCAAATTCCCCCTTAGATCTGTTCGTGATTGGCTGGCTTGTGCAGTTACAGATTACTCAGGGTTGTGGTAGCCAGTTTCGCACTTATCTTTCTCCGTCGCCTCCTACGACATGCTTGGTAGATTACAATGTCACTAGTCTGTGCGTACTGAATTGGGTCCAGCTGACACACGGGCGAAACAATTACATGCAGACCAATAAATGTTGTTTGTCCATCAATAATGATGATGACCATTCATTTCATCCAGTGGGGTTGAAAGTTCATGAAGAATGTCTTGCGCCATGAATTGGATTAAAGTGAGGAAGAGTTGTGCAATTCGTCTACCTCACCCTGAGTCCACCTGAATCCAGTGGCAAGACACGTCAAGACGACTGGAGACGAATACAGGTGCAGTGGATGACCAGGCCGCTCTACGTGCCTTGCCGTGCTCATTGCGATCCACAACCCTTTGCAGGTAAACGCCGTCTTGCCCGTTGAATCATCAGTTATTTCATCATCGCAGTCTGCTGAAATATGTCTACACATGCTTGGTAGGCATACCCTAGTTCACCGCTTGGTTTGACACCAAATCGGTTACCCACGCCTGGTTTAGCCAGCCTCTCACAGTTGTTGCCCGGGGGGTGGCCGCTGTCGCATGTTGACAGCTACTAGAAGCCACAGGTGTGAGCTGGATGTTAGGCTTTGACCAGTGGGGGATGGGTCCTGAAGAGGACATGAGAGTCATCCTTACCAAAGGTACTACCAAAGCCTGACACCCCGTACCCCCCTGACCAATAAATACATTATAAACAAATATAGGACACACACAGCGTTCTTTGGTCATCTCATGAGGCGAGGGGCAATGGAACACATCAAGACGACTCGATGGTCGGCGGTGTAAGAGGCAAGGGCAGACCAACAGAAACCGTTATATCCGATTATTTTTCTGATGCTGTTGCTGCTGTTGATTCTTCTTTTTCTTCTTCTTCTTCTTCGTCTTCTTCTTCTTCTTCTTCTCTTCTTCTTCTTCTTCTTCTTCTTCTTCTTCTTCTTCTTCTTCTTCTTCTTCTTCTTCTTCTTCTTCTTCTTCTTCTTCTTCTTCTTCTGCTTCTGCTGCTTCTTCTTCTTCTTCTTCTTCTTCTTCTTCTTCTTCTTCTTCTTCTTCTTCTTCTTCTTCTTCTTCTTCTTCTTCTTCTTCTTCTTCTTCTTCTTCTCCTAATTGTTATTATTATTATTTCTGGGTGTATAATGTCCTTTTGTGAATGTATATTCTCGGACACGCTCCTCCGTGTTCTGCGTATCCAGGTAGTAATGAAACTAATTATTTCGTTTAGCATCTTGTTCGCGGACAATCCCCCCACAAGATGTAATAACGCCGATGTTACACAGCACCATAAAACTGTCCCCAACACTACCAAATCTCTCTGTGTGTGCGAGATGCAGCAGGAAAGGAATGCCTCGAGCAAACTGTCACACTACAACCGAGTGAGAAGAAACCAAATCAACCAGGGATAACAAAAGGAAACCCTTCAGGGACTAATTGAATTTGTCCGCTGAGTTACAGATTCCAATCACTGAGCGACAATTGGTGAGTGAATGAAATCAACGATGATCTCATCGCACGTGAGGCTGCAGTAAAAACTGTTTACGAATAAGCTTACGGGAGTCCAGTACGCTGTCGCATTAGGATGCGGCCGGGAATAAATATGGCTAACTTACTGTGGCGGCCTTAACGGCATTTTACGTTCCAGCAGTTCCCGTGAGCTTATCTAGTTTAGTGAATACTCAGTTAACGCTCTTCCTTCGGTTGCGGAGGAGCGAGATGAAAACTGTGTGATATAAGGTGTGTGTGTTTTTTGTTTTGTTTTTGCGTTTGCTCGATTGAGATCAAGCGTAGTCTATTACAGGTGCTACTACTTCCGGTGCACTGGACTGATTTTTGCAAGTGGATTGACTTTCCCCATTACCAGTGTCCCTCGCCATCAGGTGAAGCCACTCCGACTTCAAAGGTACATACAATTTATTTCCTCAAGTCAAGGACGAGAAGTCAACATTTAAGTCTAACTGACTAGTGTATGGGTTGAACCCACTTCCTCGGCAGCAACACACTACCAGGTGCTTAAGAACGAGCGTTCTTATTTATTCGGCCATGCAGACCTCCACTTAAGGTAGTGATTTGGGGAAGCCTTCATTAATGTAAGAGGAGGAGTAGTGGAAAGAGCGCCTGCATACCAAGATAATAGGCCAGGTTCTTTTTCTTCTTCTTTGTACACCTTTAGACGACAGCATGCGTATATTTAAAGAAAGCAGCAGTCAACTTGAGCTTGTTGACACAGCATGACATTGAAGACAATAGACAGGTTGACAGAATGACACTGAAGACAATGGATAGGTTAACATAATGATACTTTAGACAATAGGCGGGTTGACAGAATGACCCTGTAGACAATGGACGGGTTGACAGAATTACACTGTAGACAATGGATAGGTTGACATTATGACACTGTAGGCAATGAACAGGTTGATAGAATGACACTGAAGACAATGGATAGGTTGAAATAATAACAGTGTAGACAATAGACGGGTTGACAAAATTACAGTGCAGACAATGGACATGTTGACAGAAAGACACTGTAGACAATGAACGGGTTTACAAAATAACAATGTAGACAATGGACTGGTTGACATAATGACACTGAAGACAGTTAGCAAGTTGACATAATGACACTAAAGACAATGGATTGGTTGACAGAATGACGCTGTAGACAATGGACGGGTCAACACAATGTCACTGAAGACATTCAGAAATGAGTTTACCAAGAACACAGAGGCTAGTTGGAGCCACGATAACATAGCAGCTAGAATGCTTCCCTGCCAGCAAGATGGTCATGTGTTCGTGTTCTCTTCGAATTGGAAACGTTTATTTCAGTTATCTAGGCGACAAAGTTGGTGCAGATTAAAATGTGTACCAGGAAATGGTATAGGAAGTAAAAGCTACCGGCGTGATATTGACCTCAATCATATATTCTAACACGCCTCATAGTATAGTGTGAACTGAGATACATCTAACACGCCTCATAGTGTGAACTGAGATACATCTAACACGCCTCATAATGTGAACTGAGATCATGTACACATAGACACGAGTGTGTCCAGGTTTGAAAGGTAAGAGGGTCGGCTGCATTACACCAGGTGTATTCCTACTGCAGAGAGGCCTGACGAAATCGTCGCATAGAGCACGGAATTCTGAAGCTCCAGTGACGATCCCCAGAAGTCTCTTCGTGACCCGAACGAAGTGGTCGAAACTGACCCCGAAATCTTTGGAACGCGGGGTAGATGGCGTGACCTCTTCGCCATTGAGAATCCCTCCGAATAATTGAGAAGAACAGAGAGGGAAATAATGATTGAAATGAGTGAAGAACAGGGAGGAAAATAATGATAGAAATGAGTGACGAACAGGGAGGGAAATAATTATCGAAATGAATGAAGAACTGTGAGAGAAATTATTATGGAAATGAGGGAAGAAAGGGGAGGAAAATAATGATGAAAATAAGTGAAGAACGGGTCGGGAAATAATGATGGAAATGAGTGAAGAACGTGGCGGGAAATAATGTTCGAAGTGAGTGAAGAACATGGAGGGAAATAATGATGGAAACGGGTGAAGAACGGGAAGGGAAATAATGATGGAAATGGGTGAAGAGCGGGGAGGGAAATAATGATTTAAATTAGTAAATAGCAGGAAGGGAAATAATGATGGAAATAAATGAAGAACAGAGAGGAAAATAATTATGGAAATGGGTGAAGAACAGGGAGGAAAATAATGATGGATATGGGTGAAGAACGGAAAAGGGGGGGGGGGGGGAATAATGATTGAAATGAGTGAAGAAAGGGGAGGAAAATAACGATCAAAATGTGTGAAGAAGGGGGAGGAAAATAATGAAGTAAATAAGTGAAGAACAGGGAGAATGTGTGAATAGGAAAAGAACACATATGCATAAACACATTTCCGACATCTGTAGATATAAATCAAATGTGAAGCAGACAGACCTATACCTTGATTTTATTGCTTCAACCAAAGAATTTGGTACAGTAAAACAAGGTGGAATTATAAACATATTGGAGGATATTAAAACTGATTGGAGAGATCGCAGAATAATAAAAACAATGTTTACTAGAAACAAGTAGCTATAATTAGAATAAGAAATAAAGCGGGCAATTATAAACAGAGATAGCAGGGAGTAAGACTAGAATGTATTTTGTCATTGGATCTCTTCTCTCTTTCTCTCTCTCTCTCTCTCTCTCTCTCTCTCTCTCTCTCTCTCTCTCTCTCTCTCTCTCTCAACTCTCTCTCTATATATATATATACCTCTCTCTCTCTCTCTCTCTCTCTCTCTCTCTCTGTCTGTCTGCGAGGGAGTGTGTATCTGTGCGCTATTGAGTGGGTGCATAACTGTAAGTGTTTGCGTAAATGATGTAAGTATGTGTACAGGTTTGTATGTTTGTGTTATATGCCAACTCAGAGGCAGACATGCAACATAATGTTTCAACTTTCTCATATGCCTGTGCCAACTTTGGGCTCAATATCAACTTGGAGAAGACTGTAGTTATGTACCAGCCAGCTCCAGGGAATAATCACACTGTGCCGAATATCAAGGTGAATGGTCATAGACTATGTGCTGTAGACAAATTCACCTATCTTGGCAGCACTGTGTCACAAGCTGCCACAATTGATGACGAAGTGAATGCAAGAATCTCCAAGGAAAGCGCGGTCTTTGGCTGTACAAGAATGTTTGGGACAGAAATGGAATAAGCCTGCAAACAAAGCTAAAAGTCTAACAAGCAGTTGTATTATCCACACTGCTATATGCTTGTGAAACTTGGACTGTTTATCAGCGACACGCTAGGAAATTAAACCACTTCCACACAGTCTGCCTTATGAAGCTATTGAAGATCAAATGGCAAGACAAGATCCCAGACACTGAAGTTCTAGAATGAGCGTCTATGCCCAGTATCCACACTCTACTAATGAAAAATCAGATTCGCATGCCAGATGGTAATAAGCCTTGTTTATGTTTACAACATTCATTTCACAATGTTTATTTTTCTTCCTATGTAAATGTATAATGCTCTTGATGAATGAAAGACGAGTGATTGGAAGGGCCGAATGTAAGACGGGCGTGCGCGCCCAATTTGTGACCCTAATAATGTTGATTTGATTTGATTTGATTTGATTTGATGTTTTACGGTGAGCTGCGTTGTGGTAAACGCTCCCAAAGCGGCCAGCGGAAACGCTTTAAAGACACTCTGAACATCTCACTGAAAGCTTTTGGAATTCATCTTGACACCTGGGAGACTGCTGCTAAAGACCGTAATTCATGGCGTACATCATTACGCAAGGGTGCAGTCACGTGTGTGGCAACCAGGACTGCAAGAGCTGTGAAGAAAAGGCTGGACAGAAAAACCACTGCAGAAGACCCTCCTCCTGGAACGTCAAGCAATTTTTGCCTACATTGTCAAAGAACATTTCGAGCAAAAATAGGTCAACCTTTATCAGCCAACTTAGATCTCACGGCTCCATACTTTCAACCCCACTGGATGAAATGAATGGTCATCATCATTCTTGATGGACAAACAACAGTTTTGGGTATATGCATGTGTGTGTATGTGTGTCTGCCTGTCTCTTAACATGGTAATATGTATTGTTTATGTTTACAACAATCATTTGACAATATTGTTTTTTTTTTTTTTTTTTTTTAATGTAAATGGAATTTGTGCAATAGATATTTGATGAACGAACGACGAGTGATTGAAAGGGCCGAATTTAAGAATGTCCTGCGTGCCGATTTTGTGATCCTTTTAAACTAAAGTTCGTTCGTTCGTTCGTTCGTTCCATTTCTCTCTATCTATCTCTCTGTCTCTCTCTCTATCTCTCTGTCTCTCTCTATCTCTCTATCGTTATTTCTCTCTGTCTCTCAATCCCTCTATCTCTCTATCTTTCTCTATCTCTCGGTCTCAATCTGTCTCTCTTTGTCTTTCTCTATCTGTCTATCACTCTATCTCTCTATCTCTCTATGCCTCTCTCTCTATCTCTCTATCTCTCTCTGTCTCTCTCTGTCTCTTTATCTCTCTGTCTCTTTCTATCTCTCTATCTCTATCTCTCTGTCTCTCTCTATCTATCTTTCTCTCTGTCTCTCTATCTCTCTCTGTCTCTCTCTCTATCTCTCTTTGTCTCTCTCTCTGTCCCTATCTATCTCTATGTCTCTCTTCTCTTTCTATCGCTTCATCTCTTTTTGTTTCTCTCTCAATTTCTCTATCTCTCTGTCTCTCTTTCTATCTATCTCCCTGTCTCTCTCCCTCTCTATGTCTCTCTCTATCTCTCTATCTCTCTGTCTCTCTATCTCTCTCTATCTCTTTCTCTCTATCTCTCTGTCTCCCTGTCTGTCTATATCTCTGTCTCTTTATATCTCTCTATCTCTCTTTCTCTCTCTATCTCTTTCTCTCTATCTCTCTATCTCTCTTTCTCTCTCTATCTCTTTCTCTCTATCTCTCTGTCTCTCTCTATCTCTCTGTCTCTCTATCTCTCTATCTCTCTATCTCTCTTTGTCTCTCTCTATCTCTCTGTCACTCTGTCTTTCTCTATCTCTTTGTCTCTCTCTCTATTTCTCTCTCTCTATCTATTTCTCTATCTCTCTCTATCTCTCTGTCTCTCTATAAATCGCTCTCTACCTCTTTCTTTCACCCTCTGTCACTCTGTCTCTCTCTCTATATCTCCGTCTCTCTCACCCATCTGTCTCTATTTCTATCTCTATAGCGCAATAATGAGTGAAATCAAAGATAGACCAGTAATCCAAGCTGGATCTTGGAATAAGAACAGTCTGCTTTATACAGATGACTCATTACAGATATCTGAAAACGCAAATGGTCTACAGCAACTGTTGGACATTGTATTAAACAAAGCGGAACAAAGGACTTAAATACGTTATTGCAATTTTGTGTTGGGAAATACTCGTATTAAGGAAATGAAAGAGTTAAAATCGTCGTAATAGTCAGTGAAGCAGAATTACATCCATCGTTGACAGAAGTCAGTCAAGTCAATAAAATCAGCCAAGTCTGTAAACTCAGTAAAATCAGTCAAGTCAGCAAAATCAGTCAAGTCGGTCAAGTCGATAGAATCAGTGAAATCAGTCAAGTCAGCAAAATCAGTCAAGTCAATCAAGTCGATAGAATCAGTGAAATCAGTCAAGTCAGCCAAGTCAGTAATTTCAGTAAAATCAGTCAAGTCAGTACAATCAGTCAAGTCAGTCAGTCAATATAATCAGTGAAGTCAGTCAAGACAGTCATGTCAGTCAAGTCAGTGAAGACAGTCAAGTCAGTCAAGTCAGTACAATCAGTCAAGTCAGTGAATACAGTCAATTTAGTGAAGACAGTCAAGTCAGTGAAGACAGTCAAGACAGTCAACTCAGTCAAGTCAGTACAATCAGTCAAGTCAGTCATTCAATAAAATCAGTGAAATCAGTCAAGACAGTCAAATCAGTCAAGACAGTCACGACAGTCAAGTCAAGGACCGTATTACTTGCCCAAGGGCACATCAGACATATGTTGCTGGACTCCTATCTTGTATCGACCACACTACACTCAGTGGCTGACGTGGTCAGTCTCACTCCTACAGCCTTGACTTCCTAAGATAATCTTGGTACCCATGTTGGGCTGGATCGACCTGGGAGGAGTCTTATTGTTTAAACATTCACATGCGTCCTGTTGCGGACTGAGTAATGGCCATTACCCTATAGCGACAACAAACGCCTTCGGATTAATAAGTCTGTGAGGGTACAACCGTGGGCAGATGCTTTTGCGGCTGACTCAATCACAGCACTATCATTCTGAGCCGGCGATTAACCCTACAATAACTTCTCCTTGAGGTTGAACGGGGTAATGGTAGAATCGAATTTTTAAAAAAAATAAACACTTTCAAATCGAACTCACGACCATCGGGTCGGCATGCGAGTCTCTAGCCACTTCCTTAACGTGGCTCCCTTTTGCGTAAAGTTAGTTGCATATCGGTTGTAGGACGTCGCAATAAACCCCAGCATTTTTTGGCTGTTTGTGAATTATTGGCAAGTTTATGTTCAGTAGTTTGCCATTACTTTCGGAACGACCGAAACTGATACCACTGTATGACAACCAGCGCATGGCGATCTGTTTCTAAATCGCCGGCAACTGTGTTTCATACGCGGTATTCGAGATTAAGAATTGCGTTCTTCACCACAGCGCCGGTCTTTTAGTCTCACCTATCCTCATCTCATCACATCTCATCTCATCTCATTTTATCATCTCATCTCATCTCATCATCTCATCTCATATCATCATCTCATCATCTCATCTCATCTCATCATCTCATCATCTAATCTCATCTCGTCTTGTCTCGTCTTATCTCATTTCATCTCATCATCGTATCTCATCTCATCTCAACTTATCTCATCTCATTTCAACTTGTCTCGTCTCATCCCATCTCATCTTGTTCCTCTTGTACCTCGCGGTGTCGAGGTGAAGTATAAACTTCGTGAGAGTGCCCGTTTAAAGGCTTCATATATCATGATTCCCATGGATTCTGTTATTCCCTCTATCCATCGTTTACATGGTCGACCTCTTCTTCTGGTCCAGTTTGGTCTGTACATCATTGCTTGTTGTGGTAGACATGTAGTTGTTTTTCATATCCTATTTACAGGACATTGTAGTCAACACCAGCATTTTCCAGCTGCTGTTGATGTCTTACGTTCAGTAGTTTGCCATCGCTTTCTGAACGACCGGTTCACATACCTTTCGTAAGAAACCAAAGCGACGCGATCCGCTGCCGAATCTCACGCAGGTGTGTTTCGTATGTGAGTAGCGATGCTATAACCCCAACTTTAGTCCTGCTTTCTTCATTTATGTTTTTCTCTCTTCTTGATACATTGAGTATTTTATCTCAGGAATTTCATTTTCGTTATTGTTACTGTTCGTTTCTCTTTTTCTGTTATTGTCCAGGCTTGGCATTGGTGGCATAGGATCCGGTGTATGACAAGATTGTGTCCCCCCCCCCTCCCAATGTTAACAGCATATATAGAAAGCATATGTAAAGAAACTAGCCAAACAGAGACCGTATCACCGCTTGACGAACAGAACACAGAAGAGAACAAACGGCCAATTACACCAAGAAAGAACACCTATTTGCTGACGATCAAGCACTGATAGCAAAACCAGAAGCAGAACTACAAGTCCACATAAATAGTCTAAACTACGTGTGTAAGGAGTATAACATGAAAATTAGCATGAGTAAAATAGAGGTAATGACTATGACCAAAGAAGGAAAAAACAAAAAAAAACAACAAAGATTCATCTAAAAGTACATCCCCTGAAACAAGTAGAGAGATTCAAGTATTTCAATCAATCAATCAATCATGTGCCATGCCGGAAAGCGTGGGCGGTCATGACTCGCCATTTCACTCGATCACCAGTGTCGTGGATCAGCTCAGTGTTCCTGTCTCGTCCATGCCATGTGGCCAAGCCATCCAGGTATTTTCCTCTCGGTCTTCCTCTTGGTCTGTTCCCCTCGATCTTGCCAGTTGTCACTAAGTTCTCCAACCCATTTCTTCTCATAACATGTCCAAAGAATTGTGACTGTCTACGTCTAATTTCTCTAATCAGTTTACGATGTTCATTTATCTCCTGTAGTACTTGGTCATTGGTTTTTCTGTCTGTCCATGGTATTATTTGCATTCTCCTCAGAAATCACATTTCTGCAGCCATCAGATGTTTTTCAGCTTGACTGCTCATTGTCCAAGTTTCACATCCATACAAAAGAACAGGCTCTATTTATCCCCTCAACACTCTTTATCTCGTTTCAATTGACATCTTTTTATTGGTCAGAATGTTTTTCATCTTGCTAAAGGCTACTTTCGCCATGGCGATTCTTGTTCTAATCTCTTCAAGGCATCTCCCATCAGATGTTATAACTGTTCCAAGATAATTGTACCGATTCACTTGTTGAAGAATATTTCCATTTACTTGTATATTACATTGTGGCACTTCTTCCTTCCTACTGACGACCATAACCTGAGTCTTTTTACAATTTAATTCTAACCCCAGTTGCTCACTGTGTACAACAACAACCGCATCTACTAATTGTTGCAGGTCCTGCGCATTGTCTGCAATTAATACTGTATCATCTGCATATCTAATGTTATTGATGTTTCGTCCTCCAATGCTGATTCCATTTATATCCTCTCCATTTCTGAAAATATTTTCACTGTACATAGAAAAAAGATCTGGAAACATCACACATCCCTGCCTAACACCTCTCTTAATTGGCTGATACTGTCCCACTTCATTATCAATCCTTATTGCAGCTTGTTGTTTCCAATATATGTTTTTTATAAGTCTAATGTCTTTCCCATCAATTTGTAGATCTGCAAGCATATCCACTATGCTGACATGTCTAACGCTATCAAATGCCTTTGTATAGTCAATAAAGCAAAGATGTATATCCTTGTTTACTTCTATAGCACGTTCAATAACTGTTCGCAGCATATACACAGCATTTACTGTACCCTTTCCTTCTACAAACCCGCATTGTTCTTCCCCTATTTCAGATTGTATCTTCTTCCTCATTCTTTGCATGATAATTCTTAGCAAAATCTTTGTGATGTGACTCATTAAACTAAATGTTCTATGTTGATCACATTCCAAGGTTCCTGATTTCTTTGGGATTGCAATAAATATAGAGTTACATAATTCAGGAGGTATATCTCCAGTATCATATAATGTGTTCAGCAGTCTGGTGACTTGATCTAGTCCAAATTCTTCTAAAGCTTTAATCATTTCTGTTGTGAGGTTATCTGCACCGGGGGCCTTGCCAGGTTTCATATGCTTAAGAACATTTCGAACCTCCATCTCCAAACTTGGCGGTCCTTCATTATTAAATCTAATATCATACTGTTCGTCTCTGTTGTCATCATAAAGGTGTTTCACATAATCTGTCCATACCTGTAGAATCTGGTCTTTTTCTATTATGATTTTGCCATCTTCAGTTTTTAGACACCCTGTTGATGTACTTGTTCTTTTATTAGTAAGTTTCTGAATTCTTTTGTGCACTAATTTGGTATTTTGACTGTTGTGTTGGCTTTCAATTTCTAAGCACTTTTCCTCAAGCCATGCTTCTTTTGCCTCCTTACATAATGTTCTGACTTGTCTGTGAATTTCTTCATATTTGACAGAATTATTTTTGTTGAGTCTTCTTGTTTCCATGAGGTGTAAAATTTCTTCAGTCATCCATTTCTTACGACCCACCTTCTTTAATTTTGGAATAGTTGTTTCTGCAGCCACATTGATTGAATTCTTCAACGTTTCCCATTGATCATCCACATCCTGGAATAGGATCTCTAGATCAGACAAAATTTCAAATCTGTTCTGTACTTCTATGTTGAATTTGTTTTGTATTTCCTTGTCATTACTCAATGTACACAAATCATATTTAGTGTTTCCTGTTATATACTTGACTTTCTTCAACTTTATCCTCAATGTTCCTGTGAGTATAATATCATCAAATGGCATATCAGAAGACGAGATCGAAATTAGATGCAATAAGGTAAACCAACTAATTGGACAAATAGTACCAACACTAAAGCACAAACGCGTATAAATAGATACTAAAAGCCTCTACAAGACAATCGAATCTTCCTACCAACTCTATGGCGAAGGGTTTTGAGTTTGTTTTTACCATACATTCACTGTTGATGTATAAACTTCTGCATAAGTTTGTTAGATGTGCACCTATTCCGTATCGTTTAAGGATTTCCCACAGCTTATTTCAATCAACTCTATTAAATGTCTTTTCTTGAGGCTAAGTAAAGTATGTAATTAAATTTGACTGATTTTTCTATACGTTATCTAGATCGCATCTGTGCATCCTGTATTTTTCCTATATCCAGTCGTGTTTCACTTAGCTGTGGTTCTATTGTAAGTCGTAGTGTTTCTCTAGAATGTTGCAGAATATATTTCCTGTATGACTCAAAAAGGAAATTCCTCCGTATTGTGTGTACGTGTTTCTCTCTTGCTACCTTTGCTTTTCCAAACTTAGATAATTATGGCGCTTCCTCAGTCTCGTGGTGTCTGTTGTTCTACTCAAACAACTGTTAAACAGTCTATGAAGCCATTCTGTTCCTACTTCTCTTGCTGCTTTAATTAGTTCATTTGGTATTTCGTCTCGTCACGGTGATTTATGCAATGGGGCTAATCTTATGGCTTTTCTAATTTCTTCTTTCAGTATGTCTGGCTCTAGTTCTTCGATGGCATCTGTGTCAGTTTTTTGGAGTCGTGTGGCATCTGATGGATTTCTGAGAAGTTATTCGAAGTACTGCCTCAATTTTTTAAGGATTTGTTTTTGTTCCCTTATTGGTTCTCCCTTTTCGCTGTTAATTATTTCAGGTGGATTAAAGGATTCTGTTCTGGTTCTCACCGCACTAATCGTGTGATATACAACAATCTTCACATAAATAGACAACAGCTCTCTTTTTGAAGATCAGCAAGCCTGAACAGATAAGAGCCCGCGTTCTTAAACTCCGATGTGCTTATGCCGAGGTATTAAACCGCTACACCGGTCAGTCGGACTAAAATGTTGACTTATCGTCTTGTACTTGGCGATATAAATTATAAGTACCTCTGAAGTCGGAGTGGGTTCGCCTGGTGGCGAAGGATACTGGTAATAGTTAAAGTTAATCCACGAGCAAACAACCAGTTTCGTGCATTAGAAGTAGTAACATGTGTATGGACTACGCTTGAGTACAAAGCAAAAAATCCTCTCTTTCTCTTTGCCAAATGCTCAAGTCTGAAGGGGTTAAATAATAGCCATTTGAAATGGCATGTGTTTAACTCAAAACTTGAACAGGGTTAGTTAATGTAACAACTGGCATGGAGAAAACGAGTTAAAATGAAGTTAAATGTCCTTGCGCCGAGGTTTCAAAGAGATCTTTACACCGGCGAGATCATGTGGAAAAATGGGCGTGGTGGTTCGAGTGTCTAATGACTTCGGCTATTGTTACACGCCTGCTTATTGGCTAGATAGCTTCCGGCATGACGGCTCTAATGTTAACCTAATTTTCAACCAACATTTGAAGAAGGAAATGATACCTTCTATTGCTGCCTTTTATACCCCCAATAGAGAGTAGGCTCTCAACCAACTACCGTCAAGTCCTTCTATTCTCTGCTGTTTCTTACAATTCCTTCCATGTCCTGCCCGTGTTATTCGTCTCTGACTCTGATTCTCTTCTGTGTGTAGTTAAATATGATCACCAAAATAGTCACAGCCATAGAGATCAGACAAATGGTATAAACCGTTACCCAAGTTGAACACACGATACTTAAGGTGACGAGATATGTGTAAGGATAAATTAAATTCTTTTAATTTCACTTCACGACCGATTGCCGTGTATAAGACATTTCCAGGAAGATTCTAGTCTTTCATTTTGTATCATTTATCTAGCGTTGAATTTAGGTATCGTTTCTGCTACCATGCATACTGGCAAGACTCCGGGTCCAGACAACATCACAACATAAATTATCATTACCTTAGAAGAATATGGAATAGACCAGGTCACCAGACTGCTGAACACAATATATGATACTGGAGATATACTTCCTGAATTATGTAATTATATATGCATTGCAATCCCTAAGAAATCAGGAGCCTTGGAATGTGATATATATCGAACAATTAGTATAATGAGCCACACCACGAAGATTTTGCTAAAAATTATTATGCAAAGAGTTAGGAAGAAAATAGAACCCGAAATAGGAGAAGAACAATGTGGGTTCGAAGTAAATGCTGTGTATATGGTGAGAAAATTAATTGGGCATTCTATAGAAGTAAATAAAGACCTACATCTTTGTTTTATTGACTACACAAAGGTTTTCGATAAAGTAAGATCCACACACAATAAATGAGCTTTAATTTCTTGACGATCAATGCCTGTTTTATAGCGACGAGGACAGACCTCAATATCATATTATTAATCTGAGTTCTACATGTAGAAGATACGGTAGGAATGTAAATATAATCAAAACCAAATCGAGTGTCTGGCCACAAAACTGCCGTATCTCCCAGTACAGATTTAGCGACCGAGGGAATGCGATGAGCAAGTATAGGCATCTATTAGCAAACAATTTTTTACTGGTTGTCTCCCTTAGTGAGCACTCGCTTGTGCAGAGGTTACAGAAGAGGTAACGAAACTGCCGTACGGGTTTGCAGTGATAGTATTACAGTTAGTACCTTTTCCTGTATAAACAATATAAAATGACACAAAGTGATGAAGCTTTACATAACAGAGTTAAGACACATACAGAACGTTGCGGCGGTTAGCCTTCATCAGCAAACAAACACATTCACAAACACAACATACAGTCAAGGAGATCTCCTGTGACTACATCAGAAGGTGACGACAGGGCGAGAAGAACAAAAGCATGGAAAAGTGGAAGCAATAGAACGTTGTAATAAACCCCAGCATTTATTTGATGTTTGTGAATCACTAGGCAATATTAGTTCAGTAGTTTTCCATTGTTTTGTGGACGCGGGAACCTTATACTGTCGAAATCAACGCAAAGCGGTTTGCTTCCATATCACAGGCTGCTAATCTCCTGTCTTCAACTCGGTATGACGAGGTATTGTGAAACTGCGCGTTTCACTTTCTCCTGCGCCATAGCAACAAGTAGGTAGTGATACTACTTCATAAATAATAAATAGGTCACCTTTTTATGAGAAGGATAACCAGCTATCTTCTTTCTCCGTCTTCCCCTTCCAGTGTTACATATAATAGTCATTTTACGACAACATTGTAACAACCGGGAAACAATTGAGCGAACTGAAGATAGGGCTGGTCAGACGAAGAACAAGCTAGGTGGGTGCAGAGAAGAACACTGGCAGCGATTGGGCATATAAAGAACACAGAGTTTAAAAGTGTTTATAATGCAAGAGGATTGACTTCATTGCAACAGGTTTATCCCATATTGCTGGATCTCTTTCCGCAAGCGTGGCACAAAGCACGAACTCCGTAACTCCAGCGACGATCCTCAGGAGTATCCGTGAAAAGTTCACTCGTCAACCAATCGACGTAGGCCAGAATCGAACCCACAATCTTTGGAACGAGAGGCATGTGGCATAATCACATAGCCACGGAGACTCCCAGAGAGCGTAGGAAACACCATGGCACATGATGATATTGACCCAATAATAGACACATATACAAAACTCAACATATAAACACGGGGAAGTCACTACAACACCAACAGCTATAATTGTAGGCTCTCTTCATGGATGGCTGGAGTTCGATTCCCCACATGGGAAGATATGACTAGTTTTCAAAATGGCCGCTCTCTACTCTATCTGTATCTACTTTAACTCCTTCTCTACCAGACAGTTACATTAACCTACTCTATCTGTCATCAACTTTAACTCCTTCTCTACCAGACAGTTACAGTAACCTACTCTATCTGTCATCTACTTTAACTCCTTCTCTATCAGACAGTTACATTAACCTACTCTATCTCTCATCTACTTTAACTCCTTCTCTGTCAGACAGTTACGTTAAACGAGGTGGAAACATTTTTTTCCCTTACAAGTCGGATCGGATCGGATCAGAATAGAAAGAGTTTATATGCCAGCTGAGTGGGCCTGAAAGTGTTAGCCTCTGTTGCTAGACAGTTGTTACATTCATATCTGGTGTTTGTATAGTCTCACTACACTGTGTATGTACGAGGCTAAGTTAATAAGTAAGTCACAATCGGCTGTAGAAAAATAACTAAATATGATAACAACTTGAGACCAGTTTATTTTTATACTTACACTGTTCCTTTATTTCTCAATATAATTTCCACCAACATTAATGCACTTATCCCATCGTTTTATCAGTCCTCCAAAACGGCTGCATAGAACTCCGTGCTTTGTTTTTATGTACCTGTCATCCCACAGAACTGTGTGACTTCCTTATTGAGTCGCCCTCATAACTTTTTCTACCCAGCTATGCACCGCTTTACGGGATAAACATTTGTCAGCATAAACACTGAAAATCTACCTTGGCGGGAGACATTTCGCAAATGACGCCGATGTTGAATGTGAAGTGAAAACGTGGTTTAGAAAACAGAACATGCAGTTCTATGCAGCTGGTTTCGGAGGACTGATAAAACGATGGGATACGTGCATCAATGTTGGTGGAAATTATGTTGAAAAATAAAGGGACAACGTATGTATAAAAATAAACTGGTTTCAAGTTGTTATCATATTTAACTATTTTTCTACAGCCATTTGAGACTTACTTATTAACTTACCCTCGTAGATCAAATTTGAAGTATGAAGTGCAGGGCGTCATCAAAAAATGTGCTAAGAAATTCTTTCTTCCGTTGATAACACCATTCTATTTGGAGTGCAGATAACTACCCCAGCAGACGACAGACACTCACTGCATATTGGTCACGGTGGACTGTGGAACACATTTTTTGATTACATCATGTACTTCATTTTTAAAATTTGTTCTACATACAAAGTGTAGCGAGACTTTACAAACATCCTGTAGTTATTACTTTAACCCTCCTATCACGGAGTGTTGCGACTGTAATATGCCACTGATGTTTTAACCCTAGCTGGAGTGCGTTAACCTTGTAACTAGTGGTCTAAAAACGATTACTTCACATGAGTGATGCTTACCTAGGACAGAGAGAGTTAAAAGGTAAGGTATTTTCATGGCAGACACTGCTGTAGGGGAACGCAGAGGTGTTTGCAAGGCACCAGGGCCAGGTTCTATACTGTCCAAGACCTACTAACACGTCCTAGTCGTGCTTCCTGTGCAACAGATCCCTTCGGGGTCCTGGCTAACGTAGTAGGATCGCTGATTCTTCCGAAGTCGGAGAGTATCTACCTGCACGGCGAGGAACCACCATTCTGCACACCAATAAGCCAGACATGAGACAACGGATAATCACGCAAACATCAGGTCCGGTATGACATCACACTGATGTTGCACAACAGGATGTCATCGTCCAACATACAGGACTTTACGCCGGAGTTCACAGCCAGCAAACTTAAGCAAGCAGCAAGCACTGCCGTAGGGTTGTGAAGCGTTAGGACTACACACATACTTGGTTATGGCATAAAAAGGTAAGATGACATGTTGTCCTTACTGCCCCCGTATACACATTTGTTGTGTTCAGCCGCCCTTTCCCTCCCATTTTCCAAGCAGGTTTGACAGTTTTTTTCAGCAGAGATGTTTCTTGTAGACGCAGAATGGTTATAGCGATTAACTGATTGAGTGTCATGGGATGATTAATCGACTTAAGCAACTTTCCATATCTGCATTGGGCTTATATATCGCCGAAATGTTGTAGTTGTGTTATAATACAACATGTCTGCTGCCATATTAACAACTCTGAAGTCATTACTGTGACACGCCCCTACTTCCCATTTACTCCATCTATTTTGGTTTGGTTCAAACTTAGGTTTTGTTTGGCACAGGATCTGTTAAGAAAGTAAATATTATTAAGAACATATGGCACAACATGCAAGTAGATGGAACATAAAACTAATAACATGTATATCCAGTCTAACTACTATTTCTACACAAATGTACATATAATATATTGAAGCAAAACCTCATCACTGATGTGTCGATAAAATATCTCCATAAGGGATTTTTGCCATTACCAGATGTCCATCTTGACGTTTGGTCCACAAATGATCAAAGGCCCTCTACCTTGATTCGTCTCATGGCAATAGTGCCCCGTGGTTCGCGTAGTTTACCTGTTCCGGGTCATATATCCTTTGTCGTGGATTCTACGCCTACACGTAGTCGCGTAGGCAATAACCTTATTCATAACTTGGTCATAAATGGTGCCCGGAAACGTTCTGGGAAGTGTAGGCGGCCGGGTTGTGTTGACCACATCACCCATCTAGTGACAGTTGATCTACGCGGCTAGCTTCTAATACCCAGAGGAGGTCAGTATGGCTGAATGGATAAGAATGCGCGTTCTTAAACATCCGGTGTGCTGATGCCGAGGTAAGGGGATCGACCCCTAGACCGGACAGTAGGACTAAAATATTGACTTCTAGTCCTTGATTTGGGGATGTAAATTACCATTACCTCTGAAGTCGGAGTGGGTTCGCCTGATGGCGAGGGACACTGGTAATAGGGAAAGCTAATCCACACGCACAATTCAGTCCAGTGTTACTATAACAAGTGTGTATGGACTAGGCTTGAGTTCAAAGCGAGGGATCGAGAGAGCGAGGGAGCGAGGGAGCGAGCGAGCGCTAACAACAAAAACAAAACAAAAATATACCCAGTACCCCACAATATGTGGAGAAGAGCCCCTAACATACATGATACCTTACAGTGACAGCTTATGCTCCACTGGGTGCTGAAAGGCACACATAGCATTTGGTTACAGCGACGTGATTGCCAGCAGTAAAAACAACAACTATGTGGCCTTTCGCACACAGCCTCCCTCGGAGTGAATCAAAACACGCCTAGAACGCAACACCCGGTAACAGAAGTCTCGCTCCACTATCTGTTTAAAGAGGAAGTTCCTTTCCTCAGATGAAAGCCCCGCCGCGGGAAAACCAACCTATTTCTCACCCAAATGCGAGAGGAAATGAGTGGCTACAATCCGAAGAGGTCCTTGATGAAGTAAACATTTATAGGAAATAAAAACAAGGGTTAAACTAGAGGGAACGGATAGGAAAGAACATTTTGTTTGTTTGTAGATGTTTTTGGTGCCTTGTTTGCATTGCGCATGTGTTTTATATCAGCGGGAATTCTCAGGCGGGGACCACTAGCGCCTCGCTGTGAACACTTGCAAACCTTTGACATTTTCCGAGGCAGCCATTGAGTGGCTGATTTGTTTCCCATGGCGGTCTCGGAAACTCGTAAAGATGCCAACCCGTGCCTTTGATCTATTGGTAAAAATAACGAAACCCACAGAGCAAATATACGCGACAAAACATCTCATAAGCGCGAACCGAGGTTGCCTGGCTTATCACGTTGCTCAGAAGCACGGCAGTTTAATATGATTCAAAACGCTCGATTTATGAATGAAAGCTACTGATAAGGGGTGGAATTGTCGGGGAAAGATCAGGCGGGAGGTTATCATAACAGCCACCTTGCATCAAGGGATTACAGCCGCTTATCCGGGTACATATTCTCATGGGTTATCATGCTTGTCCCTCTGATCCGGTTCTTCAAAACACGTTAGACGTGACCCGTGTACTGTATGTACGATTATAAAAGCCAAAGGTAAAATGCACACTCGTTTGGGTAAAGCAATTTTGCCCACATGCAGCAATTTACAATGTAAATGATTGCTTCTCTTCCCCCATAACATTTCCTAGTTAGCGTAAAGTAATCTTTCTGTCGTGCAGCAATTTACCATATAAGTGATCGCTTCTCTTCCACCGTATAATTTCTTTCACACACAAAACAGCAAGAATGTGTTCAGCTGTGCATATCGCGTCGTGGTATTTAGGCCAATCGCAATAAATAAAAGAATAAAACAAAAAGTGAAGAGAATCTGTTTTGGAAGAAGAATGACGTTGGCAAGATCAATCAGTCCCCTATTGGTAGTACAGTATGTCCCCCAACAGTAATTAATATTATTGAGCCATGAAGTATTGATTTTTGCACATTTCCAATGCCTTTATAGTGCATATTTTGATGTTTTTTGTTTTCCGTTAACCGCATAAGTGATGTATAGATGAAATAACGTATGAAAAAGAGCGATAGAAGGGCAGATTGTTATACTGGCCTGCGTTTCCAGTTCTTAACCCTTTAAAAATAAAGTTTGTTCGTTCTTTCCTTCTTCAGCGAGAACATGTCATTTGGTATCGTATTCTTGCCTAGCCGGACCTCCCTGTCTTCTCTTATTGTCCGTATTTTGACTGCATGCTTGCAGCTTTGCTGTAGTTAACAGTATCTCGATATATTAAACCAATAAACGGCCACTCTATCGCTATTTATGCTTTACTTCGTCACCGCAAGGTACAAGAGGAACAAGATGAGATGAGGTGAGGTGAGATGAGATGAGATGAGATGAGACTGGTTAACTCCATTTTATGTGTGTGTACTGTCATTAAATTGACCCAGAAAGAGAACTGGTTACTCGCATAAGAAGCAGACATCACACAGTCTTAGGCAAGTTATGAGAAGGGGAAAGCTCGAGCTTGTCGTCACAACGGAGAAATTTGGAGTTGCGGAGAGACAAGGGAAACCAAGAGAGAAAATGCGGGATAGTTTGATGTCATTGTATAGAGAAACATGGGTATGAGAAATGATTGGCAGCACAAGAGACAGACGGCTGTGGACAAACATGATCACCACCACCACACGGCATGGGCTATAAGAATGACTGGCATCTTGCCGTCTTGATAGGCGATAGTTTATAAAATGGAGTTATACCTCTCTATAGTACAAGGTCTGGGCTGGTTTTAGATACTACGTTTTGCCCATGCCGTTTCATCCCTCTCTCTGTCTGCTAGTTTACTCCAGAGCAGAGGTTCCCAAACCACGGCCCGCGGGCCACTAGTGGCCCGCCAGCTGTCAGAAAGTGGCACTCGAGGCCTCGTTTCAGTCGAGATTTCAAGAGTTCACAATAGAGCAGGATAATGTTGCCCCCTCCATAAATCCATTCGTATTTCCTGATGCCAAGCTCTGTCAATTACAGCAAAACCTTCAGCACGAAGTAATTGATTTGAAATGCAATTCTGCACTGAGATGTAAATTTCTGGAGCTGCCTGCTTCCCTTCATCTGATCATATGATTTCATTCTGGCGACTATTGTCTGTCGAACAATTTGCCCAGAGATACATTTGTCCTCTTGGTTCGACTTACAGATGCGAGCAATCATTTTCCGCAGTGATCGTTATTAAAAAAAAAACAAGTAACGTTCCAGACTTATCGACAGTAACCTAGCTGCACTTATGACTTTGGGCACGGCAGATTTGTGCCCAGACATTGATTAACTGGCATCTGAACGTAAGTAACTGGTTAAGAAGAACAGTTACAATTGTAAATTAATTACATTAATAGCGATTTTCGAAATTGATTTAAGATTTATTGTTAAATTAACTTTTGATTTTAAACCAAAAAATGACCGCAGTGTAGTACTGACACTGACTGCCTTTAAAGTTTTAGAATTTTGTCGACGAAAGTTAAGAAAGGTAAGAATGATATTGCACGACTTTTATAATTTTATAACGTTGTGGCCTGCTTAACTACCGAAAATAGTAGATATGACCCTCATCGGAAAAAGCTTGGAAACCACTGCTCCAGAGGATAGGTAACACTGATACGTCTTGAACGAGACAAGCTGCACAAACTGTCGGATCAGCAAAGCAATGTTCTAACTGTCCGCCTGTTGGAGCTTCGAACCTAGACCAGTTGCCGACCAAGGTTTCAGGCGTGGTCTGCACTGCCGTGACATTTAGTCCTTAGGATGCATTTTCTCGCATGAGGATAAGGTTTGAAGACTCCCTATTGCGCTCCTTCGCCGAAGTCGTTGGCACAAAGTGAGGTATTCCCTTTGACGTCCACATGAACTATGTATGTGAACAATGATAAGTAACTACATAATGAAACATAAAGAAATACTACCCATATCTGTCATCTGTTAGGGTACCATGCTTGCACTCCGGACAAGTCTACAGGTGCTCAGATCACCCTTCCCCCTCCCCTTTAATATGCGTCATTGTCCGATGGCTAATAGTTTACTACCCATATAATGCCACCATAGCATAATGTGGATTCTCGCAGTCCCGCACCCCCATGGCCATTGGCTACACTAAGAGCAAGATAGTCATTATAGGCTGGGGCGCATTGAGCCGTTTGAGGCTGCTCAGGTATACAGTGCTAGCCTGATAAATCTGTATACCATTCGCTGCTCGAGGGTTGATGACATCAGTATTATGCCGGATACCTACATAGTAGTTATGTTGGTCAACCTCTGAGCCCAGGTCAATTTACAAAAACATAAAAATAGACTGGCCTCAGGTCGAAATCGAGGCCATGGCAACCTGACCGGCATGCAAGAGTGCTGGCCAATGGGGTTCTCACTATACAGTGAAATACGTTATTTGCATATCCCTTACATAATGTTGCAATCATTAACAACATTTATTGGCTGTCATTGTTTTTCTGTTTATTGTAATTATATGTTCATTAGTTCGCCTTTCCTTGACTACACAATGTGCTACATTAAAATTATTATTATTATTATTATTATTATTATTATTATTATTATTATTATTATTATTATTATTATTATTATTCGACACGGCGTTCTTCTTCTTCTTCTTCTTCGAACAGAATGAAGCGCCTGAAGTGCTCCCCTCCCCATCCACAACAATTTACCCTATAGCTTTGCGGCCGTGGAGCAGACTTCCATTCTTTGACAAACTCTCGGCCGTACATTAAATGGCATTACATTAAATGGGCGTTGCTGCCAAATCTTTCGTCAATACGATCACAAATCACAAACCGACACGACTAAATGAAAATCACTACATGGGAATATAAATATAAAAGTGACCTATCTGTATGCTTGTGTTTGTCAAGTGTCCTTCTGCAGATTTTGTTCGTTGGTGTTCTGGATCAAATTTGGTGATTTTAGTTTTGCTGTCAGTAGCGCTTTGTCTCTCTGGTTCTCTGACTTTCATGATCTACTTTGATTCATACAGACTTGGGTAGGTAATGTGGTGGCTTCCCCCTTCCTTCCGCATCCACCTAGGGGTATGTTACCTCAGCATATTCCGACTTTCCTGACAAATGAGTGCCATGCTGGGAGTCTCTGTAGCAAAATTGTTACGCCACCTGCCTAAGGCTCTGAAGATCCCTAAGTTCGATTCCTACCTACCCCTGTGGGTTCATGAGTGTAATTTCCTCGGACACTCCTGGGGGGGGGGGCGTCGCTGGAGCCACGGAGTTCGTGCTTTATGCGACACTTTCGACAGGCCGCCCCATCGGGATAAATCTCGGTACAATGAAGATTCTCTTTCCTTGTGTGCCATACTCTGTTCAGTTATACCTGTCCAAGCTTAGAACCCTGAGCAGCAACTGTACCGTTCCCTCCTTCATCATTTTAATATGCAACACGGAGTCTCCTTCAACGAGTTCTGAGACCACGTTGGCCTTTCTCACACTCCCAGCACTTTAGAGGACTTGACAATAATGCCCTCGCCATTTCCCCCCAGAGCCACATTGATCGTGAAAACGTAATCTGCCACACTCGGGGGTTGAACCCATACTACTGTCAAGGTAATCAAGCTAACTAACCACATTGCCACCTGGCTTCCTTTAGGTAAGTAGATCCGTGTGCTACTCAAACGTAGTCCATACACGTACTGCTACTTCTAGTAGTACTGGACTGTTTTTTGCGTGTGGATTAGCTTTTGATATTACCAGTCTCCCTCGCCATTAGGGAGAACCCACTCCGACTTCTTAGCTACTTGTAATTTAGGAGGAGAAGTCAACATGTCAGTCCAAATGACCGGTGTAGGGTTGAACCCGCTACCTCGACATCAATACACTGGAAGTTTAAGAGCATGTGCACCTATCCATTCGGCTATGCCGATCTCTTGCTACACGAAATTACATTTTCAATTTACGAATGTTTCGAACTACGATAACTTTATTACACTACAAACCCACCATTTTTCACTTTACGAATGTTTCGAGCTACGATAACTTTACGAATGATTCGAACTACGATAACTTTACGAATGTTTCGAACTACGATAACTTTATTACACTACAACCCCACGATACGTTGACAAACACCAAGATATACATTCAGCCACATGAAAGTTAGAAGAATGACAAAGAACCGACAGTTTATTCATAAAAGAAAGGCAGAATGACAAAGAACAGCCTGTGTTCTTGGCGACAGACACAAGAAACGTCAACATTATCCTCAGCTCGACAGCAACCGTGTTAGTTATGCCTCGAGATAACCAGACCCCGTGTTCATATATCGACCTTATTTCATAAGTTTGTGTTGGCTGGCAGAACTATTTGTCCAAACCATGATTGATACCCGAGGACTTATCGAGGCGTTTACTTGTAATCCTTAATTCTCTCGGGTCGTGGTATTTGAAGTCCTGACAAACTAGTCTCGCTTATCGCCCTTGCGTTTGGGAGGAAACAAACAAAGGTGGTCTGGTTATGACCCCAACTGGGTTGGTTATGATGATTTAGGACCCCCATAAACATGGTCTGGAAATTGTCATGATAAACAAAGAATTCTTTGATGTATTGAAATTTTCTTTACATAGAAATTAATGTTAGCTTGTGGTATCGAGTGACGATCTTAAACATGTCATATCTTTATTGTAATGGCGGTGTTTTCACTTCTTTCTTGCTGGTTTATCTGTCTTTTGTTCTAATGTCGCTGATATCCTCAGATAGTGTCTCCTGGCGTTCGAATCCTGCTCACTGCTGGTTGTACAACAGACATTAGCGAATGCTAGCAGCAAGCCAGTCAGGTGAACAGATAAGCAGGCATGTAGTTAACTAGGCGGGTAGCTAGGTAGACAAGTAGGTAGGTCGGCAGGCAGGCAGTCAGGCAGGTAGGTAGGCAGGTAGGTAGGTAAGTAGGTTGTTTGGTTGGTAGGCAGGCAGGAAGGTGGGTTGATAGGTAGGTAGGCAGGCAGGCAGGTAAGTAGGTAGGTGGGTAGGTTAGTAGGTAGGTATGTAGGTAGGTAGGTAGGTAGGTAGTTAGGTAGTAGGTAGGTTGTTTGGTTGGTAGGTAGGCGGACAGGCGGACAGGCGGGCAGGCAGGTAGGTAGGTAGACAAGTAGGTAGGCAGGCAGACAGGCAGGTAGGCAGGTAGGTAGGTTGGTTGGTTGATTGTTTGGTTGGTAGGCAGGCAGGCAGGCGGGTTGGTAGGTAGGCACGTAGGTATGTAGGTAGGTAGGTAGGTAGTAGGTGGGTAGGTAGGTTGGTTAGTTGGTTGGTTGGCTGGTTGGCAGGCAGGCAGGCAGGTAGGTAGGCAGGTAGGTAGGTAAGTAGGTAGGTATATAGGTAGCTAGATAGATAGACAGGCAGGCAGGTAGGTATGTAGGTAGGTAAGAAGCCAGACAGGCAGGTAGACAGAAAGGTAGATGGGTAGGCAGGCAGGCAGCTAGGTAAGCAGGCAGGTAAGTAAATAGCTAGGTAGGTAGGTAGATAGGCAGGCAGGCAAGCAGGCAGGCAGGTAGGTAGGTAGGTTGGTAGGTATGTAGGTAGTCAGGCAGGCTGGTAGGCAGAACGAACGAACGAACATACTTTATTTTCAAAGGGTTAAGAATTGGGCACGCAGGCCTGTCTAACATTCTGCCTTTCTATCACTCTCTTTCATACATTATTTCATTCACATATCATTCAAGGCTAACTGAGAACAGCAACAATATAAAATATATGCATTATAAAGGCATGGGCACAATGCAAACATCAATTCTACACTAATCAGTAATATTAAATAATGGTGTGGCACTTGTTATTAGCTATTTGGAATATACTGGTCTACCAAAAGGGGGCTGGCTGTTATACTAGGGTTTTATTATTATTATTATTTCTATTATTAAGGGGGAAGGTAATCCGTACTGTGGTAGTGTTCGAATAATTTGCGATTATATGTATAGGGATTGGTGATGTCTTTGATTTCTTGTGGAAGTTTGTTACACTGCTGAGCCGCAGAGTACGTTAAGCCAGTTTTGTATAAGTCAATCCTAGGTTTCGGAATGTGTAGTATATTTAATCGTTTACTGTGTCTACCATTATATTTAAACAATGGCCAAAGGTAATTTGGGGCATTCCAATGTAGGATTTTGTGAATTAGTTTGGGCCTTACTTGAAAAGCAGGTGTTTGCGGAATGATACGAACTGAAGGCGTTTATGCAGGCTAGGATTGTCAGATAAATGTTTGCTATAAATTAAGCTCATGTCCCGTTTCTGGAGTGAATAAAGTCGCTTGGTGCTTAGAATTGGAACAACCGTCCCAGATTGTAGAGCAGTAGTCAAAATGTGTTTGTATGTGAGAAGTATTGAATATTTTCTTTGTGTCCTCATCAAGGAAAGTTTTAATATTTGCGAGTTGGTAGACTTTTTTTGTTTCGCTATTTGTTTAACGAGCGCTTGAACGTGGGAATTTAAGGTTAGGTTTCTATCAATGATTAGACCTAATATTTTTTGCTCAATTACACTTTCTACTGGCATGTTGTCGATATGAAGTTGAAAGTGATGTGTGTGAATTTAGAGTTTGAAGTCTTTGTCTGGTTGTTAATAACATTAATTTTGCTTTAGTGGTGTTAATTTGCATACGGTTCGCATAGCTCCACCTAACTACATTATTTAATTCTTGCTGCAAAGACGACTCCAGCAAATTACTGCTTTCAGAGTTTGTATACACTGTACAGTCGTCTGCAAATTGATCGCAGGACGACGAAAGATGCAAAGGTAGATCGTTAATATATATGGCAAATAATAGAGGGCCAAGAATAGAGCCTTGCGGTACTCCAATATTGAAGGTAGTGGTTTCAGACAGAGATTTATTGTGTTATACTACTTGCTTACTGTTTGACAGAAAAGATGTTATTAGAGTGACTACATTAGGGCCAATTTTTATTGTCTCTAGGTCTTTAATTAAAATAACATGGTCTATCGTATCAAATGCTGTCCTATCAAATGCAGCCAGCAAATTAGGTAGGTAGGTAGGTAGACAGGTAGGTAGGTAGGTAGGTAGGTAGGTTGGCAAGCAGGCAGGCAGTCAGGCAGGCAGTCAGGTAGGCAGGCAGGTAGGTAGGCAGGCAGGCAAGTAGGTAGGCAGGCAGGCAGGCAGGCAGGCAGGCAGGCAGGTAGGTAGGTAGGTAGGTAGGTAGTCATGTCTACAGGCAGACATGTAGGCAGGTAGTTTGGTAGGTAGACAAGTATCAGTTATGAAGCCAGGTAGGTAGGTACTTAGGTGGTATGCTGATAATAGGTAGATAGGTAGGTAGTAGTTCTGTGGGTAGTGTGTAGTAACTATTGTGTTGACAGACAGACAGACAGACAGACAGACAGACAGACAGACAGACAGACAGACAGACAGACAGACAGACGGACGGACGGACGGACGGACGGACGGACGGACGGACGTAAGGGCAGAAGACAGCCAGTTTTATACCAGGTAACAACACAGATAACAAAGAAAGGATTCGGGATAAGCCCAGCCTATCAAAATCAACAAGCAGAGAAACGAATGAGATTCAAATCAACGAGAAATTAAACTGCCGCTCTCATAATGTCTTGTCCTAGAACATACGAGGGTGCAATATCTCCCTCCTCCCCTTCCCCCCCCCCCCCCCCCACATAGGCAGTGTATTTGATGTGAATATCCCAATCTGTACTGCAGTGTCTTGTGCACAATCGCGTGTACATCCATGCCACAGTAAGTGAAGTTTTCTTGTAGGGCAACACCACCTGGGGTGTAGATCTAACAAAACTGGGTATTTCTCCCAATGCAGGAAGCGCTACAGCACCACCTTTGACCTTACCACCCATGTGGCAGATGAAAATAACCACGACTCACGCGGAATTAGCTGAACGTCCAGAAAAGCCTCAACAATGCTCATCACAGCACAAAGACATATGTAGTGTAAATATATACGTTTATAGAACAACAGTATACACAGCACAGAACAAGCAAGTAACAAGTCAGGTATAAACAAACCAATACCGAACACGTGATCACGATCGCAGCAGGTCCAATTCAAATAAACGATCCTGTCGCACGATGAGAACTCTCCGTAAACAGATCAATATAAACAAAACAATATTATCAAGATCGGCAAGAAACGACAAGAGAAATTCTGGTCTCCGCACGTGTTGGGTTCAGATCTACACCCTCCCGTGTATGTTCAGAAGCCATCTTTGCCCTTACACCCAGCAGGAGATCTTTCTAGAGTTGCGTCCAGTTTCTCCGCGCTGCAACTGATAGCAAAACATTACTCCGGCGGGACACCTTCTGGCGATTCAACGCGAGTTCGTTTATCCCGGCATAGGTCTTCGATGGGGAGAGAGTTTGCGGTTGACATAAGGAATCCCTGGGGAAAGATCTAAGACAACCCCCTTGCTTCGTCCTCTGAAAGGATACTCCTAAACAAAAAGAAATTCTTCGCGGGTGTCATTGAGACGAGCTAACTGTAATGATTGGGCTGAGAGTTTGAGAACTATGTTTAGATTCACCGCTGTTTTTCTATCAAATACATCTCTGCCTTTTCGCCAGTTGTTATTCTGCATGCCATGTCATTCCTTGGTAGGTCTGGCTACGTGTGAGATCTGCACTTTATGAGGTCGAACTTCGCGAATACGAGAAAGACTTTCACAAGAGGAGAGCAAGAGGAAAAAGAGGCAAGTATTTGGAACAGGAAGACACGTGGGCTTCGTCAACTCTTTGCGTGATATATTGATACCATGAAGCTTTCACTGCTTAAAGAAAACATAGGAAATCACTTGTTCCTGCAGCGAGGCGACGTCGTAATTTGAGGTGACAGGTTCGAATCCCGGTCGGTAACTATAGCTTTCAAATTTTATGTTGTCTAGTGCGTCCTCAAGTCTCTACTTCCTTCTTCTCCTTCTATGAGCGCCAAACAATACTATATTTGTTTATTTCTCAACTGTTAAAGACAACATACCATTGTTGCAGTTGTACTATTCTCGCTGAAAGTCAGCGTAGAGGAGAGGTTTAACCCAGCTGACAGCTTCCCTTCTGACGGCGGCGTAGTGGGTTCATTCCACACACCGGTCAGTTGTGCTTAAATATTAACTTCCGGTTCGCAAAGCAACTGCACCCTTAACTGTTCCACGTACTTTGCGGAACGATGCGATCAACCCCAATAGGTTCATTTTCTATGTAATGTTACGTTCAGTAGTTTGCCATTGCTTTCTAAACGAGAAGTCAACATGTAAGTCCAACTGACCGGTGTAATGAATGAACTACGTAGCCCGCCATCAGCGCACCGGAAGTTTAAAAGCAAGCGATCTTATCCTTTCGGCCACGCTGATCTTCTTCCTACTGAACGTAAAATTGCCTTGTAGATCACAAACAGCCAGTAAGGGGAGGGATTGATTGCCACGTCCTGCGCAAAGGCATGCGATATTGTCTTTTTTTTTTTTTATTTTCAGCATTAGCTGAAAGGGTATTCATGCTCAGTTGTGCAATCGTCACATAAATGACACGGAACCGCTTTACAAACTGCATCCCTTTCTTCTCTTGCTCTCAATCCTCCTCACTATCTGCATCCACTTCTTCTCTTGCCCTCAATCCCTCACTATCTGCATTCCCTTCTTATCTTGCCCTCAATCCCTCACTATCTGGATCCACTTCTTCTCTTGCCCTCAATCCCTCACTATCTGCATCTCTTTCTTCTCTTGCCCTCAATCCCTCACTATCTGCATCTCTTTCTTCTCTTGCCCTCAATCCCCCACTATCTGCATTCCCTTCTTATCTTGCCCTCAATCCCTCACTATCTGCATCCCCTTCTTATCTTGCCCTCAATCCCTCACTATCTGCATCCCCTTCTTATCTTGCCCTCAATCCCTCACTATCTGCATCCCCTTCTTATCTTGCCCTCAATCCCTCACTATCTGCATCCCCTTCTTATCTTGCCCTCAATCCCTCACTATCTGCATCCCCTTCTTATCTTGCCCTCAATCCCTCACTATCTGCATCCCCTTCTTATCTTGCCCTCAATCATTCACTATCTGCATCCCCTTCTTATCTTGCCCTCAATCCCTCACTATCTGCATCCCCTTCTTATCTTGCCCTCAATCCCTCACTATCTGCATCCCCTTCTTATCTTGCCCTCAATCCCTCACTATCTGCATCCCCTTCTTATCTTGCCCTCAATCCCTCACTATCTGCATCCCCTTCTTATCTTGCCCTCAATCCCTCACTATCTGCATCCCCTTCTTATCTTGCCCTCAATCCCTCACTATCTGCATCCCCTTCTTATCTTGCCCTCAATCATTCACTATCTGCATCCCCTTCTATCTTGCCCTCAATCCCTCACTATCTGCATCCCCTTCTTATCTTGCCTTCAATCGCTCATTATCTGCATCCCCTTCTTCTCTTGCCCTCAATCCCTCACTATTTGCATCCCCTTCTTATCTTGCCCTCAATCCCTCACTATCTGCATCCCCTTCTTATCTTGCCCTCAATCATTCACTATTTGCATCCCCCTCTTATCTTGCCCTCAATCCCTCACTATCTGCATCCCCTTCTTCTCTTGCCCTCAATCCCTCACTATCTGCATCCTCCTCTTCTCTTGCCCTCAATCCCTCACTATCTGTATCCCCTTCTTCTCTTGCCCTCAATCCCTCACTATCTGAATCCCCTTATTCTCTTGCCCTCAATCCCTCACTATCTGCATCCCCTTCTTATCTTGCCCTCGATCCCTCACTATCTGCATCCCCTTCTATCTTGCCGTCGATCCCTCACTATCTGCATCCCCTTCTTATCTTGCCCTCAATCCCTCACAATCTGCATTCCCTTCTTCTCTTGCCCTCAATCCCTCACTATCTGCATTCCCTTCTTCTCTTGCCCTCAATCCCTCACTATCTGCATTCCCTTCTTCTCTTGCCCTCAATCCCTCACTATCTGCATCCCCTTCTTCTCTTGCTCCTCAATCCCTCACTATCTGCATCCCCTTCTTATCTTGCCCTCAATCCTCACTATCTGCATCCCCTTCTTATCTTGCCCTCAATCATTCACTATCTGCATCCCCTTCTTCTCTTGCCCTCAATCCCTCACTATCTGCATTCCCCTTCTTATCTTGCCCTCAATCCCTCACTATCTGCATCCCCTTCTTATCTTGCCCTCAATCATTCACTATCTGCAGCCCCTTCTTCTCTTGCCCTCAAACCCTCACTATTTGCTTTCCCTTCTTATCTTGCCCTCAATCCCTCACTATCTGCATTCCCTTCTTATCTTGCCCTCAATCCCTCACTATCCACACTCCCTTCTTATCTTGCCCTCAATCCCTCACTATCTGCATTCCCTTCTTATCTAGCCCTTACTCCCTCACTATCTGCATTCCCTTCTTATCTTTCCCTCAATCCCTCACAATCTGCATTCCCTTCTTATCTTGCCCTCAATCCCTCACTATCTGCATCCCCTTCTTATCTTGCCCTCAATCCCTCACTATCTGCATCCCCTTCTTATCTTGCCCTCAATCCCTCACTATCTGCATTCCCTTCTTATCTTTCCCTCAATCCCTCACTATCTGCATTCCCTTCTTATCTTTCCCTCAATCCCTCACTATCTGCATTCCCTTCTTATCTTGCCCTCAATCCCTCATTATCTGCATTCCCTTCTTATCTTGCCCTCAATCCCTCATTATCTGCATCCCCTTCTTATCTTGCCCTCAATCCCTCAATGGCCCTCCTCTATCTTTAGCTATACCCATGCTGCACCACAATGACCTAAAAATGCTAACATGACGTGTATTATTATTATTATTATTATTATTATTATTATTATTATTATTATTATTATTATTATTAGAGTTGGTCGTCCAGAAAGCAATGGCAAGCTACTAAAGTAAAAAGTGTCCTTTACATTTCATCTTAATTACTAACTTATTGACAGAAAATACACCATAGGGGTTACGAACGCGATTCGCAATCCCGCAAACCGCGCTCGAAACACAGCTGCAGACGATTTGAAAGCAGACCACATGCACTGGTTTTCATACAATGATATGAGCGTTGGTCGTTCACAAACCAATGGCAAACTACTGAATATAAACATGCCTAGTAAATCATAAACAGCCAAAAAATATTGGGGTTGACTGCGACGTCAAGTAACGGACACGCAACAAACTTGAACTATTGACAGAACGGGCGTTATGAAGTTCATCCCTGTAGCACTGTTTCCGGGTTATTAATGATTTGGCGTGTGTGTCCTTGGCCCAATGTTTCCACATCAAATAGCCAAGCTGAGTAAACACGGCAGTAGATCCACTTTACATCTACAAGTGGAGGCCAGAATGGCCGAATGGATAACACCGCTAGCTCTTAATCTTCCATTGCGCTGATGGCAAACGTCCGGTGCTGATGTTGAGGTAGCGGGTTCAACCCATCCACCGGTTAATTTCACTAAAAGTTGACCTCTCGTGATTGATGTGGTGACGTAAATTACAAGTACGTATGATGTAGGAGCCGGCCTAGGTGTTAACGACTTTCTCCGTAATCCCGTATATTCTCGTGAGAACGTAAACTGCGCGAGAATCGGGAGCGGTTCTCTCCGCGTTGGTAACTTACGAGGTATGTGAGCCAGTCGCTCAGAAAGCAGTGACAAACTACTGAGCGTAATCTTGCCTAGTACATCAACAGCAGCTGAAAAATGCTGCTGTTGACTGCAACGTCCTGTAAGGGATATGAAAACAAATATGAAGTATGAGTGGGGTCGGTCTGATGAAGTGGTGCATTGGTATCAGGAAAAGCTAGCCCAAACGTAAATATCAGTCCAGTGTAGGACTACATAGGAGTTCACAGCGAGCGAACAGGAAAAAAAATAACCACAATCTTATTTATTTATTATACTTAGTTATTTATTTGATATAATATCTCTCGTGTTGCCGTGGGTGGTGAGCAAGAACATACGCCGGTGCATTTCCGACATGAGAGTACTTCTATAATTGTGGAAGCACATAATCTTACTAGAAGATGTAAAATAAGTGCCTGGAGTTTGGAGTCAATGGTTGACGGACAGGTTTAGTGCAGGAGAGCCTGGCATATGATACCACACCATATAGTCTGAGAATAGAACGGAAGAAGTCACGACGGCCTTCCTCTGGCTGGAGAACAAACATAATGTGCATGTCGTTGTTGTAACAGACTCACAAAGTATGATGAGACAGGTGAAGACAGGCATGCTTCGGAATTCTGCCACTATATGTCGGTGATACTGACCATATGGCATTAATATTGATCACATTTCAGTAGTACGGACCAGTGATATTGATCATATGCCGGTGACCAATGTATATACTGACCACAAAGAAGGGATTCTGACCACAAGCCAGTAATACTGAACACAAGTCAGGGATACTAACCACATGTCAGTGGCTGCCCCTTGTTCTAGAATATATATCGTTTTGAACTCAAGCGTAGTCCATACACACTATTTCTAGTTGTGCTGGACTGAATTTTGCGTGTGGATTTGCTTTTCCCTATTAACAGTGTCCCTCGCCATCAGGCGAACCCACTCTGACTTCAGAGGTACTTGTAATTTACGTCTTCAAGTCAAAGACGATAAGTCAACATTTTAGTCCAACTGTCCGTTGCAAGGACCGAACCCCTTACCTCGGCATCAGCACACCGGATGTTTAAGAACACGCGTTCTTATCCATTCGGCCATGCTGACCTGTCTAGAAAATATGATTCTATCATTTCTTCTCTCTTCAAAATTGCTCGTCCTTTCCAGCACCTACTGACAGTTAGTGATTTACTAGGCTGTAGCTTGTCATGTCTATCACTGTAAAAAAAAAAAAAAACACACCCACTGCCTATAGTACCTTGCGGTGTAAGACAAGGGGATCATGTGCCAGAGAAATTAAGGCCGCCTGGTTAGTGCAGTCGCCGCGATCTGTACAGGTTAGAATTTTCTCCCCCCCCCCCTTTTTTTCTGAAGGGTTCTGAGTGTCCTCCAGTTGCTCTCACTATGCACTCACGGTTGTTATATAAGCTTCTACATAGGTTTGTTAGATGTGTACTTACACCATATTGTTTAAGGATTTCCCACAGCTTGTTTCTATCTACTCTATCAAACGCCTTTTCTTGGTCGACAAAGGCTATGTAGAGTGTTTCATTGAATTCGACTGATTTTTCTATAAGCTGTCTAAGACCAAAAATGGCATCTGTGCATCCTTTGTTGTTCCTAAATCCAAGTTGTGTTTCGCTTAGCTGGGGTTCTATTTTAGTTCGTAATCTTTTCTCAAGAATTTTGCAAAATATTTTCCCAGTATGACTCAACAGTGAAAAATGCTTCTGTATTGTGTGCAATCTCTTTTGCTGCCTTTGTTTTTCGAAATTGGGATATATTATGGCGTTTCCCCAGTCTCATAGTGTCTGTTGTTCTACCCAAACATGGTTGAATAGTCTATGTGGCCTAACTGTTCCTACTTCTCTTGCTGCTTTAATTAGTTCATTTGGTATTTCATCTTGTCCCGGTGATTTGTTCAATGGGGCTAATCTGATGGCTTCTATAATTTCTTCTTTTTGTATGTCTGGTTCTAGTTCTTCGGTGGCATCTGTGTAGGTTTCTTGAAGTCCTGTGACGTCTGATGGGATATTGAGAAGCTTTTTCGAAATACTGCTTCCATCTTATTAGGTTTTGTTTTTGTTCACTTATTGGTTCTCCATTTTCGCTGTTAATTATTTCAGATGGGTCAAAGGGTTCTCCTCTGGTTCGCATTGCACTTATCATTTTGTAGAAGTTTCTAGTTGCCTCCTTGTAGTTTTTATTTAGGGTTTCTCCATACTCTTCCCAGTCTTTTTGTTTTTCCCTCTTTACTATTCTATTCACATGTCTTCTCGCTATTCTACATTCTATGTAATCACATTCCTGTTTGCTCTTCAACCACTTTTTATATTTTTCCTTTTTGTCTTTTACCGCTTTCTTTACCTCTGCGTTCCACCAACTTGTTATTTTCTTTATCCGTGTTTTGCGTTTTTTTCGTCGTTCCACATGTTATTTTTGCAGTATTTAAAATGCTTGATTTGAACATCTCCCATTCTTCTTCCAATGTTTTTCTTTCTATAAGCAATTTTACAAAGATTTCAGTTAGTTCTTTCTCATAATTTTCCCTTAATGCCTCGTCTTAAAGGTTTTTTAAGTTTACTGATTCGCATGGCATGTATTTTCCTGCTCTTTGCTTTCTTCGTCTGATGATTCTTATTGTGGCAACGACTGCTTTATGATCTGTGTTTATACTTAAATTGTTCACTGCCCTTGAATCTAATATATTTCCCTTTCTGTTATTTCTAATTAATATAAAATCAATTTCGCTTTTAGTATCTAGATCATTCCATTTATACCAGATGTATAATTGTGAGTGTTTATGTTTATAGAATGTGTTTGTTATATAGAGGTCGTGTTGGCTGCATAGCTCTACCAGTCTACTTCCGTTATCATTCCTTTATTTATGCTGATCTCCATTTGCTCCCAGATGTTTTTCTATGCCCACTCTGTTATGTCCTAGTCTTGCATTGAAGTCTCCCATAACTATTATGTTGTCCTGCTTATCTGTTTTATTTAGCACGTCATGGAAGTCTTCTTAGAATTCCTCGCATTCTTGCTCATTTTTGTTTGTATTACATGGTGCGTATATGTGTACATATGGTGTAATTGTTTGTTCTTTTATTCTCACAGCTATGATTCTTTCTGATATATATTTTATTTCTAGTATTCATTTTGCTAGCCGTGGTTCGATGACTATTCCCATACCGTGTCTTGCCCTTTCTTGCTGTTCTACTCCAGAGTAGACAAATGTGTAACTGTGGTGGAGCTCCTTATCACACTAGAATGTCACAACGTCACCCATCGTAGGCTATAGCTCAAAATTTGAGAAATATTTAGAACAATGAATCGTTTAGTTGTCGTCGGATAACATTATATGTTCATTATTATCAGACAGGCAGGAAGACGAGCAGGCGGGCGGGTGGGTAGGCAGGCAGGTAGGCGGGCGGACAGGCGGGCGGGCAGACAGGAAGGACAGCAAGCAGGAAGGCAAGCTGGCGGGCAGGTTGGTAGGCAGGCAGGCAGGCAGGCAGACAGGCAGGTGGGCGGGCAGGCAGGAAGGAGAGCAGACAGGAAGGTCGGCAAGCATGCGGACAGGCAAGCAGGAATGCGAGCAGGCGAGCGGGCAGGCAGGCAGGAAGGCAGGCCAGCAGGCAGGCGAGTGAGCAGGCATGCAGGCATGCAAGCGGGCGGTCAGGCAGGAAAGCGAGAAGGCAGGCGTTCGTGTAGGCAGGCAGGCAGGCATGCAAGCAGGCGGTACAGGCAGGCGGGCAGACAGGCTTGCAATGCAGGTGAGCAGGCAGGCAGACGGGCGGGCTAGCAGGCAGACAGGAAGGCGAACAAGTAGGCAGGCAGGCAGAAAGGCGAGCAGGCAGGTCGTTGGGCGCGGGGGTGGGCAGGCAGGCTGGCAGGCGGGCAAATATCTAGCCACTCCCTCACCGCGGACTCTCTCGTGCATTTATAATGCATATTGTTTCCGCTGTTTTCGTTGTTGTCTAAGATTAGCTTCATAAGTGATGTATGAATGAAATAAGGTATGCCATTAGAGAGATAAGAAGGGAAGCATGTCAGGCGGGCCTGCGTTCCCGAGTCGTAACCCTTTGAAAATAAAGTTCCTTTGATCGTTCCTTCCGTCTCTATATGTAATACCGCAGTTTTATGTCAGCAACAAATGATTTAAAAACAACAAAACCCGTTATTTCTCCATCCACGTGGTATACCGGTACTGATGAAAATGTCTAGCCTCTAGGCGCTACCTGGGTTTGTAAACCCAACGACAATAACCCACACCTGTGGTCAGCGATAGCCTGGGGCTTCCTATGTCCAATGAAATGGCTTGTCCAATGAAAGCGCGTCTATGTTATTACATACTAATGATGTTTCTTGTCAGGTGCGAACCGTTCCAATAGTGGCAGAAAGCTACAGCTGCCTGGTGATTTATTTGGTTAGATTTGTTTTGTGAAGGTACTCCGTGGTGGAGCAGACATCACAATGCCGGCCACGTGGTAGACATCGGGTTAATCTCGCATTTCTGGAGATAACTAACAGGTATAAATAAACATGCTTTCAGGGGCGACATAATTGGTTTAGGACGAAGCTCACATTGAATTTGGTAAAAGCTGTTAGAAGAGTTAGATGCGATTGTTATAAGAGTTGACAAGAAAGCTATGGCACTCATCATCATGTGTCATGCCGTGAAGCATGGGTGGTTATGGTTCGCGATCTTAACTGTCACCAGAGTCTAGGAATCAGCACTACGTTCTTAGTCTCGATTACGCCATACGATCATGCCATCCAGATATTTATCACTCTGCCTTCTCCTTGTTCTTTCTCCTATCAATGTCGCTAGTTGTCACTGAGTCTTCCAGTCCATTTCTCGTTATAACGTGCCAAGAAACCTTGACTGTCTATACATCATTTTTGAATTAATTTACGGTTTTCATTTGTTTCTTGTAGGACTCACACATCGGTTTCTATCTCTGTCCTTCTATGTATTCTTTGCATTTTCCTTGGTAATAACATTTCCAGTGCCATTAGGTGTTCCTCAACTTGTCTGCTTAGTGTTCATGTTTCACATCCATTGCACTTCAACGCTCTTTTTTTGTTTTGTTTCGTTGCATTTGACAGCTTTTAATTGGTCAGTATATTTTCCATGAAGCTAGAACATTTTATACAACACTAGGAAAGCGACAACCAGTTTTCTTCGGAGCTGAGGTTGATTGAGACATCTTGCAAACGACATACGACACTTCTTCACATTGTCTCTGGCAGCTATGGATCAGCAAGAGCACACCCAGGAATACCTCCTACAAGATCCCGGGAGGCCTGAGGTACATCTAACAGGACACATCGTGATGGGACCGGTGTAGGCCTTGAGGACACCGTCTTCTTCATGACACTCAGAATAGAGACAATGCAAACGTTGGTATCAGAAGAAGAAGAAGAAGAAGAAGAAGAAGAAGAAGAAGAAGAAGAAGAAGAAGAAGAAGAAGAAGAAGAAGAAGAAGAAGAAGAAGAGGAGGAGGAGGAGGAGGAGGACTCAGTAGATAATACCTGGCTGAATAGACCAGTACCTTTTCAATGTAACTTTCCTTCCACTGACATCAATTTGTTGTCGGTTCTGTATTGACCACAAGCAGCTTTGAAGTTCTCAAAACACGCTCCTGTTTACTAAAAGCAACAACAAGATCGCAGGAATCAAAGCAGGGCCACGCGACTCCATGTTGTTCTATCGCTCTAGGAAAGGGACCTAACTGACTGGAGAATGGATTAACTCTTTACCGGACGTCCCCCGGCTTAACAACAAACGTGATGGATTACCAGCAAATGTGCAAACAAGACAGGCATTTTAAGATGGGGACTTCAAAAGCTGGAAGTTAATCAGTAGATTATATTTATTCAGTTAAGCCACGGGTTAGCTGCCCAGGGGACAGTCTGCTGGGGAAACAGGATTTAGTAGTCGTCTAGCGTTTGATGGTGGGCAGTTGATGGTCCTTAATGGAAATATTTAACTTGTTTCGGTCTCAGGTAGTTGTTTCTTTATTCTTGCAGTCTCAAGTAGCGCATTATATCATAAGATATTGTATATGTGTACCAGGCGACGCATGATGTGATCTGGTATTCAGTCTTAGCAAACTGCACAAATCTGCATTGCCATTTAACTGATTAAGTGTCATGGGTTGATTAATCGCCTTATGAGACTTCCAGTATCTGCATTGGGCTTATATATCGCCGAAATGTTGTCATTGCATTATAATACAACCTGTTTGCTACCTTATTAACAACTTTCAAGTCCCATTCTCCACCATCCATTTGTATTTGATTCAGACCTTTTTTGTATGGCACTGAATTTGTTAATCGAATATGTTTTATACAGTTATTTGTTCTGCTGCTTTAAAGGTAATGCATGTATGCCTTTTCATTCAGGTTATCTTTGGCCATCTGGTTAGAACTCTTCTGGGGCTTATTGACTAACCGTTTAAACCCCATGTGTATTCTCGACGCTTAGAGGAAAGGCGAGACGCACATATAATCAGATTGCCACTGGTACTATTAGGGTTGGATCTCTTCGCTGGCTTCTGAGGATGGGGACGGAGCGCTTATGGGAATGCCCCGGATGCCGTGATGTCGGTTCCTAAATCAATCAATCAATCAATCAATCAATTGGCAGTCATTGTAAAGTAAGTCAAGTAAAGACTCGTATTTACACGCCCTAAGGCAGATTACACATAAGGTGCTAGCTTTGTATTTTAGAGACTAATCGGCCAACCTTGGGGGGGATATGATCAATATCATTACTGGACATTTACTTGCCTAGGGCATTGTCTGGTACTACTTTTCAATTGGATTGACCTTGATTTTTAACATCTGAAACCAAGAGCACCAGGTGGGCAGTCAAGACTACTCAATCAATGTGGCGCCGTCTTCACAATTACGGTTGGCTGCATAATCATGCACTATTGATGAACGAAAGATGATGACTGGAAGTGCCGAATGTAAGACGGGCCTGCGTGCCCAATTTTTAACCCTTCTAAAATAAAGATCAATCAATCAGTCTGTCGCCTGCATTGTGGTGTAGGGTAAAAAGAGGGGGATAGCACCTCAGGGTGAATGGTAGCCAAATCCTGAGGCATAGTCAAGGAACCTATTTGGTTCCAATCAAGCTCACGTATGGCTCAACGAATGCCGCTTGTGTATTGCGATGGCAGAAGGAATCAACATAGGGGGAAGATGCATCAATAACATTAGATATGCAGATGATACAGTCTTGATTGCAGACAATGAACAGGACTTGCAACATTTATTAGGTGTGGTTGTTGCACACTGTGAACAACTAGGGTTAGAATTGACTTGTAAGAAGGCACAGATTATGTTCGTCACTAGGAAGGAAGAAATACCACAATGTAATATACAAGTAAATGGGCATATTCTTAAACAAGTGAATCGATACAGCTATCCCGGAACACTCATAACATCTGATGGGAGATGTCTTGAAGAGATTAGAACAAGAATTGTCATGACGAAGGTAGCCTTTTGCAAACCAATAAAAAGATATAAATTGAAACGAGAAAAAGAGTGTTGAAGTACTAAATAGAACCTGTACTTTTATATGGATGTGAAGCGTGGACAATGAGCAGACAAGCTGAAAAACATCTGATGGCTGTGGAAATGTGCTTTCTGAGGAAAATGAAAAGAATACCATGGACAGACAGAAAAACAAATGAACAAGTCCTTCAAGAAACAAATGAAGATCGTAAACTGGTTAGAGAAATTAGACGCAGACAGTCAAAAGTTTATGGGCATGTTATGACAAGAAATGACTTGGAAAACTTGGTGACAACTGGCAAGATCGAAGGGAAGAGACCAAGGGGAAAACCGAGAAGTAAATACCTGGATGGCTTGGCCACATGGCATGGTCGGGACAGAAACGTGGAGCTGATACACGACTCTGGTGATCGAGTTAGATGGCAAACCATGACCACCCACGCTTATCGGCATGGCACACGATGATGACTGCGGTGGCCACCTGACGGGCAACCGTTTTGGCTGACTGGCTAAACTACGTGAGTGAAGTAGGGGTAACATATTCCGCCCCTAGTACACAAGAGACTGAGGCGGTGAATAAGGCTAATAAATATGTACAAATCAACGTATAGGAAAGCGAAACAGCAGAGTGTGTGACATACATGAGGCGTGCTCAGGGCACAATCAAGTACGTGGCTGACCAGTGTGGAAGAGATTGGGACCTCACCACGTAATATCCCAATGTCAGCAATGGATATACACGAGTACTAGCTACTGCATTGCATCGACACTCAACTTAACTCACAGTATGCACACTTTTATCATTTTAGGAATTACACTGCCGATGTGTCAATAAATTCAACTTCAAGAATTGTTTGATTTGTCTTCCTTAGTCTAGGTGCTGCACTGGGGCTATCGTCAAGGCAGTATTGTGTGTGTGTGTGTGTGTGTGTGTGTGTGTGTGTGTGCGTGCGTGCGTGCGTGCGTGCGTGCCTGCCTGCGTGCGTGCGTGCGTGCGTGGGTGGGTGCGTGTGTGTGTGTGCGTGGGTGTGTGTGTGTGTGTGTGTGTGTGTGTGTGTGCGTGTGTGCGTGTGTGCGTGTGTGCGTGCGTGCGTGTGTGTGTGTGTGTGTGTGTGAAGAAGAAACAATAACGCACAACAGTGTGTGTGTGTGTGTGTGTGTGTGTGTGTGTGTGTGTGTGACGCTTCGCCTGGCCCCTCTCCCTTCTCATATCCGTAACGGGAGACCCCTGATAATTTTTTGACTACCACTATATAAGTCTCTATCACTATAAGATGGAGAATCGAAATAGTAAACAGATACACGTAAAACAATAGGAAATTATAAAATATGTTAATTCTGATATTCATTGGCAGAGGAGGTCAGAATGCTGAATGGATGAGAGGTATCGCTTTTAAACTTTCGGGGCGCTAATGGCAAGGTAGCGGGTTCAGCCCCTCCACCGATGTTAGAACGTGTCAATTGCTGGGAATGTGAAGCCTTAGCGCTGCCAAATTGTGAAGATCTGAGTTCACGGAGGACTATGTGGCCAGGCTTTCCCTCCCGTAGCGAACGACGAGAACTGACATAGAAACCTCGGTAAACCACGGTCATGCCATTGTCAACGTACCATCCTAACCATTACACCAACTTGCCAACTCGAGGAGCCCCAAGGGGTGTGAAATGGTCATATACCTTTTACTCGTGACTACTTGTGTTGCATGTGGGTTCACAGTTTAGCACAGTTGCTGCCGAGATTACTCATTTACAAAGTTGTATCCTTTCACTTAGATTACTAGAAAGCATACTCTTTTCTTCCTCTCCTCCTTGCCGCCGCCTCCTGTTCCTGTGTCTCCTCCTCCTTCCCCACTTCCTCCTATTTCTTCTTCTTCTTCTTCTTCTTCTTCTTCTTCTTCTTCTTCTTCTTCTTCTTCTTCTTCTTCTTCTTCTTCTTCTTCTTCTTCTTCTTCTTCTGCTGCTGCTGCTGCTGCTGCTGCTGCTGCTGCTGCTGCTGCTGCTGCTGCTACTACTACTACTACGGTTTCTTCTCTTCCCTCCTCACCTCCTCTCCTTCGTTCTTTCTTTTCTTATCTCTGATATTTATTATCATTTGTATTTTCACATAATAGTAACGACACTCAAGTGTGTCTGAAACATCCAATCTCCTTCAATACCTGGGCATACATGGTAAAACAGAACACCGTAACTATTTTCCTAAGACATGGAAAGTACGGTACATAAATTCTCTCTACATCAACGCAACCATAACCTGAATTGTACACTCCACGCAAGCAAGCAGGTCCTGTGTTGGACTAACGACGCTGTGCAAAGACACGCGTGGCATTCTCGCATATATGGAAACGCATATGCACATTAGTGACAAATCGCTTAGAAATTATTAGTTCTTAATCAAAAGACCACAGACACGTCGCACGTGAATACAACTCTTCCAGCAAACACCATTGAACTCCTACAAGCCAAGAACCTTCAATTTAAGCAAAGATTTGCTCTGAGATCAAATATACAGTCGTGAAACTTGAATTTGTTTCATTTAACATTCCAGTAGCAGAAATTATCTGCCCCTGAAAATGCACCTGCCATTATAAAGAAATCTGCAACCAGCGACAAACTAGTCTGGTACACGAAATGCGGTCGTTAAGAGTTTCAACAGACCTACAAGTACACTTCTGTGCGTTTTCTTGGAGCTCGTTATCTCATAGATGAGTAAATATAATAGGGGATTGAGCACTGTTCAATGGCTTTTTTTATAAAAACAAATGGCAGAACAATCTGCCCGGACTTGTCGACCTGCCATGTTTTCTGGCGGTGTCCTATTTGGCGCTATGCTGTGTAACAGTGGTTCAAATTACGGTATTGCGCGGCACATTGGTCAGGCGCAAGGAGATGGTGGGTACTGGGGGAAGACTCAAACCCTTCATCATTATCCGGTGCTGTCTCCGCTGTGATGGTTGCGACAAATGGAACACCGAGAATTTATGTTTTGAGCTTCCGTTGAACATTATGGTTTGCTCTACCATTTTGATCCAAGAGTGAACACTCAGATTTTGATGCTAGATGTCCATTTTATCTCCTAAGCCCTCTAATTATTTATTTTTATTTTTAGTGTGTGTGTGTGGGGGTGTGTGTGTGTGTGTGTGTGTGTGTGTGTGTGTGTGTGTGTGTGTGTGTGTGTGTGTGTGTGTGTTCTGAAAAAGTCAATATCACATGTATCATTTATAGATGGAGCCACCACTGCGTTCAATGCAAGTCTCCCAGCGCCGATGACGTGCTTGGATTCTTGTAGAAAAGAACATTTTCTTGGTATTTCGTTGTGTTAGCTATCTGTGGTGTCCTGTCCTTGACAAAGATTCTGAGAATCGAAACGTCGGCCGTCCTGTGTGTCGTATTGTACGCGTTTGTGTGTATTTTATTTTATTTTATTTTATTATTCATTTTATATATTTATTGAGTGCTTCTGATTTCGGATTTTCACCTGTATTTCGCGATACGATGGATCTCCTTGTAAGGTATGTGCAACGTGTTGATGTTTAGTACGTTTCTTCTCGCAGGAGCTTAATATACCTATTTGTTTCCAATTCATATTGTTATATCCTGCTGCAGTCCGCTGCTTTTTCTTTCTCTTGGTTGCGTGTGTAACCACTCTGGAGTCACTACTCGGTGTACCCGGCCAGGTCATGAACACTCTGTCACAGAAGTCACGCCGTTTTGAAACTTCCTACTCCACTCATACTCTTGCTGGACTGACAGGCATGCATCGCCATACTGGACATTCATTTGCCGATGAATTTCTAAAGGTGTAACACCTTTACTGATTAACAAAAAAACAAACAAAAACACTTATAACAGAATGCTGCTCATCTTTGGTGCATGTCAAAAGTGGGGTGGTCATCTTTAAACTGTCTTTATGACATCGCCGTGTTCGGTCTGCACTGTGAAGTCACGTGCTTAAAAACTCTAGACATCCTTAACAACAATATTGACAGATAATGGCATGGTTATTGTAACTTCTATCACACTTTTAAATTTTTCAATTTGAAACCCCCTCGTAATAAGTACAATATAATAGCATTTTTAACATATAAAATATAATAATAGCTTTAATATCCAAAATATAATATCAGTTTTACTATTGAAACCATGATAGCAGTTATAATACGAGGGGAAGTTAATAAGTAAGTCACAAATGGCTGTAGAAAAATAACGAAATATAATAACAACTTGAAACAAGTTTGTTTTTATACATACACTGTCCCTTTATTTCTCAACATAATTTCCATCAACATTGATGCATCTTATCCCATCGTTTTATCAGTTCTCCCAAACCGACTGCGTAGAACTGCGTTCTCTGTTTTCTAAACCACGTTTTCACTTCACATTCAACTTCGGTGTCATTCGCGTCCTTGAGAAAATTGTGCTACCCAGGTATGCACCGCTTTACGGGACGAACATTTGTCAGCATAAAAAGGAAGCATTTCAGTATGAATGTCCTTTGCAGGCAATCCTTTTACCCACAAAGAAGAAACAATAACGCACAACAGCACGTTGCTCTTTGGTTGTATACTCCGTAAGTTCAGCCGCCATTTTCTTTATGCGCTGCACTTGCACATAAGACACCTAGCGCCACCTGACGAATGGGAATATAAAGTTCGATGCTGCTTTCACCTAATGACACCTGTAGAACACACCAATTACATTTACCTGCCGTCCCACATAACTGTGTGACTTACTTATTGACCCGCCCTCGTAGTTACTTTATTTTTATGAAATAAGAGGTATAACTCCACTTTACAAGCTATCGTCTATCAATACATCATGGGTCCAGTTATTCTTACTGTCCATGTCTTCTGGTGTTGGTGATGCACTCCATAACACAAAGCCTGAGCTGAATTTGTAGAGACTATGTGTTGCCCATGCAGCATGATCCCTCTCTTAGCCTGCCTAGTTTACTCCAGAGTAAAGGTAACACCAATACGAAGACAAACTGCAGAAGCTGCCGGATCAGCGAATCAGTGCTCTAACTGTCCGCCTATCGGAGCTTCGATTATACACTAGTAGCCGACTAAGGCTTAGGGCTAGGTGTGCCCTGCCATGACACTTAGTCTTCCTCGCACCAGGATAAGACTTGTAAACTCCCAATTGCGCTTCTCTGCCCGAAGCCGTTGGCACAATGTGGGGTGTCTGGTTTGGTGAGCGCCACCCAACATTCGACGCTAATAGAACAGGTGGTACCGTCAACTGTCATACGGTAGCTCAGTAATAAATGACTAAGACCCCTGACTAACAGATATTAACTCCAATGTTTAACTGGTATTACTTCACGGACCAGAAACACTAGAACGACGAAAAGAATTACTAATGAACTGTGAGTGGCACCTTGCAGTCTTGACAGACCAAAGTATGTGAGTTGGAATGTGGCCAATATTCCATCACAATGCCTGGGCGGAGCTTCAGAGAAACATGTGGTGCCCAAACGACATGTTCCCTCTCTCGGCCTAATCTTGTGTTTTCCAGAGGAATGGGTAATCAATACGTCTGGCAAGGTAGGCTGCAGACGCTGGCGGCACAGCTTCAAACCTCTGAAACCTCGCCACCCGGAGCAGATGGCGAGTGATGGCCAGACCCTGGAACCCAAGGGACCCGGTTTAGAGGCGTTCAGCCAAGTCCCACAGGTGACGGCTTCGTACGCGCCTGGACCATAAGGACGCGCACATCTGTCAATCACAAGTGTCCGGACCTGTGTAAAGAGTGCACTATCGCAAGACTCTCCGCCTGACCTTAGTGGACCCCGCGACCAGCGGGAAAAGGCCCGCCGAAGATACCGCAGGAGATATTGCTCGTCTATTGCTAGCAAATCTCCCATCCTTCCACTCTGCATATCTCGCGACAGGCGAGAATATGCCCGCCGGAGATATTGTTCGTCTGCTGCGGACAAATCTCTACCGAGACTGAATAAGTAAAGAAACGATAAAAGTAGTGGACTAGAAAAACAAAAACCAAGATAAAAAAAGTTAGTTGCATATCCTTTACAGGACATCGCAGTGAACCTCTGCATTATTTTGCTGTTCGTGATTTATTGGCAAGTTTACGTCCAGTAGTTTGCCATTGCGTTCTGAACGACCGGCACTTATACCATTTTCATAACAAACTAATGCTAGGCGGTCGGCCGTCAAATAACCCTCATCTGTGTTTCGAACGCAATATGCGATATTACGAACTGCGTCCGCATCGCCTTCCCCACGGAGCCGGTAATGAACTAGAAGCATCTGGTAATTGGCGCCTGCGCAGAACAGTGGGACTACAATGCTATGGCAGAATCACCAATGTGGAGCTCATGGAGGTAAGTAAACAAACGCCAGTGAACCAGGAGTTAGGGAATAGCACTGGCTCTCGATAGTCCCTGCATTGAGAAAACATGAGAACAATATAACTAGACACTCTCTTGTCTGGAACCCCCCTTGGAAACTTTCTCTTCTTCTGCTCTCATCCGGAATGTTGGTTTAGACCTAATTGCGTTGTGTCGGTGTACAGCAGAGCTGCGATATTTGAACCTTTCGGCCAACACATCCGACTTCTTCAGGCATTTGTTGACCGGGTTACCATCCCGGGTGTTTCGTAGGGCGTTTGACTCTCAATGTTGTGTTATCCAATCCCAGCTGGTACATTTAGAACAGCCGAAGACATCCCGGTCAGCCCTCAAGGAAAGGCAGGGACAGACCAAGGGCATTCCCTGTCATCCAAGGAGGCTTCCATAATTGCAGAGCCAACACACAGCGCTCTGTTACTGGGCTCACCCAAGGAATCGTCACGTCCCGCACATGGCTGCTTAGCCTCACTTCCGTATATTGGCCTTCCGTTCACCATAGGCTGTTCTTCCGGAAACCAGAAGAATGCAGTCTGCAGATGACATCTACACAGTGAGCTTTCGATTTTGACTCCACAGGGCAAACTAAATAGTAGGAGATCCAAAACACATCGAGAAGTGAATTGAAGTAAGATATTAACTATAGGGTGTATTTTTAATGATTGTGCAGTGTTTGAAAATATTGCCGGTCCACGTTTTGTATTCACCTTTGTAAAGTGCATGCAACATAATAGATCAATACAAAGCTTGGATTGGCAATATTTTCAAACACTGCACAGTCATTAAAAATACACCCTGTATATTGGGAGAACATGGAAGTTGCTGTAAGGGAAACACAGAATAGGACGGTCTGACGTGAGTTGGTTGTGGGCCAACCCCCAGTGAGATTAAAGAGAACATACGAAGAAGTGGCTGGAGGCAGGGTTCTTGAAAGAAGAGGCAGCTGTTAACTAGCGCGAAGATTGACACATAATACGAACGAACGAACGAACGAACGAATGCACGATGAAAAAACTTTATTGTCAAAGGGCCACAAATTAGGCACGCATGCCAGTCTTCCAATCGATCCTCCCACAGAATCATCTTTCGCACATACATCATTGTAAAAACATTCTAAAATTAACTCTGCGACTTCGAGGTGCTATGTTAAAATGTGTGAGGCAGCGGAATTGGCAGAGGATCTATCCTCCGCCTGCCCCCTCCCTCCCTCCCAAACAGGGAGATGATTAGATCGACGTTCTGCAGCGGACATGATGTATGATAGTCATAAAACACTTTTCTGAAAAACATATCTCTTCTTTAGCGCTCGTTTTTAAATATCCAGTGCGCTGATAGCGTGGTAGCGAACTCAAGCGTAGTCTATACACGTGCTACCAGGTCTACTGATGTCTACGTGTGGATTAGCTCTCCCTGTTACCAGTATCCCTCGCCATCAGGAGAACCAATTCAGACTCCTGGGTACTTGTAATTTACGTCCCCAGTCAAGGACAAGTTGTCAACATTTTAGTCTAACAGACCCGTGTAGGGGTTGTACCAGGTACCTCGGAATCAGCACACCGTAAGTTTAAGAGAGACCTCTCTTATCTATTCGACCATGCTGAGCACATTTCGAGGTAATGATGCTAAAAGCACAGAAACTAACCTGCTATATCTTCAGATTGTTATAAGCTTGAGTTTGTTTATCGAATTACCATGGGTAACCGTAATAGTTCTGTGGTTAAAACATCTACCTACCGATACGATGGTTCATATGTTTGAATCCTACAAAGTCCTGGATTTTTCTTTTATTTACCTGGTCTTCGTTTTCAGCTGCTGCTGTTTCTGCTGCTGCTGCTGTTGCTGCTTCTACCTTTGATCTGTCAATGAAAATTACTTCCTAAACCATCTTATGTCAAACTCTTTGTATAGTTTGTTCATAACTGGTTGTACTTTGCAGTGTTTTAAAGGTTTTGAAGTGTTTCCAGGGATCAAGTAGCTAGTCTCACCCAACCCTTCCTATTTGCCTCTTATGTCATGGATGGTAGGTTAAGTCCCAATGCAGGAACCGGCTACACGTGTGTAATGTGTCAGAATCATCACATTTTGTAGGCTGAGGAAAGGCGTGAACGGTTAGCTCAGGCATCGAACCCCCTCAGCAACTTCCTAACCGTTCCGCCAACGAGCCCGCTATTACAGGTTACAGTGTTACCATTGTGTCATTTTCCTTATGGACCCTCGTAACACAGGGGCGTATTTTTGCTACTTTTAGGGGGCTTTAAATGACACCTTTAAATGTATGTGTGTGTATGTTGTTGTTGTTTTTTTTTTTTTTTTTTTTTTTGGTATATATTCTGAGAAAAAGTAAAGAACAAATGTATCATTTTTCGATGTAGTCATCACTGCGTTCAATGCAAGTCCTCCAGGGCTGATAAAGTGCTTGGATTCCTGTAGCAATAATCGACTCTGGGGTCACAACTCAGTGTGCCTAACCCGTTCGTGAACAGTATGTCACAGAAGAGCCGTTTTGAAACTTCCTGCTCCACTCATACACTTGCTGGACTGACATGCATGCAATACCATACTGGACCTCAATTCTCCGATGACTTTCTACAGGTTTCACTCCTTCACTGATCAAAGCACGTAAAGCAGAACGCTACTCATCTTTGGTGCATGTCAAAAGTGGGGCGGCCATCTTTAAACTGTCCTTATGGCGTCATCGCGTACATCTGCAACGTAATGTCATGTGTCTAACACTCTTGACATCCGTAACAACAATATTGACAGGTTACAACACAATGGCATGGTTATGGTAATTTCTAACAAACTTTTAAGGTTTTTATATGAAGCCACAACGTACATGTTTTAAAATCTCCGAGCTGTGAAGTAGAAACAACATGACAGTTGTGTCCCGCGGGTCAAACTGGGATCAAAGTCTGGGCTGGAACTCAACACTCTTGTACCAGCGAAAACCTTGGTGGAGTTCAAAGCCCAACAAAACGGTCGAGTATCATCACCTAGACGTTAGCAACAAACATTCAAAGGTCATGAATTTCCAAGTCATAAAACGACAACACTTTGTTAAAACACCAACTCTCTCCAGCTGGAAACCAATAAACAAGAATGATTCCTATTTTTTCACCAGCTACTTTCAACACTTCCCATGGTCGAGCCCAGAAAAGGAAGCTGAAAGCTTCCTTGGTTGTGGGAAAGATAACTCTGGTTTACCAGTTTCAAAGGTATCAAACTGCAATTCCCGTCATCTTCGCCAAAACAGCTTCCGTTAATAAATCGAGACACGGTTCTTCGGTACCCGCTTGTGTAACCATGACATTTTCTAGAACCTTCTCCAGTATTCGCCATGTTTGTTTTAACTCCTGCTTATTTTCTTCCAGCCGTCACTTTTAGTTATTCAAAATTTAACATGATTGTATTTCCCACACTCCAGCTATTTCTGGTTTTGTGGTTTTACTGTCAAACTATGTACAGATCGTGCACGAAACGCCGCATTTGTTGTTACATTTCACGGGGAATTATATGTCGATAAATAATCTTGTAAAAAATACTAAACAATTTTGGGAAATTGTAAATGGCATTAGTGAGAAGTGATCGCTTTGAAATTTCTGGTATGTATGTTTCAAATAAAGATTTTTCATGCCTTGAAACATAAACACGTGTTGTAAATTGAGACTGTTAAGGGTATCATTTACCAGCAGCGTGCAGCGCACAATGCGGATAAAAGGGTTTTTGGAAATCTGCAAATAAATAACAAACTCAACGAAGAAAACAACTCTTGGTTCGGATGTTTTACTTGCTGTTGTTGTGTTTCCAATCTGCTAAGTTGTATTCTTTTGGCACGGCATGGTTGTATTATGAAGGTGCTTGTTTGATGTTTTTTTTAACCTCAAGGATCTATATAGTTGTTTAGGGTGTATAGAAACGCGGTTCTCTGTATCCTGTAAATATCTTATCTATGGCCAACTGGAAGTGATTGGTGCTTAAATATCGACTTCATTGCACGCATTTAACTCCAGTTAAACATTGGAGTTAACATCTGTTAGTCAGGGGTCTTAGTCATATGGCTCGGTTTCTTTACGGAGGGCGGCCAGCAGAAAGCGTCGCATAAAGAACGAAATCCGTAGCTCCAGCGACGACCCTAAGAAGTTCCGAAATAATGTATTGTTTGCTCGCTCCGTTTGAACTCAAGCGTAGTCCATACACACTACTTCTGGTAGTGCTGAACATAATTTTGCGTGTTGATTAGCTTTCCCTATTAAAAGTTTCCCTCGACCAGGGAGAACCTACTCCTACTTCAGAGGTACTTGTAATTTACGTCCCCAAGTCAAGGACAGTGGGTCAACATTTTAGTCAGTCCAACTGTCCGTTGCAGGGGTTGAACTCCTTACCTCGGCATTATGCACTGTGTATCTGTGCGGGCTGTTGTTTGTCGAGACTCCTGTCTTTTCCACTTTTCACATTGGGCAGTGGGGAGCGCTTTGTGTGATATTCACTGGCACAGGAACGGAGCATAATGGGGACGACCCGTTGCTGTGAAGTTGGAACTGCGACTAACTGACCTAACTAACTGACCTCGGCATCAGCACACCGGATGTTTAAGACGTACTTATGATCTGAATAGAAGATTGGTTTTATAGAAGAATGCTGAAAATTAATTGGACAGCCAAAATGAGCAATCTGAACATTTTGAGGGAAGATATGTCGCCGAGACAACATATCACAAACATCAGAGAGAGGCAGTCATCATTTTTGGCCACGTTATGAGAAGATAAAAACTGGAACATGTTGTGACAATCGGTAAGATTTGTGGAAAGAGAGATGGAGGAAGACAGCTTGAGAAAATTATTGACAGTCTTGTGTCATGGCATTTAAGGTAGTCAACACACGAACTGATCCAAGCTGTCGGAGATTGCAATTTGCCAGGCAAGGCACTGGGTGATGATGATGATGATGATGATGATGATGATGATGATGATGATGATGATGATGATGATGATGATGATGATGATGATGATGATGATGATCTGAATAACGGAGTGACGGGCTCGAACTCACAATCTTCTGAGCTCGGGGCAGGCGACTTAACCACTCCACCACAACGACCCTAAGTAGTTGGGAGTAAGAAAAGTCAACAGACGCCTGCAAACAGAACATCCCCTTGAACCGGCGAATTCCCGAGTGATGCAAGAAGCCAGTGTTGGAAAACCATTGCGGCTTGATAACACATTAGAACGAATCAATAGATATTGATGGACACTCACAGAAGACATGAGAAGGAAGCAACAATTAGAGGTCGCGCTAAACAATAAAACAGCCGAAAGCTATTCACATACCAGGATCTGAACCTGCACATCACATGAGATATAAATTATACTTCGACGCACATTAGACGCACTGGGTAGGGTTTAGCTTGCCCAATGGTAAGTGGGACGTGGATCCTTTGGGTCCCCGGTGAAAGGGGTCCCTTAAACAATAGACAGTATGTTACAAATGTTAATGACCCTTTGCAGTTTTCTCACTAATTTTAGAATAGAAAACCTACCCAAGGGTAAATAGAAGCCGTTGCCTTGGATAAAATCTGTTTTGAGGTCGAAAACCTTAAATAACCCTTGCCATGTCGGACATACTGACCTCTGAGATGCATAGCTAGATGTGACGCAATCCCCTCGACAGAGGAATGAAGAAGGGGAACAAGATACTATGAAGACCAGGACACAACATATGAGGGAAATCAATAAACAACATCAGAAACGCAGATGATACAGCCTTCTTGGCTAAAACAGATCGCCCAAAATTAGCAAACTAAGCACAGATACTAAGTAATTAAAATAGGTTAGTCACGAATATAAAGAAAACAAGAGCTATGATAATCAACCGAGATAGTATGTTGCCAAGTTTGAAAATTAAAGTGAAAGGCAAGAAATCTGGAGAGAAAAAAAAACAAGTCTACAGCTTTCTTATCAAGGACAATTATAAACAGATGATGGCAGGTGTGGGTAGAAATATAAAAGAGAAATATAATGATCAAAACAACGTTCGACAATGTGAAACAGATCCTCATCTGAGCAGCTAAAATGCTAGTTAAAAGTGAAAGTTGTCAGGTATCATATTTACTGTACATTATTGTTTAACTGATTCATTTCCGAAGGATAATATGTTACCAAATGTGATCTTACATTTGAACAGAAGGGCGATACATCATCATACTAGGGCCATCGTATTATCGTAACCATTTGGCCATGAAGACTTCCTCTGTACATTGTTGTGTGGACCAGCAACATGGACAATGGATAAAAACCGTGAGGGGAAAATTGTAGCCTTCGAAAGGTGGTTACGTGAACGAATGGGAAGAATGTCATTGGAAGAAGAGATAAC